>OY998245.1:54844927-55407713 GCA_963922005.1 Cornus suecica
AAATACTTCATAATAATAATAATAAATGAGTATAATAATAATAAATTAATATTAAATTAATAAAATATATTTTTAAATAATTAAAAATGAATAAATAATTTATAAATAAAATGAATTAAATAATGAAATAATAAGAAATAAATAAATAAAATATATTTATAAATTAATATATAAATTAATAAATACTAATTTAATAATATAAATAATAAATATAGTATAATATAATAATAATAATAAATGAATACAATAATAATCAATAAATATCATAATAAAAAATGGACTAAATAATAAATAATAATAATAAAATAATAAAATAAATAATAAATTACATAAAACATATAATAAAAATAATAAATAATAAACAAAATGAAATAAATAATAATAAAAAATAAAAAATAAATATAATAATAAATAATAAGTAAATATGATAACAAATAAATACTTCATAATAATAATAAAAAATGAGTATAATAATAATAAATTAATATTAAATTAATAAAATATATTTTAAAATAATTAAAAATGAATAAATAATTTATAAATAAAATGAATTAAATATTAAATAAATAAATAAATAGAATATATTTATAAATTAATAATATAAATAAAAAATAATAAAATATATTATGTAGTGAAGAAAGTGTAAGTGATAAACACCCCAATAAACACCAAATTCATGTTTATTCTCATATGCCTAAAATTTGCCTAAAGTGAAAAAGTATTTTTAAACACACACATGCCAAAAACACTAACCAAACAAGTTTATAAATTCAAAACACATAAACAAACACAAAAACACCCCAACCAAACATACCCTAAAGTGATGTCTCTAATTTTTAAGGTGCATTGTGGATCACTTTACCCTACTAAGAATACATATACTATCGAAGCTGGCTGCTAATATTGACACAGCTATCCCAAAAAGGGGTACATGGAGATTTGGTAGAAATTTCTTACTTGAAACAAATCCATCGTAATTTATGCACAAGAACAGGGGTATTTTTGTCTAAAGCAAAATATAGAAGATGCTTAGAATCTGAGCGTCTAAAGCCAGCTCATTCGAGGCAAAAGAGTCAGGAACTTGACGCGTGGCATAAACTCCATAACGTGCCAATTGCCAAATGGCGGCTCTGATGGGCCCATCCTCGGACACTGTAATTCTTTATTTTTGGTTCACGGCAGATTCTGATGGGCCCAAACTGCCTACCAATAAAGCCTACGGCCCAAAGTAGCTGACCCTAGGCCCACCATAAGGCTCGTGCAAACAAAATGATACTCCAATTCATACATGAGTATAGCCTGGAGACATTGTACTGGCCCGGCATTTAAATTTGAAAACAAACGTCTACGACCACCAAATTCTAATTACTTTTTTTTTTTCCCTATTCATATATTAATTGTTCATACATTAAATACAGCTGTAAATTACTACATTTGAACACACTCATTTTTTTCCTTTTCCTTCTTTTTTGATGCATGATCTCACCAGTCAAGACAGCTGTAGCAACCACAGACTTCAACAAAATTTATATATTTTTAAAAGAAAATAATATATTTAAGTGAAGTTGGTAGAAAAA
Source organism: Cornus suecica (assembly GCA_963922005.1). NCBI lineage: Eukaryota > Viridiplantae > Streptophyta > Magnoliopsida > Cornales > Cornaceae > Cornus > Cornus suecica. The sequence goes on from OY998245.1 coordinate 54,846,505, forward strand.
ACAACACTGAGAATTTGGTGAAAGAAAATATTGAATGAATAAAACAAAAACAATTCCAAAACAACAAAGTTTCAAATACCCACTTTACTATGGTTATGGGTTGAAATAATTATTTTGTTGAAACATTAAAAGATTGAAAAGAGGCAAAACATATGTAAATTGTTCAACAAAATTCAGAATAAACTAAATCATTCCTCTTAAAAAGTACTTCAAAAAACAAAAACCATTTATTTTAATTCTTACAATAAATAGAAACACCAAATACAAAATGCATGGTAAATGTACTAAAAATTTTGATAAATGAATTTCAATTGTTACAAAAAATTAGTTTAGTTCTTTTTTTTTTTATTTAGTTATTATTAAGGATAAATAAATAAATGAGTGAATGAAGTAAAATGTTAAAAGAGTAAATGAGTGAAGGGTCAAAGTACTTACTTTAAAACATGATAGGGTATCTTGCTCACTTTTATAATTTAGGTATTTTACTCACTTGAGAAAAATTATGAATTTTTTTTGCTTTTATTTTATGTAGTTTCTCAAGATTGTCTATTTTATTCTCATTCATTTCACTTGCCGTGACAATTTTATTATCAGTCCTATATTACAGCTGTAAATAGTGAAAATTACAGGCCCAGGTCCATGTATTAGGCCCAAAGAATATTGAGCCCATGTAGTATGTGAATAATAAATAGCCCATATATTGTACCCACCAAATACACGTGGGACCATCAACGTGGGTCCATTCCCTTGAAAAATGGATCAACAACCCACTACCAAAAAGAGAGTGGGTAGTTATTAAGAAAGTGGGTCATGACCCCATGAACTTAGGCCATGACCCAAGAGCATAAAAATGTATAAATATGGCCATTTGAAGCTAAATAAAGAATCTTGGATGTGAGTGAAATTTGACACTTACATTTGGCGCCGTCTGTGGGAAACGATTATATATTTTTCCACTTGCAAGTTTTATTTTTTCAAAAAAAAAAAAAAATGGTGTCCACACGGTCAACAAACAATGAAAGCAGATTCGAAGAAGTCATGAGGAGGTTGGAGGCTGTAGAACAGAGGAACGCGGCCCTCGAGCAGCAGAATGCCGAATTGCTCCATCGAGTGACTCGGGGCCCATTTCCTCTCCAAAATTCCGACCCAGCAGAATGCGCAGATGAGCCAGAGCACTTCAGCTCTCGTCACGAGAAAGATGCATATGCTGCCAGAGGAGATAAAGTCCCGAGGGAAGAAGAAGAATCCTCTCACCCCACTACAGGAGGAATGCCAAGGACGCAGGTCCCGACCCAGAACGGCCTGCACGAAATGGCTGCCAAAATCCAGAGAGAAGTAATGAAAGATTTGAAATTGCAGACCCCTGACGATCTGGCGATCCACGCGACAACGAATATGACTCAGTCTCCGTTCACAGAAGAAATTGAAGCAGTAGAATTCCCGAAGAAGTTTGTACTGCCAACTTTTATGCTGTATGATGGTACGAAAGACCCACTTGATCACATCTACCAGGTGCAGACCAAAATGACTGTTTACGGGAGAAACCAAGCGCTCTTGTGCAAAGTCTTTTCAACCAGTCTGACGGAGGCACCACTCCTGTGGTTCAGGAAGCAGACGCCTGGATCCATCAGCAGTTGGAATGACCTCTGCAGACGCTTTATCGGTCAATACTTCAGCAACCGGAGGCAGAGGAAAACGATATCAAGCCTTTTCACCATGACCCAAGAAAAAGGAGAAAGCCTCAAGAACTTCTTATCCAGATTCAACGTCGAAATGTCTTCTATCGACGATTGCGATCAGTTGTCAGCGGTAGAAGCATTCCGTATGGCGGTCATCCCTGGCACGAAATTCCATTCTTCACTAGTGAAAAGACCCCCTGTCAACATTGGTGAACTCAACTCCAGAGCACAAGGGTATCTCAGAATAGAAGAGGAGGAAGCTGTCAGATACAGAAGAGCCTCTCTGGTAACGGTAGAGGCAAAATCCAAAGAAAGGATGAGGGATCAGAGGCCTCAACGACAAGATCCACCTCGACAAACCTCATCATCCAGAAATTCAGACAAGCGTCAACGAACGGAAGAAAGAACTACTCCGCTCAAAACCAGCCTGGGAAAGCTCTTCCAAGAAAACAAAAACAAAGGTATCTTCAGACCGCCTCCACCGATGAGACAGCCGATGGAGCAGAGGGATATGACCAAGCACTGTGCCTTTCACAGCGAGTATGGTCATCATACAAATGACTGCAGAAACCTCCGAAGGCAGGTGGAGGCAATGATCGCCAAAGGAGAGCTTGCAGATTACGTAATAAGGGATCAACCGAGACCAGACAAACCGCACACGACACAGCCGAACAGCACCACATCAGGGCAACCGGTGAGGGTTATCCACATGATCCAAGGGGGTGAAGAGGCGTTGGAGGCCGAAGGAAGCAGAAGGTCAAAGCTAAGAAAAACACACAAACTCAGGCGAGTCGGGGAAGTCTGCCAGACAACCCTCCTTCAGGGAGAATCGAAGATCATGTTCTCAAAAGCTGACATGCAGAATATTCAGATGCCTCACGAAGACCCTCTGGTAATCACTCTTCTGGTAGCTAATTGTCTGATCAAACGCGTAATGATTGACCCAGGAAGCAGCACCAATATCATGACAAAATGGGCCTTCGACAAAATCGGAATTGATGTATCACAGCTTCACCCGGCTTGGATTCCTTTGGCCGGCTTTGACGGACGACGCGTAGAGCCAATAGGCGTAGTCCATTTGTCGGTATCAGCAGCACGCCGAACCCTGAGAGAAGCCTTCATCGTGGTGGACGTCAAGCCATCGTACAATCTGCTGATGGGACGGGGGTGGATCCATCGGATGCAAGGTGTTCCTTCGACACTCCATCAGGTCATGCGTTGTCTTGACCCGAATGGAGTGGACGTGACAGATATTCCTGGAGACCAAGTAGCAGCGAAGGAATGGTACTCAGTATGCATGAAGGACCTGAACTAGAGAAATAAACAAGCGTTGGAAGCACCAGAAGAGTCCCTGTACAACGAGAAATAGCAATTACAGTCAGACCCTACCTCAGAGGGTCAGGATACTCAGTCAACAACGGAACCACTGGAAGAGGTGGAAATTTGTCAGACGGATCACACCAGGGTCACGTTCATCGGATCATATCTCCAGAAAGAAGAAAAGGACAGGCTGATTCATTTCCTCAAAACAAATTCAGACGTGTTCGCCTGGTCTCATCTCGACATGCCGGGCATCGATCCTTTGGTCACTCAGCATAACCTGAATGTTGATCCAAATGTCAGACCGGTAAGGCAGAAGCAGAGGAGGTTCGGGATAGAAAGGAACCAGATCATATCCGAAGAAGTGGGAAAGCTGCTAGAAGCTGGATTCATAAGGGAAGTGAAATACCCATCATGGTTATCAAACGTGGTGGTAGTCAGAAAGAAGAATGGGAAATGGAGAGTCTGCGTTGACTTCACAAACTTAAACAAGGCCTGCCCGAAGGATTGCTTCCCTCTGCCGAAAATTGATCAGATGGTAGATGCCACCTCGGGATATGAAAGGCTCTTTTTTCTTGATGCATACTCCGGCTATAACCAGATTCCGATGAGCCAGGCTGATGAGGAGAAAACAGCCTTCATTACCGAAGAAGGTACGTACTGTTATAAAGTAATGCCTTTCGGACTTAAAAACGCAGGTGCCACCTATCAAAGGCTTGTCAGAGGAATATTCAAAGGTCAGATGGGCAAAACGGTTGAAGCCTACATAGATGACACGGTGGTGAAAAGCAGGAGGAAAGGCGATCATCTCAAGCACTTGGAAGAAGTGTTCGATGCACTCCGAAGGTACAAGATGAAACTCAATCCAGCCAAGTGTTCTTTCGGAGTCTCATCCGGACAGTTCCTCGGACATATAGTCAACCGAAGAGGAATCGAAGCCAGCCCATCGCAAGTCAAGACTCTAGTAAGCTGCGAAGAGCCAAAAACGCAAAAGGAGGTCCAAATTCTGACAGGAAGGGTAGCCGCCCTGAGCAGGTTCGTATCCCGACTGACAGACCGATGCAGACCATTTTTCCAGGCAATTAAAAGCGGAAAAGGAAACATATGGGGGCCAGAACAGGCAGAGGCCCTCCAGAAGTTGAAACAGTATCTCCAAAGTCCACCGATCCTCGCCTCACCAAATCCAGGAGAACCATTGCATCTGTACCTCGCCATGTCAACAACCTCAACCAGCGCAGCGCTAATAAAAGATGACAAAAAGTGCCAGAAACCAGTCTTCTTCAGCAGCAAGTCCCTGTCTGATGCGGAAACCAGATACACCATGGCGGAGCGAGCTGTTCTTTCTCTAATCAACGCAAAGAGACGACTGAGGCACTATTTCGAAACTCATCCAATCGTGGTGCCAACCACCATGCCGATGAGATCTATCATGTCCAAACCCGATCTGACTGGAAGAATAACCAGATGGGCGTTGGAACTCGGGACATTTGACATTACGTATGTGCCACGAACAGCTATCAAAGGTCAAGCCTTAGCTGATTTTCTCCTAGAAGCAGATCCAGAGTCCATCCTCCAAGATCCAGATGAACTCGAATGGACTCTCTATGTAGACGGATCAGTTGGTTGCTGGCTCGGGAATTGGGCTCGAAATTATAACACCAGATGGGACCCGAATCCAGCAGTCAGTGCGTCTGGAGTTCCCCGCCACCAATAACGAAGCAGAGTACGAGGCACTCCTAGCTGGGCTGCGACTAGCTCAGAGCCTCCGTATTAAGAAGCTCCGTATTTTCAGTGACTCACAGCTGGTGGTGAAACAAGTTCAAGACGAGTACGACGCAGGAGAAAAGCTGCAGCCCTATAAGAAGTTGGCTCAGATGGAGCTAGACAGACTGGAGCAGTATTCCCTCAGTCAGATCCCAAGGGAGGAAAATGAAAATGCGGATCGATTGGCCAACATGGCTTCAATCAACGATCAAGACCTGACCAGAATCGCCCCGATCGACTATCTTGATGTCCCAAGCATCCATCAGTCAGATGTGGTGTGCGCAATACCTTGGGAGCCGAGCTGGATGGACCCCATAGCAGAATACCTCAGAAATGGTACACTCCCTGATGATAAAACAGAGGCTCGGAAAATCCGCATGAAGTCGGCCAGGTATGCCTTGCTACACGGCCAGCTGTATAGAAGATCTTTTGGTGGACCCTACCTTCGATGCCTCACACCTTCAGAGGCATCGGCCGTAATGAAAGAAATCCATGAAGGGTCATGCGGAAATCACTCGGGGGGACGAGCTTTGGCCCATAAAGTACTAAGCCAAGGATATTTCTGGCCTTATCTTTCCCACGATACTGAAGCCTTTGTCAGAAGGTGCCGAAAGTGTCAGTTCCATGGGGATTTCATCCATCCGCCACCAGAACTGCTTAACCCCATATTCAGCCCACACCCATTTGCACAATGGGGGATTGATGCAGTTGGACCACTTCCCATGGCCCTTAGATCAGTGAATCAAGCACTGATAGCAACTGATTATTTCACCAAGTGGGTCGAGGCAGAAACTTATTCCAGCATCACTCATAGGCACGTGATCAAATTCATATGGACCAATATCATCTGCAGGTTCGGAGTACCGAGGGCGATAGTGATTGACAACGGATTAAATCTGGATAATCAATGGACCAGACAATTCTGTAAAGAACATGGGATCCAGTTGAGAACGTCATCGGTCGCATACCCTCAAGGAAATGGCCAGGCCGAAAGATCCAACAGAACCATATTGAATACCCTAAAGAAGAAGCTAGAAGAGCATAAGGGAGTGTGGCCAGACAAACTTCCAGAGGTACTGTGGTCTTACAGAACAACATCAAGAATCCCTACAGGAGAAACACCATTCTCAATGGCGTATGGGACAGAAGCAGTCATTCCAACAGAACAAACAGTGCCAACAGCCAGGACAGAGCTGTATCAGGAAGAACTGAACGACCAACAGCTGGTTGATGGACTCGATCTGCTCGAAGAGAAGCGAGAACAAGCTGCCATCAGGCTAGCAGCCTACCATCAAAGGGTCAGGAACACCTTCAACAAAAAAGTCAAAAGACGAGAATTCCAGGTGGGCGATATGGTACTACGAAAGAAGATCGGGCTAATCGGAAAACTCAGGGAAAATTGGGAAGGACCATACACAGTCACAGAGGTCATAGGACGTGGGGCTTATCGCCTCAGGAAAAGTGACGGCAATATGGAACCCAATTCACAGAATGCCTCACGACTGAAGAGGTATTATCCCTGATATTTATTTCGTTCTCAGAATAATTAAACAGAGGCATCTGAGCCCAGCTTTATCTCTCTAAAATTTCCATTTTAGTTGTCCTGACTCAGTCAGATATTGTTATCTTTGTAATTTCACGGTTATAATAAAAAGATGGTCATCCTTCTTGCAAACAGATAGCCAAAAATTAATCAATCCTAAGTAGTGAGATGACAAAGGCTTATATGCCTGACTCGCTCTTTCAGAGGAATGAATTCTAGAAGGTGACAGAGGCTCATATGCCTGACTCACTCTTTCAAGTTTACAAAATAATTCCTAATTAGTGAGGTGCCAGAGGCTTATATGCCTGACTCGCTCTTTCAGAGGAATGAATTCTAGAAGGTGACAGAGGCTCATATGCCTGACTCACTCTTTCAAGTTTACAAAATAATTCCTAATTAGTGAGGTGCCAGAGGCTTATATGCCTGACTCACTCTTTCAGAGGAACAAATTCTAGAAGATGACAGAGGCTCATATGCCTGACTCACTCTTTCAGAGGAATAAGTTTAAGGAATAATTCCTAATTAGTGAGGTGCCAGAGGCTTATAAGCCTGACTCACTCCCAGAGGAATAACATTAAAATATTTCCTAAGTGGCGAAATGACAGAGGCTTACAAGCCTGATTCACTCCCAGAGGAATAAAATTAAAATAATTTCAAGTAATGAAATGACAGAGGCTCATAAGCCTGATTCACGATAAAAATTGCCTGACTCGTACCATAGGAAAGTGCAGTTTCCATTAAATAAAGCAAAAAATTGCCGTTTTGTATTACAAAATTGCCTGAAAGGCATGTTACAAAATACAGCACTACAAAAGGAATACGGAGTGACCTAAGCTTGGCCTGAACCACTAAAATCTTTTCCTAAGGTATCCACATGTGTGGTCGGAGGGAAGAATTCTATGGAGGGGTTGAGAGGGTCAGCAGGGAGATATCCCTGAAGGAATTCTGTGAAAAGATTCTGAGCATGACTAGGCTCGGGGCTGGAATATGGCCTCTGCACCCCTAACACCTTATCCATGGCATCAGGATCTTTGATCTTCCTCCTTGCTGGATCCTTCTCTCCAACAACAAAGCCCTTCCTCCAGAATTCACCAGCTACAATCCTGTTCATCTGAGAATAGTGCTGGTGCATGTCAAGCCCTCATTTCTTACACATCTCCAGGGCTGATTGAGAGATGCCGAATCGGTGTTGAAGAGCCTCATGGTCAGATGCCAGCTTCTCCTTCTCACTGGTCAACCTGGCATTTTGCTCTTTTGTTTGAGCCAGTTCCTCTTCCAATTGGGCAACCCTGGATGGGAGGTCCCCTAGCTGAGCTTTCAGTTTTTTCTCCTGATCGTCCTTCTCAGCTAGGTCAGCTCTCAGGCGTTCAAGCTCCTTCACGCCCTCCTCGTGGGAAAGACATAACGCATTGACGCTGAAGAGAGCCTGAGAAGAAAAATTCAAGGCAAAATGGGTCAGCAATGTGGGTCAGTAATGTATACAAAAGTAGGAATAACATGGAATCAAGCAAATACGTACCCCCAATAACAACCCCGGAGTTTTGCGCACAAGGCGGTCAGGGTCAGCATGCCTCTGTGCCTCGAGCTCCTCCGACGTCCAGAGCGCCTGCGCCCGTGTTATCATGGCGGACATAGAAGTAAGGCTGGAGGTGGATTGGTCAGAAGAAGCAGAACTCTTCTCCTTACCCTTATGCTTCCTCTTCTTACTGGGCCTTTCTTCCCCCGTCGGTCTGGTTCGGGCGGAAGAAGGTTGAAGCAGCTCAGGGATGGTGGTCTGCACAAGTGCAGACCCGGAAGCATCGCCCGCCGGGTTGACATTCGCAGCCTGAAGACTAGAATCCAGAGGCACTTGCCCTTGATCGGTCGAAGGAGCAGCCATCTCCTCCATGTCATCATCATCATCCTCAATCACTGGTCTGATCGGATCCATAATGATCTTGTACTTGGCTCCTAACCTGGATATACCCTGCAAATTGGCAGGAGTAAGCAGGTCAGTGCATGATAAACGGTCCGACCAGACCTTGGATTTTAACAAAGAAATACGGGCTTCTACATCCTGAGCCACTATCTCTGTATCCCTATAACCTAAAGACTTATAAACAAAATCCGCCCTGAGCTGGTCGCATCCGGAACAGAGGCAGGATTCCTTATGGATAAAAGAAAAGGGAAGAAGGGCTAAATGCTTGAAAACACATGGGATCGGCCATCTCCTAGAATAGGGGTAAAACCAAGCCCCCTTCACCAAAACCATCTTCTCCTTCCAGTACTTCTCTGTTTTCTCAGTCCCCTGGCAGATCGCCCGACCCTTGAATGGGTAGAAGTTGTACCTCCCTTCACAGTCTTTCAGACCCACAATCTTGTAGCTGAGCAGAAGATCTGCCAGACCCAAGGATAGCCTTTTCTTTTTGTTGATCAGGATTAACATGGAAATTATCCTGAAGAAGTTTGGGTTGACTTGTAGAGGGGCTATTCCTAGGGTGAAGAAAATAAAATGAAAAAGAGGATGGAGAGGAAATCGAAGCATTTTTATCTGAAGGGCCGACAACAACACCTCGTCCGGACCCACTCCGTCGCCCAATCTGAAGTCGAAAGAAGGATCGTACTCCATCAAGATCACCTCTTTTGGGATCCTACAATCCCTCCTCAGACTTTTAAGGTTCACAGATTTTCTTTTGTGAGCTTCAAGTGGTTCTGCCACGAAGGGAGCTGGTTCGGTGGAGGATCCAACGGGAGCACCTCCAGGAGCATTGGTCCCAACCGGGTCGGATATTACGGGAATTCCAATCGGAATTACATCAGCAATATCTGCCTGGTTGTTTATCTCCGAAACAGCTGCTCCCAAGCCAGATAGGTCCGGACGACTTGGTATGGACAAAGGAGGAGGAGAAGATGAAGAAGATGGATTTGCAGAAGGGGGGCTCGGAACCTCAGATCCCCCATATTCTTGATGGGTCGTCTCTTCGGTAGATCTTGTGGCGCTACTATCAGACATGGTGAGAATGACAAACTTACACAGATAACCGGCAAGAAGAAAGAAGAACCTTCGGTAATCAAAGTACAATCGGCGGTCAAAGCTTGAACACTGCTAAAGATTGCTTGCAAGATTTGAAAGCGATGAAGAGTGAAAATGAGATCACACAAGGGTTTATATACGCACTGCATATCAACAGACACCATTAAGGCTGAAGAGATGCGTCGATTCCCTATGCCTCGAGTACAGCGAACCGGCGGCTGCCATCATGAACTTCGAAAACACACGTCTCTCCACAATAATGACACTGACGTCATCAACAAAACGGCTGGCATCAATCAATTCAAATAAATTCGGGCCAAGCCCACGAATCGTATGCCCGACCCGAATGGGGCTAGTGTAAATAGTGAAAATTACAGGCCCAGGTCCATGTATTAGGCCCAAAGAATATTGAGCCCATGTAGTATGTGAATAATAAATAGCCCATATATTATACCCACCAAATACACGTGGGACCATCAACGTGGGTCCATTCCCTTGAAAAATGGATCAACAACCCACTACCAAAAAGAGAGTGGGTAGTTATTAAGAAAGTGGGTCATGACCCCATGAACTTAGGCCATGACCCAAGAGCATAAAAATGTATAAATATGGCCATTTGAAGCTAAATAAAGAATCTTGGATGTGAGTGAAATTTGACACTTACAACAGCTATTTAAAAAAATCAAATATAATATGAACTATATATAATATTAATTTTTTATTTTATAAATTATAATCCGTAAACGTAAGACATAATCATAAGGAGATTACAAAACTAAGAATGACATTTAGCAGTAAAAAGCTCCACGTTCACGTGAATCCATTGCCATCTTGACAACTAACGGCTAGTCGTCTTATTTTTAGTATTTATAGCCCTTTTCAATATAGTATTTTCAATCCTCATTTATGTATTTATGTTTAAATGACCTATTCTATATGAGTACTAAAATGAGTTATTATAACTTTTTAAGTTAATTAATTCTTATTTTATTTTAAAAAAATATTTATGCTTTTACTTATGGCTTCACCTTTATATATATTCATTATTGAATTATTTATTTATTTTATTCATAAAAATACTAGAATACATGCCATCTATCTTGAATATAATTCTCCATAATATTTTGGAAAAACATAAATCATTATTCATCCTGTATTCTAGATATTTTATAACTATCAATTGTCTATTCCATATATTTGTGGCGATGATTAATTATTATTGATATGCTAGCTGTAACTAGTTTTAATCAACTTCTATTACTCAATCAAACTGAGGTCATATAAATTAAATAATGGGGTTTAGGTTATCGGACTATGTGATGGCATTAGTTAATTTGCATTTTGAAGCTAATTAAACCCTTCCCATCATGAATTCATATCTATCACAACTCTTATAGATAATTTTATGCAAAAGTAACATAGCAAAATCCAATTATGCATAAATTAAAATTTCATATACCTAAATTTACATACAAGCCCTACTCATCTAATCATATATATATGCATGAAAATGATTTTTGTTCTCCTATTAATAAAAATCAATGTCACCATAATGTTGTTTCATTGAAGATTTATGAAGACTTAACATTTATTCAATTAATAGCAGTGAATAAACAATTTAAACATCACCATTAAATTAAATTTGTAGTAAAAGGGTCATCACTTATCACTACAAGAAATAAGGGTTTTAGTGACAAGCTTGTTGATCCAAGGTTTTTCACTATGGGTAAACATGACATTTTGATGATAACAAACCATTGAATGTGGTGAATTTAATGTTTACTTGAGTTATGCTTAATAGGTTATTGATTCAAGTTAAACTCAAGAGAGCTAGTGGATCCATGAGAAGATCAAACAAATGTGCTTAGAGCTCAAAAGACATTGAAGACAAGGATGGAGACATCAACCCAAAGCAAGCTTAAAGAAATTGAAGATCAAATAAATGGTTAAAATAGTCTTGGGTGAGTGCTAGATTAAATGTAAATTTATTTTTGAAATAACTTATTTGAAAACTCAATTCTTGACCATATAGCATATAGGATCATTCATATCATTTATGAGTCCTTACATCATTAGCATTATACAATGAACATCATTTAGTCTTTGCTAAAGTTGAGTTAGTTCAAGGTTTTATAAGCTATGGAAGAACTCAATAAAGATGTTGTCCTAGAACCATTAACTTAACTCATATCACTTGAAATGGATTCTAGATGTATTTTAAAGATTTGAACAAAACTGTTAAACCATGAAAAACTTTTGTCTAATATTGAGAATTTGTTTAAATTGAAAAAATATTTTATGATCTCAATATTAACTTTAGGCATGTCAACGACCTTATCAAGTTTCTAAGACATCCTAGGAGTGTGTCTAAGTCATTTCGGAAAAATCCCAAAAGATTTAACGAAAAATCATCAAGTGGGTTAGAAGTTCGAAATGAAGTATCACGTTCAAATGAGAATATCAGACTCACAAATGGGTTAAATGGAGCGATTCAAAAGCCTAAAATCAATATTTTGAAGTCCTCTTTCCAAAAAGCTAAAGAACGTCTTCATCCGAGTTACGGAACTCCAGTTATGACCAAAAGCGTAAACTGCGTTGGAACTGGGTTGAACAACCCATTGACTGGGCCAATAAGGTTAGTCGACTGGCTGAGTCAGAGAGTTAAAACTAAATTTTGAAATGAATTTTTGATGACCTAGTCAACTGCCCCAAAACACACAGATGACTGCCTCATATGAAATTTGAATTATTTCAACACTGAATGTAATGAGTCAATCTTCTTTTCTCTTTACTGTTTATGCTACACAAATCAAAACCGAAACCAAAATATCAGAGGGATCTCCCATTGTTTGTGGAGAATAAAATTTTATATATACACGCACATATGCATACATATTTATATATATATATATGTGCATATATATATATTCACAAATACACAAAATTATAAGCACAAGTTTAATTTTCATATACCTTGAATTCTTAAAAACTCAAATTTGTATACAAAAATCAAAGGAAACACGAAATAATTGATAGAAGAAGAATAACGAACCCTAAAAAATCTTGAGGAGATTCAATCTTTGCACTTTGTGACTGTGTTCTAGAGAGAGTATTACCAGTAATCAGCCAAAATGATCAGATCGAAAACCAGATACGATCAATTTGAGAGAAGATAGGCTATGTGATATAGAGAGAGAAAGAGGCGATATATAGAGAGAAATAAGAGATGGAGTTTTCTAGCAGGTGAAAAGTGAAGTGTGAGTGTGGATCACGTGTGGGTCAATAATATTAAATATAAATAAGTTAATTACTAAAAAAATGAGATGTAATGGAAGCCAAATTGTGTCTGCCATTATTTGGTGTCACTAGGGCATGTTTTGAAAGAGGTTTGTCTGGTCTTGTCTGGTTTTGTCTGGTTTGTTTTTGTCTGGTCTTATCTGATCTTGTCTTGAATCTAAAACTTTATTTGGTAAGCGGTCTGATCTTTCTGGTCTGGTTTGAGAAAACAAAAACTTTATATATATATATTAGTTTATATATTATTTTATGTATATAACTTTATCTATTATTAAATATATATAATATATTATATATATTTAATAATATATTTAAAAATATTATATATATATATATATATTTAATAAAATTATTTTATATATTATTTTATATATATTAGTATTTTATAATAATATATATTATTTTATATATTATTAATATATATTGTTTTTTAATTTCATATATATTTATATATATATTATTTTTTAATTTCTATATTATTATTATATATATTTAATATTATTTTATATATATTATAATAAAATAATAATATATATTATTCGATATATTATTTATATATACATTATTTTTTAATTTATATATCTTTAATAATATTATTTTTTATATATATTTAATAATATTATTTTATATATATTATTACAAAATAAAAAATATATATTAATATATATTATTCTATATATATTTATATATATATATATATTATTTTTATATATATTTAATAATATTATTTTATATATATTATTATAAAATAAAAAATATATATTATTCTATATATTATTAATATATATTATTTTTGAATTTTATATATTATTTTATATATATATATTATTTTTGAATTTATATATTTAATATATATATATAATAATATTATTATAAAATAAAAAATATATATTATTCTATATATATTAATATATATTATTTTTTAATTTTATATATTATTTTATATATATTTATATATATATATATATATTATTTTTATATATATTTAATAATATTATTTTATATATATATATATATATTATTATAAAATAAAAAATATATATTATTCTATATATATTAATATAAATTTATATATATATATATATTATTTTTATATCTATTATTTATATATATATTTAATAGTATTATTTTATATATATTATTATAAAATAAAAAATATATATTAATATATATTATTTTTTAATTTTATAGATTATTTTATATATATTTATATTATTTTTATATATATTTAATAATAATATTTTATATATATTATTATAAAATAAAATATATATATTATTCTCTATATATTATTATATATTATTTTTTAATTTTAGTACATGAATTATATATATATATATATATATATATATATATATATATATATATATATAGGAGAGAGAGAGAGAAAAAGAAAGAAAAGTCAAAAATTGTGGGCTAAAACCAAGAAAGACCAACTTTTTTTTTGTCTTGGTTTTACTTTATTTTGAACTAAATCCAAGAACAAAGTTTTAAGTGGTTTTGGTTTTGAATTTGAAAACCAAACCTACCAAACAAGTTTTGTTTTTGAAAACAAAAACAAACCAAGACAAAATCAGCAAAAACTGGTTACCAAACAGGGCCTAAGTCTTATTTTTAAAAAACATGGAAAATGGAGATACAATGACAGGTAAATGGAGTCCGTCACTGTTACTTTGTCATTAGAAACATATTTTTTTGTAGTGTAAAATTGAAGTATTTTTAAATTTTCATAAGTATAAAAAAAATATATTTACTAGAACACTTAAAATTCATTTATAGGGCCTTGTTTGGCATGTGTTTTGTGTTTGGTGTTTCTATTTTTGGCGGAAACCAATACACTTTTTGGATTGAAGTATGTTTGGCGCGACCTATTTTGTTTTGTGCGTGAATATATAGTTAAAAGATTTTAAAAAAATATTGCATTTTGATGTTTTTGGTGTTTTTAACAAAAACACAAAGTAGCATAACCGTTGATAAGGAGTTCCAAAGAGGTGAGACACCGAAAGCTCGTGAACTCTAAACAAGAGCTGCTTGGGAATATGGGAACTATCCAGATACTCGGCTCTGATACCAAATACAAACAGAAAGTAGGACATGATCACGAGTCAGAACGAAAGTAACCAAAATCATAAACAAGAGAGAGATATATAAGAGAAAACACAAGATTTTATTTCTGGAATCTGATGATCCATATAATACTGCAAGCTCTCCTTTTATAGAGGTAGGAGAGACTGAGAAAATACAAAAGTGCCCTTCGCATATGTCAGCCATGACATCAGACTAACAAAAGACTGAAATACCCTTGCCGATAGACTTAATGGCACAAAATTCAACTAAAATGGCAAATATACCATTGCCGACAGACTTAATGGCACAAAATATAACTGAAATGACAAATATACCCTTGCCGACAGACTTAATGGCACAAAATACAACTGATGTTCGAGTGAGCTTACGCGTATCTCGATCAATTCACGGAACTCATAAAAGGCGAACTCCCATGAATCGGATATAACTCGGACTATATCCGCAGTCGTGACCCTAACAAATTGTTTTAGCAATCCAATTTATCCATTTATACATAGACATATGCATATTAACAAAATGTTTGGTGACCCTAAGCAGCTGGCGCTAACAATAAAAGATGAAAAGGGACTTGTGTGGGGGATGGATATATGGACCATGGTGATCATTTATATCAAACTAGCTAGTGAAGTTCGTCATACTTAATGGTGTAAAATGTGCTGAAATTTCTTACCTTGTTATTTTTATTTTTTGAATGGTAAAGATATATATATATATATATATATATATATATATATTAGGGGTGTACCCCTTGGAACAAATCATAATAAATGGAAACCAAAAATTCAATTTGTTGCGTTTTAGTTTCGAACATTTTCACAATTATATCATTAACCTGTAATTTAAGATGGTCGCAAAGGAATGTGCTTTGTTTTTGATGTTTTATAATTAGTCCAAACAAATAAGACGTTTTCGTTTTATAATTCGTCCAAACAAATGAGAAGTTTTTATTGTAGGATATTTTTAGTTTGTATCAAAATCATATTTGCTAATGTAAATTTAAATTAATCTTAAGATTGTACATAGGAGCAATATATTTTAAGTAAACGTGTTACAACAAATAGTTAAAAACATCAAAATGCAATATTTTTTTTAAAACCTTTTAACTATATATTCACGCACAAAACAAAACAGGTCGCACCAAACATACTTCAATCATATTTGCTAACGTAAATTTAAATTAATCTTAAGATTGTACATCGGAGCAATATATTTTAAATTTAAATTAATCTTAACATTGTACATCGGAGCAATATATTTTAAGTAAACGTGTTATAGCAAATAGATCCATGCTTGGTGCACTGCAGAGATGCTTGCTCCCAATGCTGAACTTTGCTTAGTCCTGACTCGTTGTGTGGCAAAATTCCTTGGTCGCCTCCGCCAATGGTACCTCGCTCTAGGAGAGTACCGACATCTCCAGCTCTTTTGAGTAGGACATGATCACAATACAAACACAAAGTAGGACAGGATCACGAGTCAGCACGAAAGTAACCAAAATGATAAACAATAGAGATATAAACAAGAGAGAGATATATAAGAGAAAACACAAGATTTTATTTCTGGAATCTGATAATCCATACAATACTGCGAGCTCTCCTTTTATAGAGGAAGGAGAGACTGAGAAAATACAAAAGTGCCCTTCGAATATGTCAGTCATGACATCAGACTAACAAAAGACTAAAATACCCTTGCCGACAGACTTAATGGCACAAAATTCAACTGAAATGGCAAATATACCCTTGCCGATAGACTTAATGGCACAAAATACAACTGAAATGGCAAATATACCCTTGCCGACAATGAAAATTAAAAATACAACTGAAATGGCAAGTATACCCTTGCCGACAATGAAAATTACATAAAACTTATTTTATTGCATCAAGACCCAAGCATTTTGCAGAAATCATCAATCAGGGCTTTGCGAGAAGTACTCATCATCATTATCAGAATTATACTGAGGAGGAGAACCTGCAACATGATTGGGCTACTGATGGATTCTGTAGATCGGATGGTCTTCATCAAGGAGGTCCCATGAATACTGGGCTTCATGTTCAGAAAGAAGAGTGATGAGTTTCTGTTTCCAGTCTGTGGGATAAAAATATGAATGGCGCCAAAGAGAGGTATCACTGTGAAACAAATGTGGAGATATAGTCTGAAGAGGAATGCCATTGTGATGACAGAGCTGCGTCCTGTGAAGATTGAAAAATGTAGGCATGTCATACATGATGGTATTCTCATGACCAGTGAAGAAGGAGACATTGTAGGATTTTTCAATATGAACACCAGAATCAGGGGTAGGATAAAGCTACTTTCGGGACCAAAACACGAATATAGGAGACTGAAATAGACACTGGCGAAACTTTTTTGCCAAAATGGAATATCTCCGAAGAGGGTAAGCCACCTACACAATCTTAACTCAGAGGCAGGAAGGGAATTTAGTAAACATTGAGCAAGATATTGCAACATTTGGGATTTATCAAAAATAATACCTATGTGATAAAGATATACAAGGTACCAAAGAAGAAAGAACGCTTCACGAGGAAAACTAAAATAAAACACTGGATTAATTTCAAAGTGGGTGAGAAAAGGATAAACAGGGTGGAATGGCAAATTCCTAAGAGGGTCGTATTCAAGTCCATAGCGATTGACAAGAGAAACTGGAATGAATTGACCATGAAACAACTGCGAGAAATAAGGGTTTTTTTCTAGCAGAAGGATCTGAAGGTGAAATGGCAACTGAGAGGGTTCGAATCATGCAATCAGGGGAAAACATAAGGGAAGATTAGGATGAACAAGGTGAATGTATTTTTTCAATCTGGAAAGAAAATCAGGGAGCACATTGGTTTTTCCTTTGATATGAGCAGTATCAAATGACCACTGGGAAAACCAATTTGCCCATCTCAGTCCATAACAAAATCTTAAAAAGGATTTCACACTCCCAACAATGTTTGGAAAACTCTTTCCACCGAAAGCTCACCTCTTTGGAACTCCTTATCAATGATCTCCAGTAGAAGATGCAAGGTCTTCATGGTGAACTTCTCCAGATGGCCTACTCCATACAAACCTTCACATCAACCTTTCTCCACAAAGATGCTAAAATGAAACACTTGAAAATACAACTGCAGTCCTTGCAAGCTCAACAAACCCCAAAACAGCTCAGTCCTCCTGATTTCTTTGGCTCATCACCCCTTTTCCCTACTTATACCTCCCAACCTATGTCCCAACCTTTATATGTTGCACCACCTGGACAGCCTAGCCTATTTTCCTCTCCTTCCTTACCTCCCTCCTTACCAGACTTACAGATCAGAAAACCTTCGGTTCCACCACCACCTCCAAGCACCTCCACACCACATGTCTAAGAACCTATTCTTGCCCCATCTTTACAACCTTTAATACCTACACCTTCTACATCTTTTGATCCCAAAGGAAAATCTCTAGTTCAATTCATGCTCCAGCCTGAAGATTCTCAACTCCATAACCCCATCTCAGAAATTTTACTAAAATTGGCTAACCTCCCACAAGGCCAATCTGATTTTGACTCTGTGGCTGAAACTGTCGAAACACACTATACTTCCTTTATCCATATGGTTGATCCCAACCCTCAGTATCCCCTGATGATGATCCTATTGTTGAAGAAGTTGAGGATCCTCCTCCTCCTCCGATACATCGTCAGCAAAATTTTCCATCTCAGACTCAATCTCATAATGGGTTTTCTATTGATGAAATCCCCCATTGCAAATAGCTGGACAAGTTCTATGAAATCCATGCTTGGTGCATTGCAGAGATGCTTGCTGAACTTCGCTCAGTCCTGACTCATTGTGTGGCAAAATTCCTTGGT
Organism: Cornus suecica; assembly: GCA_963922005.1. Lineage (NCBI taxonomy): Eukaryota > Viridiplantae > Streptophyta > Magnoliopsida > Cornales > Cornaceae > Cornus > Cornus suecica. The sequence continues at coordinate 54,865,044 of OY998245.1, forward strand.
CGCCTCCGCCAATGGTACCTCACTCTAGGAGAGTACCGACATCTCCAGCTTGTTCATCTACCAACTATCTCTGCTTTCATTGATGTCTTACACAATGAATTTCTTGGTTCCTATGATGGCCTGCTCAGTGTTGTTCGTGAAGAATTCCTGAGTATGAGGTGTTGTTCATTTAAGCGCAAATATTTGGAGACCCATTTTCTTCGAATGTCCCAACGATTCTATGTTCTTGGTGGTATTGATGATGTTAGTCTTAAACAATCTTTTCTCAACTCACTTCCAGAACCTCTTGGAAATGAAACATTCAGACTTCTTCAAACCAAAAACATGGCCTTGAACAACACATCCCTTGGTTCCATTTACAAACATGTTCTCCAATCCCTTGAGAAGCTCTGCAACCACCAGAAGTTCTTTAAAAAACTTCATGAACAGGGAAAGCTTCTGGGAAAAGCTTGTGATCGATATGATCTCCTCATCAAGTGCAAATCCGACAAGTCTTGTTCATGCAGTCCTTCCATAAAGAAAACTAAGCATTTGAAGAAGTGGAAACCCAAGAGATCCTCTTCTTTCCCCAAGTTTTCTAGACGGAAGAAATGGCGATTCTTTCATAAAAAACCTGTTCGTGGCAAGCGCAAATCTGACAGATGTTACATCTGTAGACAGCCAGGCCACTATGCCAAATAATGTCAAACAAAGCTGCTAGAGAAAAATTGGTCCACTCTATTTCCAAGATCCTCCCGCATGATGAAGAAGATGCAGATATTGAATCACTCTTTTCTATAGATGATGAAGCCAGTGCTGACACTATCATGGCTTTCTCTACTGCCTCATCAGAATCTGAGGACACTTCTTCAGAAGATTCTGAGTCTGGAGCTGATTATCCTCATAACCTTTTCTCTGTGGAATTTTCTTTAGCCCCATCCTTGCTAGTCCAACCCCTTGCCCAAATCCATATTCTTCCGGATAAATATGTCAAACCTATCCTTGTTATAGCCTTCTTTGATACTGGAGCAACCTCGACTATTATTAATCCATCCATCCTTCCTAGGTCTTACTGGCAGAAATGTTACTACCCTTTCACTACCGCCAATGGTGAAACTTTTGCCATTACCCTCAAGAGTAAGCCCATCATCCTTCAGTTGTTTCCTGGATATACTGTCAAACATCAAATCCTTGGTTCTGAACTTCCAAACAAAGATATTCTTATCGGGTTTGACATTCTCCAGAAACTCACCAAAATCTCTTGGATGCCAAAAGGATTGAAGTTTCGTAATTACTTCCTTCCTTGGACTACTAGACCTAACATGTTCTCCCTTGACACTGTATCCTCCTTCAGAGAGTCTATTATCCAAACTTCCTGTGCTGATTCCCATTCCCATTTCCTTACCAAATGTAACCATCCTCTGTGGAAAAACCCAGAGTTTTTCATCACCCTTCCCTTCAAGAAAAATGAAGACCTCAACCCTACCAAAGCCACCCACCATGGTATGAACCCAGAACATTACCAGTTAGCTGTCCAAGAACTTCACCAACTCCAAACCGAATGCCTTGTCGAACCAACCTAGTCTCAATGGGCTTGTGAAGCATTCTATGTAAATAAGCGTGCAGAGCAAGTTCGTGGTAAGCTCCGCCTTGTCATCATCTACCAACCCTTAAACCACTTCCTCCAAGATATCAAATTCCATCTTCCCAGAAGAGCTGTCCTCTTCTCAAATTTACCCAAAGCCCAGATCTTTTCTAAGTTTGATCTTAAAGCTGGTTTTTGGCAACTTGGTATCCACCCTGATGACCGTCCCAAAACTGGTTTTTGTATCCCAGATCACCATTTCCATTGGACGGTGATGCGCTTTGGCTTAAAAACTGCACCATCTCTATTTCAACAAGCCATGGTTCGTATCTTTGCTCTTATCCTACATTCGGCCTTAGTTTATATTGATGACATCTTACTTTTCTCTCCTGACCTTGAAACACATGTCACCCTTCTCCAAACCTTCCATAGTATTGTTCAAAAATTTGGAATCATGCTTTCTGAAAAGAAATTGATTTTAGCTCAACCTGAAATCGAGATTCTGGGTATGAAGATTTCTCAGGGCCAGTATGCTCTCCAACCTCACATTGCTACCCAACTCCATCAATTCCCTGATACTCACCTCTCTGCTAAGCAAGTTCAACAATTTCTTGGTATTGTAAACTACATGTCTGAATTCATTCATAACTTTGTCCAATACCGAAAACCTCTTTCTGAACTTCTTAAAAAATCCCCTCCCCCTTGGACAGATCAATGTACAAATGCGGTTGCTTTCCTCAAATCAGTGTCTCAGTCTCTTCCTCCTTTGAAAATCACTTCTGATGGGGTGATGCATCTGATCTTTATTGGGGTGATGTTCTTCTTGAAGAACATCCTGATAAATCTAGAATGATATATGGTTACAAAAGTGGTTCTTTCTCCTCTGTTGAAACCCATTACAATTCTACTTACAAAGAAATTTTGGCTATCAAACGCAGTATTGAAAAATTTGAATTCCATTTGATAGGTCATCATTTCCTGATCGAGACTGACCTTAGCTGTTTTCCTAACATGATTAAGTTCAAACAGAAACATCCTCCCAGGGCTCAACTCCTGAGATGGGCAAATTGGTTTTCCCAGTGGTCCTTTGATACTGCTCATATCAAAGGAAAAACCAATGTGCTCCCTGATTTTCTTTCCAGATTGAAAAAATACATTCACCTTGTTCATCCTAATCTTCCCTTATGTTTTCCCCTGATTGCATGTTTCGAACCCTCTCAGTTGCCATTTCACCTTCAGATCCTTCTGCTAGAAAAAAACCCTTATTTCTCGCAGTTGTTTCATGGTCAATTCATTCCAGTTTCTCTATGTCAATCGCTATGGACTTGAATACGACCCTCTTAGGAATTTGCCATTCCACCCTGTTTATCCTTTTCTCACCCACTTTGAAATTAATCCAGTGTTTTATTTTAGTTTTCCTCGTGAAGCGTTCTTTCTTCTTTGGTACCTTGTATATCTTTATCACATAGGTATTATTTTTGATAAATCCCAAATGTTGCAATATCTTGCTCAATGTTTACTAAATTCCCTTCCTGCCTCTGAGTTAAGATTGTGTAGGTGGCTTACCCTCTTCGGAGATATTCCATTTTGGCAAAAAAAGTTTCGCCAGTGTCCATTTCAGTCTCCTATATTCGTGTTTTGGTCCCGAAAGTAGCTTTATCCTACCCCTGATTCTGGTGTTCATATTGAAAAATCCTACAATGTCTCCTTCTTCACTGGTCATGAGAATACCATCATGTATGACATGCCTACATTTTTCAATCTTCACAGGACGCAGCTCTGTCATCACAATGGCATTCCTCTTCAGACTATATCTCCACATTTGTTTCACAGTGATACCTCTCTTTGGCGCCATTCATATTTTTATCCCACAGACTGGAAACAGAAACTCATCACTCTTCTTTCTGAACATGAAGCCCAGTATTCATGGGACCTCCTTGATGAAGACCATCCGATCTACAGAATCCATCAGTAGCCCAATCATGTTGCAGGTTCTCCTCCTCAGTATAATTCTGATAATGATGATGAGTACTTCTCGCAAAGCCCTGATTGATGATTTCTGCAAAATGCTTGGGTCTTGATGCAATAAAATAAGTTTTATGTAATTTTCATTGTCGGCAAGGGTATACTTGCCATTTCAGTTGTATTTTTAATTTTCATTGTCGGCAAGGGTATATTTGCCATTTCAGTTGTATTTTGTGCCATTAAGTCTATCGGCAAGGGTATATTTGCCATTTCAGTTGAATTTTGTGCCATTAAGTCTGTCGGCAAGGGTATTTTAGTCTTTTGTTAGTCTGATGTCATGACTGACATATTCGAAGGGCACTTTTGTATTTTCTCAGTCTCTCCTTCCTCTATAAAAGGAGAGCTCGCAGTATTGTATGGATTATCAGATTCCAGAAATAAAATCTTGTGTTTTCTCTTATATATCTCTCTCTTGTTTATATCTCTATTGTTTATCATTTGGTTACTTTCGTGCTGACTCGTGATCCTGTCCTACTTTGTGTTTGTATTGTGATCATGTCCTACTCAAAAGAGCTAGAGATGTCGGTACTCTCCTAGAGCGAGGTACCATTGGCGGAGGCGACCAAGGAATTTTGCCACACAACGAGTCAGGACTAAGCAAAGTTCAGCATTGGGAGCAAGCATCTCTGCAGTGCACCAAGCATGGATCTATTTGCTATAACACGTTTACTTAAAATATATTGCTCCGATGTACAATGTTAAGATTAATTTAAATTTAAAATATATTGCTCCGATGTACAATCTTAAGATTAATTTAAATTTACGTTAGCAAATATGATTGAAGTATGTTTGGTGCGACCTGTTTTGTTTTGTGCGTGAATATATAGTTAAAAGGTTTTTTAAAAAATATTGCATTTTGATGTTTTTAACTATTTGTTGTAACACGTTTACTTAAAATATATTGCTCCTATGTACAATCTTAAGATTAATTTAAATTTATGTTAGCAAATATGATTTTGATACAAACTAAAAATATCCTACAATAAAAACTTCTCATTTGTTTGGACAAATTATAAAACGAAAACGTCTTATTTGTTTGGACTAATTATAAAACATCAAAAACAAAGCACATTCCTTTGCGACCATCTTAAATTACAGGTTAATGATATAATTGTGAAAGTGCTCGAAACTAAAACGTAACAAATTGAATTTTTGGTTTCCATTTATTCTGATTTGTTCCAAGGGGTACACCCCTAATATTATGTAGGCTTTGGGCCTTTTTATATATATATATATATATATCTTTACCATTCAAAAAATAAAAATAACAAGGTAAGAAATTTCAGCACATTTTACACCATTAAGTATGACGAACTTCACTAGCTAGTTTGATATAAATGATCACCAAAGAAAGAATGGTCCATATATCCATCCCCCACACAAGTCCCTTTTCATCTTTTATTGTTAGCGCCAGCTGCTTAGGGTCACCAAACATTTTGTTAAAATGCATATGTCTATGTATAAATGGATAAATTGGATTGCTAAAATAATTTGTTAGGATCACGACTGCGGATATAGTCCGAGTTATATTCTTTTTATGAGTTCTGTGAATTGATCATGATACGCATAAATTTACTCGAACATCACAGTCATCAAAAAAAAAATATATATATATAGTTCCTAATTCTTAGTCGGTACAATATTTAAAAATCGAAAACTCCTTTTTGGTATATAGAACATCATTATCTATAAAGTCTCTATACCTAATGTATGGTTCACCTAAAATACGTCCTGTGTCAACCTCTTTAATCAATACTAGTCATTTTCAGTTCCCATTTTCAGACTCCTTTTTCTGTTTTCAAAATAAAATACTCATGCTTTTTATCCTAATTAATTATAGATTACTACAACTCATGATCACCAAACGGTTCAATACTAAATAATCAAGGAAAAATTATAGAAGGGACCATTCCTAAACTTATTTGGTGCATAAGAATCAAACTTTTTCAAAATGTGAGAAGTGATCAAAATCAAAACTTAATTATACGGAAGGGATCATTTTATTGTTGTGAAGTTTTATATTAGTTTATTATATATTAATTTCAAAAATATTCAAAATTAAATTCGAAAATATTAATTCTGAAATATTATGTCCAAAAATATTAATTAAATATTGATTCCATTTTTTTTTTTGCCTAATACAACTTCAATAATATTATATATTACTTATATACAAATATATATATATATATATATATGAAATTTTACTTTATTGATAGATAGTATTAAAACAATTGAAAATATTACAATTTCGAAAATATTAAAAATTAAATCTGAAAATATGAATTAAATATTGATTCCGAAAATATTAATTCCAAAATTTTATTGTTTTGTTGAATACAACTTTAATAATATTATATATCACTTATATACAAATATATATATATATATATATATATATATATGTGAAACTTTACTTTATTGATAGAGAGTATTAAAATTTTTGAAAATATTACAATTTTGAAAATATTAATTCTGATTTTTTGTTGTTGTGAACTTTTATATTAGTTTATTATTTAATATTTCAGATAATTTGTTTTTATATGTTATTTAAATAAAAAAGAATCAGTTGAAGTATGGGTATTTTGGAGCGAAAAAAAGTGTAATTTTTTATTAGCTTTTGATGCACATAAGAGAGAAGAATAGAAATATTTAATTAATATTTTCGGACTTAATATTTCATAATTAATATTTTCATATTTGATTTTGAATATTTTCGGAATTAATATATAATAAACTAACATAAAGCTTCACAAAAAAATATTACACTCTTATATGAGTTTTTTGGTCATTACAATAAAATGGTCCCTTTCAAGTAATTAAGTTTTGATTTTGATCATTTCTCACATTTTGAAAAAAGTTTGATCCCTATCCACCAAATAAATTTAGAAATGGTCCCCTTTCCATAATTTTTCCCAATAATCAACTATTGATTATAACAACTCATTCTAATCATGTTTATAAGTTTAAGAAAAGTTTGGTTATTGTTCTTAACAGATAATTGTCTAGTGTCAACAAAGACAACCCTATATTTTAAAATTGGATTATTCCCATTGACACCCCCTCAAAGATAACATATTTTTACACGGACCTTCTAAAAGATCAATATTCTCATACGGACCCCCTTCGTGTTCACGCCGATAGTTAGGTAATGTCAGCCACCAACCACTCCGTGAATAGTTGTGAATTTACTTATATATTCTGTATTTAAAGTTGTGAATTTACTTTAATACCCTTTAACTTATGTATATAAGAAAACTTCTTCAAACTTTGTTCAAATTTCTCTCTCTACTCCAATTTCAGATCTTCAATTAGTGACCGTTTGGCAATTGGTGTTGTGTTGGTTTTGGTTTTAGGTTGAGTTGGTTGGATTTGATGTGGTTTTATTCTGAACTGAAACCATTTTTGGTGCAGATGGTTTTGGTGTGAGAAAAAGTAAACCTGAAAAAGCAAATCATGTTTGGTAGAGTTGATATAGGCTGAAATTCTAAAACCAAACCATGTTTGGTAACTTGTAATTGTTTGATAATTTATTTATTTATAATAATATTTTGTAAATATATATGTTTTAATAAATAAAATATATAAATAAATTAATTTTATACTCATTCTTATTTTATTATATTTTAATATTAATCCCAATTACACCCCTAAAATTAGCCCATATCCCACCTTACACCCCTCAAATATTTCAAAAAATATATAAATTTCAAATATATATATATAATTAAAAATATATATAGTATTAAATTTTGAAATACATATATAATTCAAAAAATAATATATAAAATTTTAAAAAATATAAATTTGAATATATATATAATTCAAAAAAAAATATAAAATTCAATAAATATATAAAATTCAAAAAAATATAAATTTTAAAAATATATATATAATTCAAAAATATATATAAAATTAGAAAAAATATATAAAATCCGAAAAAAAAAATATTTTGAAATATTTATAACATTTGTTTTGAAAAAATATAAATTTTAAATATATATATAATTCAAAAAAAATATATAAAATTCAAAAAATATTATATTGCTTATATATTGTTTTCAAATTTTATATATTCTTTTCGAATTTTATATATTTGTTTCAAAATTTATATATATATATATTTTCTAATTTTGTATTTTTTGAATTTTTTATATTGTTTTGGAATTTTATGTATTTGTTTCGAAAGTTATATATATTTTCTAATTTTATATATTATTTTTAAATTTTAAATATTGTTTTCGAATTTTATATTTTTTTCGAATTTTATAAAAAACAAATTCGAATATAAACATGGCTTATAATTCCAAAAAAAATTGTTTCTTCAAAATGGTACACCAATGATTGGTTTGGGCTTTAAAATGGTACACCAAGATGGTTTTGGTTTGAGCAAATAGTAACCACACCATGTAAACCATGTATTGAAATGGTGTGAAAAAATGTTCATTTGGTACACCATGGAGCAACATTTTGGAACCAAAATCAACCAACCAAACATAAATTGAGTTACATTTTCCACCTCAAAACCATAAATTTGGACCCAAACCCATGTGCCAAAACATGCACTTAGTGTATCCTTCCCCTTTCTCTTTCTACTCAAGTTTCTATTTAGCACAGTTTAGATATTGTTAGCCACATCATTTTTATTCATTTATATGTGGTCTTTAAACTCAAAAAGGGCGAATACAGAACTTTACAAAAATCACTAGAATGCCGTATTGGATACTGATGAAATGAATGAAATAGGGGCAAGGGCAAAACCTAACTAACAAACAGTGGCATGTATATGGTCTCAATGCCCACGCCCACTCGAATCTTGGAATCCGCTTTTATGTTGAAAAGAATTTGAGTCCATTTGAGATCTCAGTCGGCATGGATATTCCCTTCCATTTCTTCTGGCCCTAGAATTAAAGTTGCACACGGTTCGGTTTGGTGTTGATAGGTATAACTTGTACGGCACGTGTAGATAAGGATTTGTCAACCGGTTACCTACTAATAGGACTCTACACATCTCAACAGAATACCTACGGATAGTTATCAGAGACTCTACACATCTCAACAGAATACCTACGGATAGTTATCAGAGTCCTATCAGGATACATATGGGTAGTTGTCAAGATATATACGACACGCTACAACTCTATCAAGAGAACCGCATTAAATACCCTATAAATATAGGGTTGGGTCAACCTAAAGAGGTACGCAATAATCACCCATCATTACTCCTGTTATATTTCTCTGAACGATCCAATTTCTAATTTGACCGTCGGAGCCTATTTGGCCGGTACCCCACCGGTACCTCTTCCGGTCACTATTTGTTCTTTTTGACAGGAACGACATCGTTTTCTACCCGACCATTCTACGCATCATCAGTTGGCGCAGTCTGTGGTAAGCGACAACTTCTTACTTCCAAAAAGAGTTAGAATGGTCCAACTACGAAGAAAACGTAAGGTGGGTGATGCCTCTAGACAACCCAGAGATCCTCCCCTTCAACCCAATGATCCCTTACTCCCAACCAACCAATGAGTACCACTGACCCATACCGGACTACCTCTAGTGCATCCTCCCCGACCTGATGGCCAAAAGGATGCACATGTTTCTTTAGGAGAGCAAGATGTCACGGACTTGGTGTTTCCAAGGAACCGTGCGGCCTTAGACACCTCTAAGATGCTTGAGAAGTGCTAAGTAAGCCTTTGTGGGTCTCTAGCTTAGTGAGCAACTAAAGCTAGGTGAATGCGGAAGCTTGGTGTGTAAGAAGAGAAAGCTAGGCAAGAGAGCTTAGAAGGCAATTGAACTTGTACTGCTTGGATGGATTGTTGGATACTTGGATTGGATTTGATTGTTGGATGGTGAGCAAATGAGTTCCCTCCTCTATTTATAGGCCAAGGGCCTTACAAGGAAAAGTGGAGAGATTTCTAGAATCCTCCATATCTAGAATGTTCTATACAATTCTAGTATATACAATTCTATACAAGTCTAGACAACTCTACAATGCTCTAGAGAATTTTGGAGAAGTGTGGAGAAGTCTAGAATATTCCGGATGCCATGTAGGATGCCAAGTAGGATCCTACGAAGTGTCTGCGTGGCGCCTGTGTGGCGCCTACGTGGCGTAACCTCATAATGCAGGACGTGACATTCTCCCCCACCTAAGTTCGTGACGTCCTCGTCGCATTCTGCTTGAACTGCTGGATGTGTTTTGCAAACTGCCAAAGTGTGTCTTCATGCTCCCAGCTTGCTTCACTATCCGGCAAGTTTTTCCATTTCACCAAGTACTCTGTGTACTTGGGGACTCCGCTTCTGCTCGCTTGTCGGTCGGCAAGGATGCACTCTACTTCCTTATCGAAGGAAGTGACCACGGCAGTAGGAGCTCGGTGTGATATGCCTCGAGTTGGATCATCCTTATCTTCGTGGTAGGGCTTGAGTTTGCTGACATGGAAAACAGGATGAATCTTGATCTTTGGTGGTAGCTCCACCATATAGGAGACCTTTCCAACTCGTTTGATGATTGGGAAGGGACCTTCGTAGCGTCGTACTAACCCCTTGTGCACTGCTCGCAAAGACTTGAACTGTTGGGGTAGCAACTTGACCATGACCAAGTCTCCTTCCATGAACTCTAGGGGCCTTCTCTTGGAGTCAGCCCACTTCTTCATTTTCTTGCCTGCCTTATCTAGGTAGGCTCGAGCTAAATCGGATTGGTCATGCCATCCCTTGGCGAATCTGTATGCTGCCGGGCTCTTGCCATCTCCGCTTGATGCCATAGCGTTAGGCGTCATGGGTTGTCGCCCGGTCACTATCTCGAAAGGACTGTGGTTGGTAGCCTCACTCTGCTGCAAGTTGTAGGCAAACTGTGCTATTCCAAGGAGCTTGGCCCAGTCCCGCTGGTTGGCACTAACATAGTGCCTCAAGTATAGCTCTAGGAGCGCGTTGATACGCTCCGTCTGTCCGTCGGATTGGGGGTGAAAGCTAGTAGAGAAGTTGAGACCCGTACCCATCTTCTGAAAGAGTCCCGTCCAGAAGCGGCCTGTGAAACGTGGGTCTCTGTCACTCACTATGTTTTGTGGCAACCCCCAATGTTTGACCACGTGGTCAAAGAAGAGCTCTGCTGTCTGCACGGCCGTGCAATCTGCAGGGGCAGGTATGAAGGTGGCATACTTGTTGAATCGATCTACCACTACTATGATGCTACCACAACCATTAGACTTGGGTAGGCACGTGATGAAGTCCATTGAGACACTCGCCCATGGGCCTTCTGGGATAGGTAGTGGCTCTAGTAGACCGGCCGGCTGTTGCTGCTCTATCTTGTCTTGTTGGCAAACAAGACAAGTGCGTACATAGGCCTCGATGTCGTCACGCATCCGGGGCCAGTAGTACGAATCCTCAAGGATTGCCTGTGTGCGCCTCATTCCTGGGTGTCCAGCCCACATGGTGTCATGGCACACCTTGATGAGTTCCCTTCGTAGGTTCCCCCACTTAGGCACAAATAGTCTGTCGCCCGTAGTGAGGAGAAGATCATCCCTAAGCCAAAAGCATCGTGTCTTGCCATACTTGGTGAGTTGAATGAGACTCTTGGCTAGGGGGTCATGCTGCAGTCCCTCTTTGATGCGATCCATAAGAGGGTGTTGTGGTCGACTAATGGCCGCGAGTTCTGCCTTGCGGCTAAGTGCCATGGATGGTGGCTTGGAACTTGGTTCCAACTCGACCTTGTGATCTACCTCCCTTCGGGGTGGTAGTCTCTTTGGTTGCTCCGAGGGCATGACATCGTTGTACTCGCATAGTACTGAGCGGATCTCCGTGGGCATGTCCTCATGTGGGGAGGACTCTGAGGGGTCTTCTGGTGAGTCGAGTAGGGTGGCTAAGTAGCTAACTTCCCCCTTCTTGTACCCCTTATTGGATTGCATGGCAGATAGGGAGCGTGCCTCAATCTAAGCCCCTCGTTCGACTGGAACCATGTATGTGGTATTGCCTTCCGTGATACACATGGTGTCAGTGTAGGGGATGAGGAAGGCCTTTACCTTGTCCAAGAATTCTATTCCAAGGACTAAGGCAAATTCGTCCATGGTTACCACCGAGAGATCAATGAGGCCATTCCATTGGCCTATGCGTGCATGTATGCCTCGGGCAGTGCCGTATATGGCCTTGGCTGCGGAGTTGACGGCCTTCATGGAACCGTCCTCCTTGGTGTACTTGAGGCCTAGTCGCTTGGCCTCGTCGATGCTTATGAAGTTGTGGGAGGCGCCGGTGTCTACCAATGCTCTAGTAGACGTCCCCCCTATGGTTGCTTCAACGAACATGAGCCCTTTAGGTGCTGCCTTAGGGGCCTCCACTTTAGCCTTGATGGCGTTGAGGATTTGAAGCGAACCCATGTGTGTCTCCTGCGTTTCCGGGTGGTCGAGCGTCATAGCATTGGCGGTATTCTTCTTTGGGCAAAACCGTGTCCAATGCATCTCACCACAGATGAAGTAGGGTGATAGTGGTTGTCTCTGGGGCTTGTTGCCTCCATCTCTCCGGAAACCTTCTTTGTGAGGGATAGTATTGGTGGCATTAGAAGTGTTGCCCTTGTCTCCCCCACCTTTGCCGAAGTTCCGGGTCTTGTCCTTGGGCTTGGCAAAGTCTTTGTTGGAGCTGAAATCGATTAGTGCCTCTGCTTCTGTGATGGCAGTGGCAAGGTCTTTCACTCCACGTCGTCTTAGTTCTGTCTTGGCCCATTGTTGTAGGCCATCCATGAAGAAGAAGAGAGACTCCTTCTCTGAGAGCTCAGGGATCTCAAGGGTGAGAGAAGTGTACTCCTTGACATAGTCTCGGATGGTCCCTGTTTGTTTGAGCTGGCGGAGTCTGCCCATAGCTTCTTCCTCGGCATTCTCAGGATAGAAGTATCAATAGAAAGTGTAGCTCTATCGATGTCACCATGTCTACGCCTCCACCATAGCATAGCATCGTCCACTAGGTAGAGGGTGGTGGTGTTGATCTTTGTCGCCTCATCCACTATCCCTTTGGCGTCAAAGTATCGTTCCATGCCAAATAGGAAGTTTTCTACCTCATTGGCCACACAGTCCCCCTTGTAGCACTTGGGCTTGGGGACGTCGATTCTGGGAGCTCCGGCCTCCCGAGTAGCAGTGGCGCCGTTTGCTACGGCTTGCTTGCAAATGGCCCAATCGGCACGCATGTCCTCCATGAATGTCCGAATGTTGCCAAGCTCTTGATCCATGTAACCACGTAGGGTGGCTATCTCATCACGAAGAGAGTGTATCTCCTTGCGATGGTCTCCATCAAGGGCATTGAGTTGCCCCTTCATGGAGTCTTGGAAGTCGGCGTCATCGGACTCCAATTCTTCCAAGCGTTGGTGAGTCTCCATTATACGCTCCTGCATGATGGCCATAGTGCCTTCTATGTCATCGATGCGTGTCTCAAGGCTTGGTTGACCATCCTTGGACTTGGACTTCGACCTTGCCTTGGTGTTAGTGGGTGGGCGTTGTTTCTCTCTGTCGCGTTCTTGCTCCTCCACGACTGGGGTGATGGTTGAGTTTATCTCTGCCATACTCTCTTGCAAGTAGGTTGTGATCCTTCACGAACCGTGCTCAGATACCAACTGTCACGGACTTGGTGTTTCCAAGGAACCGTGCGGCCTTAGACACCTCTAAGATGCTTGAGAAGTGCTAAGTAAGCCTTTGTGGGTCTCTAGCTTAGTGAACAACTAAAGCTAGGTGAATGCGGAAGCTTGGTGTGTAAGAAGAGAAAGCTAGGCAAGAGAGCTTAGAAGGCAATTGAACTTGTACTGCTTGGATGGATTGTTGGATACTTGGATTGGATTTGATTGTTGGATGGTGAGCAAATGAGCTCCCTCCTCTATTTATAGGCCAAGGGCCTTACAAGGAAAAGTGGAGAGATTTCTAGAATCCTCCATATCTAGAATGTTCTATACACTTCTAGTATATATAATTCTATACAAGTCTAGACAACTCTACAATGCTCTAGAGAATTCCGGAGAAGTGTGGAGAAGTTTAGAATATTCCGGATGCCATGTAGGATGCCAAGTAGGATCCTACAAAGCGTCTGCGTGGCGCCTGTGTGGCGCCTACGTGGCGTAACCTCATAATGCTGGACGTGACAAAGAGGTGGCGATGACAGGTCATCACACAGCTCTAAAAATCCCCAAAATTCAAACCCAGTCAGACAAGGCAATCCTATAGAACGTATGGCAGTATTAGAACAACAGGTTCAAACTCTGGCCCAAGGGATGGACCAACTGATCCAGCAGACCCAGCATAACGCTTTGTTTTTTCAACGACTGGCTGATCCCATTCCTCCCGGCCCGGATGCGACATGACATAATAATTTGGAAGAGGGGGCAGAGCATAGCCACAACCAGGATCAACGGAGGACAATGATCCGGAGCTCCCGAAGAGGCAGGACTCCCGATGATCTTACAGAAGTCGTGGGTGTGGATCAACAGATCCAAGATCTGAAGGCACAGATGGAAGATATGGCAAAGACAATGAAGGGCAAAAGCCCCGTTATTGTGGATGAACTCCTACAGAAGACTAATTCCCCCTTTGATGCTTTGGTGATGAGTGTTCCCTTATATAACAAGTTCAAGATGCCACAGTTGGAGAACTCTAATGGGTCCAAGGACCCTCTTAACCACCTAGAGACTTTTAAGGAACTCATGCATCTACAGGCTGTCCCAAATGCTATCATGTGTCGGGCTTTTCCCATCACCCCAAAGGGGTCATCCCGGGTATGGTTCAATAAGCTGAGGCCCAGTTCTATTCGTGACTTCGACGAGTTATACAGGAAATTCATCGGGCACTTTATTATCAGGCGGAGACATAGGAAGCCCGTCACCTACTTGCTAAACGTCAAATTGGATAGAAGAGAGTCGTTTCGAGATTATATAATCCGGTTCAATAATGAGATGCTCCAGGTTGATGAGGTTAATGATAACGTAGTAGTGACAACCTTCATGGGAGTACTACAGTCTTCTAGGTTTCTTTTTTCCTTATCAAAAGAACCGCCCGAGACGATGGCAGAACTACTTGTTAAAGCCCGGAAGCATATGAATGCGGAGGATGCCATGAATGCCCGAAAAGGAAAAGGGACTGAAGAAAAGAAGGTGGAGAAAAACGAGACCAACAATAACTACCAGGGACGAGAGAGAAGCTAAAGGTCTGAGAACCCAATCGATTGTTGACAAGTCATCTCGACCTGCAAAGAGTCAAGATAAGTTCACTAGCTTCACTCCATTGAACAACCCAATAGGCGAGATCCTTTTTCAAATACAAGACGATCATTCATTATCCTGACCACCCAGGCTGAAGTTGGATCCATCAAAAAGGGCACACGATAGATTTTGTTGCTTTCACCGCGACCATGGGCATACAATAGATGAATGCATCGACCTCAAAAATCAGATTGAGAGCCTGATCCAGAGAAGGTGTTTGAGTCGGTTCACGACCAATGGCGATAAAGGAAAAGGTCGACAGGATGCTCCCCAAAGAAGTCGCACACCAGATAAATAGTCGGTTCGGGAGATCAATGTGATTTTTGGAAGGTTTGATGGAGGTGGGGAAACAAGCTCATCCCGAAAAGCTTATGCGAGAAGGGCTAGAAATATGATGGAGGTTCAAGGGGTGGATACCTCTGCTCCACCTTCCAAATCACCACGACTAGAAGGGCAGGTCATTACCTTCACCGACGATGATGCACGGGGAGTACAACATCCCCATGATGACCCACTAGTGATTACCGTGGCAGTGGACAATTTTACTATCCGACGGGTGCTGATCGACAATGGATGTTCTGCGAATTTGCTATTCTATAAAGCTTTTAAAAAGATGGGTTTAGGAAGAGACCAGTTAAAGTCATCCAAATCGCCTCTAGTCGGTTTCTCTGGAGAGAAGGTTTCTACATTGGGGATAGTGACCCTTCCTCTCACTGTAGGAGTGGCTCCAAGACAGCTTACCATCATGATAGATTTTTTTGTAGTGGATTGCCCTTCCACCTACAATATCATCCTCGGAAGAGCAACTCTCAATGCATTGAAAGCAGTAACTTCAACTTACCACCTGCTAATGAAGTTCTCAACTAATCATGGTCTAGGAGAGGTAAAAAGAGACCAAGCTATGGCATGGGAATGCTATGCAACCGCTCTAAGGGATAGAAGGTCACGAGAATCACTTACTATCGAAGGTCTCAAATCATTCTCAAGTCAAAATACTCCCCCACCAGAGCCAGTAGAGGACCTCATAGATCCTCAAGTTATGCAACATCACCTAAATGTGGATTCTACTGCCAAGCCTGTAAAGCAGAAGAAAATAACATTTGCCCCAAAGAGGAATGCAACTATAATGTTGGAGGTTGACAAGCTTCTAAAGGCGGACTTCATTCGAGAGGTCCACTACCCCGACTGGTTATCGAATGTGGTCCTAGTAAAGAAGAAAAATGGGAAATGGAGGCTCTGTGTCGACTTTACAGATTTGAACAAAGCAGGTTCAAAGGATAGTTTTCCGTTACCAAGAATTGAAATGCTGGTAGAAGCTACTTCAGGGAATGAACTACTTAGCTTTCTGGATGCATATTCGGGTTACAATCAGATCTCCATGCACCCTCTTGACTGTGAGAAAACATCTTTCATCACCGACCGAGGCATTTACTGTTATAAAGTCATGCCCTACCACAGATTGGTCAACGACATATTCAAAGATCAAATTGGAAAGAACATGGAGGTCTACGTAGATGACATGTTAGTTAAGAGTGTCAAAAAGGAGAATCATCTGGCGGACCTCGAAGAAGTTTTTAAGGTTTTTCGAAAACACCAAATGCGCCTTAACCCAACCAAATGCATTTTCGGTGTATCATCAGGAAATTTCTTGGGGTTCATGGTCAGTAGAAGAGGCGTTGAGTCCAATCCAGAAAAGATTCGGGCCATCATGGACATCAAGTCTCCCCAGTCAACAAAAGATGTGTAGCGGTTGACGGGAAAGGTGGCTACCCTCAACAGGCTAATTTCTCGAGCTACTGACAGATGTCTTCCCTTATTCAAGGTGCTTAAAAAGGCATTTGAGTGGACCCCTAAGTGCGAACAAGCATTTGTGGATTTAAAGAATTATCTCGCTTCTCCACCCCTGTTGGCCCTACCAGTACCAGGGGAACAACATCTACTTACTTAGTTGTCTCCTTAACGGCAGTGAGTTCTGCCCTGATGAGAGATGATAGGTCTATCCAGAGACCAATCTACTACACAAGTCGAGTCCTACGGGGAGCAGAAGAAAGGTATCCAGTAATGGAGAAGTTGGCATTCGCCCTGATTATTTTTGTTAGGAGATTAAGGCCATACTTTCAAGCTCATACGATAACAGTCCTTACTGATCAACCACTCAGGCAGGTGCTCTAGAAGCCAGAAACATCCGGTCGCTTGGTGAAATGGTCGATTGAGTTGGGAGAGTTCGACATCCGCTACAAGCCCAGAGCAACGATTAAGGGACAGGCACTTGCAGATTTCGTGGCCGAGTTCACCTATCCTCTAAATGAAGCCCATAAAGTTGCTGAAGAAATACTCATTCCTTAGGCAGAAGGACCAATAGACCCGGAAGTGCTCTGGACATTATATGTGGATGGTTCATCCAACTCACAGGCGAGCGGGACAGGTTTTCTCTTAATCATTCCTGAGGAAGAAATATTCCCTTACGCCCTCCGGTTCAAGTTTAAAACTACCAATAACGAAGTAGAGTATGAAGCTTTGATAGCAGGACTCTAAATAGCGCAAACCTTGCAGGCACCCTACCTGAAGGTCAACACCGACTCCCGAATGGCTGCAGGCCAGGTCAATGGGGAGTATGAGGCAAAAGGAGAAAAAATGAAGGTTTACCTACTGAAGGTAAAAGAATTGATCTGTCAATTCAGAAAATGCGTAATCTGCCCAATACCAAGAGAAGAGAATGGTCATGCAGATGCCCTTGCCCATTTAGCTACAGCTATTGAGCCAAAGGATGATATATTTCCCTTGGAACATTTACATCAACCAAGTATTCACCAGGAGGAGACTACAATGATCATGCAAGTGGAACAAGGTATGGAATGGGCATAACCTATCATCAAGTATATCTAGGATGGGGAATTACCAGAAGATCGAATGGAAGCCCGAAAGATAAGGCTGCGTGCCACCAGATATGCTCTCATCAACGGAGTTCATTATAAAAGGAGTCTTTCTCTTCCATACTTGCGTTGTGTCTCTACTACGGAGGCAAACTACATCCTCAAAGAGATTCATGAGGGTTTATCTGGAAACCATGCAGGGGCCTGATCTCTAGACCATAAGGCTATAAGACAAGGGTACTACTGGCCGATAATACAAAATGACGCATTACAGTACGTGAAGAAATGTGACAAGTGCCAGCGATTTGCTAATGTCCCCAGACTTCCAGCGGAGGAATTAACACCCATGACTGGGCCATGGCCTTTCGCTCAATGGGGAATCGACTTGGTTGGCCCATTGCTTCGGGGTAAGGGTCAAACCAAATTTGCAATAGTAGCGATTGACTACTTTGCTAAATGGGTGGAAGCACAACCACTAGCCCGAATCACTACCAAGAATGTCAAAGACTTCACCTGAAAGTCAATCATTTGCAGATTCGGCGTTCCCCGGGTCATAGTGTCTAACAATGGAAAACAGTTTGAAGGAAGTGTATTCCGAGAGTTTTGTTCAGGTCTGGGAATAAAAAACCACTACTCTTCTCCTGGACACCCACAGGATAACGGGCGGGCAGAGGTTGCCAACATAACGATTCTTGGGATGATAAAAAAACGTCTGGAGAAGGCCAAGGGGTTATGGCCTAAACAGCTGCCCGTTATACTGTGGCCTTACAGGACTACGGCCAAAACACCCACGGGTGAGACCCCTTTTCTCCTTGCTTTCGGTAGTGAGGCTGTGACCCTAGTTGAAATCGGGTTGGAAAGTTACAGGACAAGTCACTACGATTCAGAACATAATGAAAAGGAATTGGTAGTCAGCTTAGATCTGATTGAGGAAAGGAAGGAGCAAGCCCAGATGAGGGTTTCTGTCTACCAACAGGCATTGTCACGATATTTCAATGCGCGGGTAAAACAGAGAATATTTCAGCCAGGAGACCTTGTCCTACGAGAAGTCACCACACTCACCAGCAACCGTGAAATTGTGAAAATGGGAAAACTAACTCTTAACTGGGAAGGCCCCTACAGGGTAACCCGCCCATACCGGCAGGGGGCATACTGGCTAGAGACCCTCCAGGGAAAGCAGCTACCCCGTCCTTGGAATGCGTAACACTTGAGGAAGTATCACTAGTAAAAATGGAAAGGTAGCATCAGGGTCAGTTTAGGGTACCCTCTATTTTCTTTTCTTTAGCATCATTTTGAGTAGTTTCGTTTACTTAGATTTAGTTTGCAATAAGCCATCGAGCATTCTACAGTATAAGTTATTTAATTTACATTAATTGTTAGAGCGGTTATCTCGCCAATTATCAATAAAGTGAATTCTTTTTCTACAATTCTTGTGCACCTATTGTGTTATCATAAACATATTCTTCCACCCAAAAAATGAGTCCCCTAACAGAAAGGGGGGGCTGAGTGAAGCTCGGGGTTATAATTTTATTATTGAAAGGATATGGCTGAGTGAAACCTAAATCCTATAAATAAAAGAGAGTAAAATTACTACTCATCTTCTCACAAAAATTGCCTTAATATGAAAGGTCAAGTTTTTCCTACATAAATCAAGGATCAAGTTCCATAAACATCGTTTCATTCATAAACTTTCAAAGTACATCAAATGAAAATGAAAGAAAATGAAACATCATAGTGACACTACAAGATTTCAACATAGAAAAAGAAAAAGAAAAAGAAACAACTACTGCCTATGATGTCCACTTGGATTGAATCCAGTGAAATCCTGGGCTGGATAAAAAGCAGTCGCCTGTTTGCGGAGATCCTCAAAATCACCAAGGTAATATACCAGTTGCTGCTCCTAGAGCTCAAGAGAGTGTATGAATTCCTCAACTGTAGCAATCCTTGCTTTGGTCAACTGTTGGGCCAAAAGAGAGGCATGTTCCTCTTCTGCCCTCTCGAGGTCAGACTCATAAGTCCCCTTTAGGTTGTTGATCTCCTCCAGTCGAGCAGTATTAAGCTGTTAGTGTTGACGCTCATAGTGGCCCCGAAGCTCGTTGATTTCCGCTTGATGATTGACAACCATCTGATCTCTCTCAGACTCAGCTCGCATGCATCTATCGGCTATGTACCGGCCTCAGGTCAAATTCTGCAAAAAGAAAAATGGGTCAACATATAAAATATAAAAAGCGGACCATAAATAATGCAGATATACTAACTCGTCCTGCATCAAGGAGAGATCTCTGATAAGCCTCTACAATAGAGTCATTCTCATTCTCCAATGATCGAAGGTCCTCATCCATCAAAGCGCCCATGAGTTTTTCAGTCGCTACCTGCATGCTTGACATCACGGTATCACCCGATGAAGACTTGGACTCAGGGGCGGAAATCCCAAAAATGGACCCAGGTCGCGAAGACTGGCCGAAAGTAGGCGGTCCAGAGAACTGGCTGAACCCAGTCTGAACGATAGGCCCCCTGCTCCTAGTATTTGAATCAAGATCCAAGGTCCTAATGGGACCAGAGGATGCTCTCACCATCATCTTGTGAGAGGGAGAAGAACCTTGGCCAGGCGAGAAGGAGAAGCGGAGAATCGGTGGCGACAAACCTGTCTTGCGTTTTTTGTTTAAAAATTTATCAAGCACATCCTAGGGAAACCACTGAGATCCCCCTGTGTACACAATAAAATATTGGTATTTGAAACAAAGCGAATAAGCAACACGAAAAATAAAAACAAAAAATGATGATACCTGCACTGGTGGAAGGTGCCCGACTCCCGCCAACTGTCGGGGGTGAGTCAAGATCTCCAGGAGTAGAAAGTGTCTGACTCCCACTAGAAATTGGGGGAGGACTGAAGAATGCCCGACTGTCGGTCATCGGAGGAACGGGGGAGGTCTGACCAGAGTCAACAGTTACCCGACATCCTCCAGATGCTGGAGAATGGAGCTCCGGATGTGATGGCGAAGCTGACGAACTCCCACTTAGATAATCGGGGAAAGGAGGTACGGGTGGGAGATTAGGGCTTCCACGAAGGCCAAGACAATATCCCGACAGAGCGCTTGAATAAAAAAAAGACTTTTTCTTATGCCGGGCCAAGAAAACTTTTGTCCTCTTCAGTCTCTCCTTCATATGTTTTTTCTCTTCCGATGAAAGAATGGGTAGCTTCTTTTTCACTACAGAAGAGAAGAGAAGACGTGTTTAAAATAAAATAAAATAAAAAGAATTTTTTACCCGCTTCAATAAGATCACCCGCTTCTTTTGGAACGGACGAACCATTGTCCTCGCCTTCGATCGCATCCAGGAACTCCAATCCGTTGCCTTTAGCGAGAAAGAAACGAATCCATCAAAGCTTTGGATTGTCACCAATCTCTTGTGGGAAGCCCTTCAACGCAGTTAAAAAATTGACCTAGGCACTATTGTGTTGGATATAATAGCAAGAGAGAAACTCTTGAAGAGACATGAATCCATTCCCGCACAGGCACCATAGAAGAGGAGCCCCTAGAATAGCCTTCCAGGCATTCGGATAGAGCTGGGAAGGGATGAGACCAAAAATGGTCCAAGATCTCTCTTGACAGTCGGGGAAGCGGGAGGCGCAGCCCAACATCAAAATATGAGGTGCAGAGAAACATCCCATGTGGAAGGGAGTGGTTCGCCCTTTGATTTAGACCCAGACAATTTAGCTAAACCTCATACCGAAATACAAATTCCTTCTTCAACTTATCAAGCATGGTTGGATGTACAGTGGAAATTACGTCCCCTACGTTTTTTTGGAGCTATAGAATATATATATTCGGGCAACTAATAATTTTAGACCAAAAAATGGAGAAAGGAGCAATATACAAAGAAAGCAACAAGCTGGTAAGAATTTAAAATTGCAAGGAAAGAAACTCTAAAGAGGGTCCTGGAGAACTTGTGAAATTTATAGAAGAAATAAAGGGTATAGTAGCCGTTACAATATGACCGTTGCAGCTCAATATTTGAAAATGGGTATATAACTCATCATTAGTTGCTACGTGTGTAGGGGTACAAGCCAGCTAATGAGTTGGTGTGCATTTCATGCCTGTAGGGGTACAGGCCAGCTAAAGAGTTGGCGTGCATATCATGCCTGTAGAGGTACAGGCCAGACTAGTACACATATTTAACTTTCCTACTCAAATTGACTTATTTAAGCTTCCTACTCAAATTGACTTTTCTAAATGACCATCCACATATCATGAAGCTTTATATATGTTTCAATGGTAGAAAAGTCATACAAAATACATTTGGGTACTAGTGTTGAAAAGTATTCCAATATGGATACTATTTTATATTTAAGATAAAAGTATAACAAAAAAGTATTTCGTATGACTTTTCAACAAAAGCTTTATATATATATGGGTATGAAAATATGAAAAGTATAAAAAGTCCATGGATCAGTATGAAGCTTTCCGTATTACACATATAGTTGTTTTATAACTCCATTGGAATGATGAAAATTCATTAACTTTTCTTCCCACGAAGTTTTACAAAAAATTTAAGAACCCCTAGTTAAAAGTTTTCCATGATTAGTAAATTGACCCTTTAAGTTTTTTTTAAAAAATAATAATAATTTTTTTAAGGGATTACATTTTACTTTAAAATATATCACGATATAAAAAGATTTCGTTTCCTAAACTTGGCAAGCGAATTCTGGAACGGGGGGCAACTGATAGGTATAACTTGTACGACACGTGCAGATAAGGATTTGTTAACCGGCTACCTACTACTAGGACTCTACACATCTCAACAGAATACCTACGGATAGTATCAGAGACTCCACACATCTCAACAAAATACATACGGATAGTTATCAAAGTCCTATCAGGATACATATGGGTAGCTGCCAAGATATATACGACACGCTACAACTGTATCAGGAGGACCGCATTAAAGACCCTATAAATATAGGGTTGGGTCAACCTAAAGAGGTACGCAATAATCACCCATCATTACTCCTGTTATATTTCTCTGAATGATCCAAGTTCTAATTTGACCATCGGAGCCTATTTGGCCGGTACCCCACCGGTACCTCTTCCGGTCACTGTTTGTTATTTTTGACAGGAACGACATCGTTTTCTACCCGACCATTCTACGCATCATCAGGTGTGATTCTTAAAAATTTTGGAACCAAACTATTATCAACGGTTTCTTGAAAATAAGAATCAGAACCAGAACCATTAATTAAGGAACCAAACCAAACCAAACCAGAAAATAACGGTTCGGTTCGGTTCCATTTCATGGTTCCGTAAACATGTTCTTTCAAATTATACATAACATACATCAACATAAATTATGAAAAACAATCTTGCCAATTTCAAAACTAAAAACAACTCTTAAATAAAAAATTACACACACACACACCCATCTCCACCCGCACCCCCAAAAACTTTCACACATACGCACTAAGAGGATGAGAGAGAGTTTTAGAGAGATTGTTTATGGACTTTTCATGATTTTGTTTTGCATTTGTTTTTAAATTTCAGACATGGCTTCAGTCAAGAGAATTGTTGAATGTCTACGAGTTAAAGCAGAAAAGTTATGCGTCCATGTTTGTGTGTGCACCAAAATATATTTAGAGATCTATAGAGGGGGAGAGAAAAACAAACCTTTTGTAGAAAGCTTAGAAGTTGGTGGTAATGAGAAGAAGAGTTATGGTAGCCGGCGGTGAGAATGGATGTGAGAGATGAGAGGGGCTATAAATTATAGAATTTTTATGTATATGCGTGTAATATTTGTTTGGATGATAAAACAACTATTAGGGTAAACTTAAAATTTTATTTAGTACACTAATTTATATCTATTTGGTGTTATAAGTTTATATGAATCTATAATTTTGTTAAATATAATATAATTGTATAAGTGAGTTGTACATATATATGTATATCTAATTTATATCGGTTCTGTTTGGTTCCAGACAATCTGAATCAAACCAAATTAGAAATATTCTGTTTTTTGAGAACCAGAACCAGAACCAAACCAATTCAAAACCAGAACCAAAGCACCGGTTTGGTTCGGTTTGGACCGATTCTACGGTTTTTTTGTGCACCCCTACCTAGAACCGTCGAAGAGATCTTCAAAGATTACAACGCCCGTCGCGCTGCCGTCATTCGTGCCCTCAACTACGATGTCGAGGGGTTTTATTCACTCTGCGATCCAAAATTATTTATTACCTTTAAAAAAAAAGGGCAAATAAATTCAAATTCTCAAACAAGTAATCAAAATCCCTAATTTTTGAAATAAATTCAAATTCTCAAAAAGGGAATCAAAATCCCTAATTTATTGAAATCAATAAATTCAAATAAGTGACAATAATAAAAGGATAAAGATGAAGGTTAGGTGGCTTTGGCTGGAACATGGTGGTTGATGGCGATGGGAAAAGCTATGTGGTGGTCATTGTTTTTTTTGGTAGAGCTATGGTGGATGGGAGGTGCAACTTGCTGATTGTGGTGATGTTTAGTGTAGTTTCCAACAAAGATGAAAAGGTGTTGAGGGTTGGTTATCGATCTGGTGTTGCACCGATCTGAAGGGGTTGCACGGCTTGGTTGTTGTGGTGAAGCGACGATTGTGTGTAGCGAAGATCGGTGGAGTGGAGGTGGTGCGCGGGGGTCTGCGATGGTGGTGAGAACAAGTATATATATAGCATCAATGTATATATATATGTGTACCACATACATATGTATGGATAAAAATATCTCTATATATATGTATGGAAGAGATTAGGGTTATCTCTATATGTACACACACACACACATATATATATATATATGTGTATATATATGTATGAAAGAGATTAGGATTATCTCTATATGTATACATATATACATATATATATACATATATATGTATGGAAGAGATTAGGGTTTTTCAATTTAAAGGTATAAAGGTCTTAATACAAAAAAGATTTTTATTAATGTTTTACAAAATTATATTAAGGGTTAAAGGTGTAATTTGCCATAAAAAGGTCAATCAGGCTAACTCTAAACCCTAAACCCTAAACCCTAAGACAGTCTGTCTTAGGGGGTTTGTGTATGAATATTGATATTCAAGGGGGTCCATGTAAGAATACTCTATTTATAAGGGGAAGTTAGTGAGAACAACCCTTTAAAATTTAATCACACTGTCAAAGTAAAAGAACACATGAGGGTTTTGTGCAAACCTCATAAAAATTCAAGAAGTCAGCTTGTAAGAACAGTTCCGGAAGAAATTATTAAGTCAACTTGGGAGTGTAGTCTGAGGCCAATCACTGAAGGTTACATACCATGTATGAATAGAGAAGCAAACTCAAGAAAGATTGCAGCTACAGTAATCACACGTGAAGCTTGTATTCGATATTTTCGGCTGCAGTTTCAGATCTGGTAATAGATATGGCTTCGTCATTTTTTCTCTTCCTCACCCCATAAATAGGGGTGTGTATTGTTGTATCAAAGGCATCAGGGAAGAATTACAAAACCAAGAGAATTCTGTAAGTGAATATGCAGAGAGTGAGTTTGTGAGGTTGAGTAGAGTTGTGTGCGTTTTTGATCAGTTAATCCTAACAATCAGACAATTGGGAGCAAAACATCAAACTTTATATGTCTATATAATCGCTGATTTACTCTAAACTATAAACACCTATAATGTTTTTTTTATTTGTGGCAAAAAATGTGATATTTTTATATAAAAATTGAATAGTAATAAAAATATTATAAAAATAAAATAATAATACAATGGAGTTTACCTTGACATAAAAACCAAAGGTGTGGTAATTGGTAAATTAGGTCAAAATAAGACACTGACAGACTCAACACGCACAATATTATCATATATATCCGGGTTCAAGTTTTACACTTACACTACGGACAATTGTCCATACTATCACAATGATGGCCTCTCTTTCGATATATTCTCCAAATTGTTGGGTGTGATTATACACTTTATTTTAAAGTGTTGAGTCATGAAACACACACACAAGTCATATATACAACACGAAATGAACATTGCAACACGATAATTTTTAAAAAAATGACCCAATATGGGCAGATAAAAAATAGACTACCCATCATCTCCGCCCCGTAAGAACTACGAGATTACCCCAAGGATGCCTTTGGCATCTAGAGATCACGGATTGACAAATCTCTTTATGATAAACAACTATATATATATGTAATTGTGAGGTCGACTCAATTTATGAGCACGAGTTCGTTTATTATATATATATTTTTATTTACCGAAAAAACATAATTCTAAGACATCACTTCAGATCCTCTGGCGTAGTCTTCCCATTCCCATGTAGTTGTGTTTTATATTGAAAATAGATACAAAGGTGATCACAACAACCATATCAATGCATAAAATGGAGTACTTACCGAGTGATCATTTCAATTGAAAAGTGGAGGTTCCATTTGAGGTGGTACATTGATTCACATATGTACCTACAGTCTTGCTTGGCTCACAATGACAACATGAGTAAAGAAAATGATCATATTTCACCTTCACTTTTTTTCAGTACAATCAAATTGAAACATTTCTTATAATGTTCCAAAAATGAAATGACTAGAAACTATGGACAGTGTTAATTGAGTAGGAATATCACAACTACTCTATTTCAGTCCAGTAAGATCCACGTATCTTTTCTATAACTATGGTGTTTGCGGGAATTGTCGAGTATTCATTATATACGATAGATAAATAGAAATTCAAACAAGAATTCGTCGGTAATGGTCTAACATATATTAGATAACAACAATATTAAATATAAAATCAATCACAATAATAATGTTACGATATGAGGGATACGTCACGTGATAACAATACACGTATAAGGTCTTGAATTTAAATATAATTACAGGAAAATGTACAAGATCTTGAATATATAAATATCACTGTTATTAGGGGTGTACAAAAAAATTATGGAATCGTAGAACCGGTCCAAACCGAACCGAAACTGTGATTTGGTTCCGATTTTGAATTGGTTTGGTTTAGTTCCGGTTCTCAAAAAATAGAACCGTTCTAATTTGGTTTGGTTCCGATTTCAAATTATCTGGAACCAAACCGAACTGATATGAATAAGATATACATATATATGTACAACTCACTTAAACAATTATATTATATTTAACAAAATTATAGATTCATATAAACTTATAGCACCAAATAAATACAAATTAGTGTACTAAATAAAATTTTAAGTTTACTCTAATAATGTTTTACCATCAAAACAAATATTACACGCATATACATGAAAATTCTATAATTTATAGCCCCTCTTATCTCTCACATCCATTCTCACTGCCGGCCACCATAACTCCTCTTCTCATTATCATCGATTTCTAAGCTTTCTACAAAAGGTTAATTTTTCTCTTCCCCTCTATAGATCTCTAAATATGTGTTGGTGCACACACAAACATGGACGAATAACTTTTCTGCTTTAACTCCTGGACATTCAACAATTCTCTTGACTGAACCTATGTCTGAAATTAAAAAAAATGCAATAAAAAAATCATGAAAAGTGCATAAACAATCTCTCTAAAACTCTCTATGTCATCCTCTTAGTGCGTATGTGTGAATGTTTTTGGGGGTGCGGGTGGAGGTGGGGTGCGGGTGTGTAATTTTTGATTTAAGAGTTGTTTTTCGTTTTGAAATTGGCAAGATTATTTTTCATAATTTATGTTGATGTATGTAATGTATAATTTGAAAGAACATGTTTACGGAACCGTGGATCGGAACCAAACCGAACTGAACCGTTATTTTATGGTTTGGGTTAGTTTGGTTCTTTAACTAATGGTTCTGGTTCTGGTTTTTATTTTTAAAACCAATTGATCATTTTGGTTCCAAAATTTTTAAGACTCATACCAAACCGAACCATGTACAGCCCTAACCGTTACTATGATAATTAATAATAAAGCACACTAGTAAAATTACAGGAGAGGATATTGAAGAATCAAATAGATAGGTAACTTTGTTAAAAAAAAAAATTTAAAATTAGATAGGTAACCCAATCAGTATTAAATGTGTAATTGTCAAAGTTAAATATTTCGTTCAAATTTGTCACATTGAATTAAAAAAATTCAGATGTGAAGATTTATATAGTAAATATTTAGGCTCAAGTTTTTAAGAAAATTAATTAAACATTTATGTATAAGCGATTCATTAGCGTTTCAAGAACATATGTAACAATTTGCTCCATCCTAAAATATAAATATTATATCATAGGGTCCGTTTGGCAAATGCGAAAATAATTTTGTTTTTTTACTGTTCATCCATTTCAAAAATAAAAACACGTTTGGCAAACGCGTTTACTGTTCACTTTTTTTCCCAAGAAAACTGTTTTATGTGAATAGTGGATAAAAGTGGTGAAAACACCAAATACAACTTTTAGTTATTTTTTGAGTTTTTTCACTGTTTAGGGTACCACCTCCACCACCGCCCCCATCGCCACCGCCACCAACCACCACCACCACCCGCCACCGATCGCCGCCGCCAGCCCCCACCACCTCCGGGCGCCGCCGCCGTCAGTCACCCACCACCACCGACCCCCGCCGCCGCCGGTCACCGCTAGCCACCACCGGCACCCATCAATACCATTTTATTTTTCAATACAAATTTTGATCCAAACGCTTTTTTGTTTTTACTTTTTTGCTGAAAAAAACAAAAATAAATATAAAAACAGTTTTTATATTTGAAGACATAAAACAAATAAAAAAAATAGATTTTCCAAACGCACTCATCATATCATTTGTTTTAGCCTTAAACTCGTATAATCTTGGTCTTATTTATTGTATTTTCTTCAAAAAACACATACCAATTTAAAAGCAGCACTTAAAAATATAATGATCGACTTACCCTTGTTGTATACAGGTCTATATACAAAAAGATTGTGTGCCCTCAAGAAACATGGTTTTGACCCTCAATTTCTTTTGATTATCCGGACCAAGTCACAATAACATGAATAAGATTATGTGAGTGAGTCAGCAAGGTTGATTCAGGTCAAGTGGTCAAATGGAAGCGTCTTGTTACACTAAGGAGGCCCTATATATTACATTCATTATCTTCTGTTTTTGAAGTAAAGTGATATCCAAGAGTGCAAGTGCAATTAATA
Organism: Cornus suecica; assembly: GCA_963922005.1. Classification (NCBI taxonomy): domain Eukaryota; kingdom Viridiplantae; phylum Streptophyta; class Magnoliopsida; order Cornales; family Cornaceae; genus Cornus; species Cornus suecica. The sequence continues at coordinate 54,893,855 of OY998245.1, forward strand.
TACAAAATAAATTGAACTCAAACCACATTTATATATGGTAAGCTTGATTATTCAATAATTCAACCTAAGCAGACAGGTCTTATTTCTTCCGGAAAATTATATTTAAGGGAACAAAATCAAACATAATTATTTAATAGGGACGATAAAGTTTCATATGTATATAAAGGGATCAATCCTAAATTAATATTGCAATTTAGGGACCATTTGGACTAAAATTACAAAATTACCTCTTAATAAACCCACAAAGATGGAAACACCACCGGGTCTACCACACTTCAAACCAAATCATAAAAAATCTCTAAATCCCTGAATTAAAATTTGCAATTTCTGAAATCTCCAAATTAGATGAACGAAAATCAAACAAGAAATGAAATTCACAAATAAATTGTCATGTGATGATGGCGGAGGTAAAGAGATGATGAGCAGAGTGATGTAGAGTAGGGAACGGAGTTCGGTGGTGGTGGTGGTGGTGGTGCCGTGGGGGAGGGGGGTGTTCGCGGCCGATGAAGATGGTGCGGGTGAAATTCAAGAGGATTTGAAAACTTAAGGATGCTATTGGGTCAATTTGGGATCGTATCAATGGCTGTGGATGGTGTTATTCCCAAGTGGGTTTGGGGTTTTTGGATTGTTGTGATTGCATTGACCATTTCTGTAAGGTCCGTTTGGCAACACAGAAAATAGTTTTTTTTTTTTTTACTGTTCATCCATTTTAAAAATAAAAATGTGTTTACTGTTTAATTTTTTTTTTCCAAGAAAATTATTTTATGTGAATAGTGGATAAAAGTGGTGAAAACACCAAATACAACTTTTAGTTGTTTTTTCACTATTTAGGGTACCACATCCGCCACCGCCACCAACCACCACCACCCCCCGCCACCGATCGCCGCAGCCTCCGCCCACCGCCAGTCACCCACCACCATCGCCCCCGCCCCCGCCGGCCACCACCGTCGCTCACCAATATTATTTTATTTTTCAATACAAATTTTGATCTAAACGCTTTTTTGTTTTTAGTTTTTTTTTGAAAAAAATAAAGACAAATACAAATACAATTTTTATATTTAAAAACAGAAAACAAATACAAAAAATAAGCTTTCCAAACCTACCAGTATTTTGGGTTTCCAATCTTTGAGTTGAGTTGTATAGAAAGAAATGGTAAACTTGATATGCGTATTGAGTTTGATTTTTTTTTTTTTTTTAAAAAGTTATTGAGTTTGGTTTTTAAAATAAAGTTATTGAGTTTGGTTTTGTTGAGTTGTAGAGAAAGAAGAGAGTTGAGCCAAAACGAAGTAGTATGGTGGGCATGTGTGTGTGGAGTGGGGCCCACTAGTAGTATTATTTTGTTAGACAAAACTATCCTCAATTGGTCCCTAAACAACAGTAAAGTTTCAGAATTAATCCCTATCCATCTTTTTTAACCTTTAAGGTCACTTGACAGCAATTATGTTTGATTTTGGTACGTTAAAAATAATTTTCCCTATTTCTTACTCAAGGCAAACAAAACATACTCCAAATCTGGCTTACAACATTTGTGTGTGTATAATGTGTGTATACAGTATATATATATATATATAGATATAGATATATGTATATATTTGAAAGGACCAGTGAAGGCCAAACATGAACCTACACCAGCTGTTTCCAGAGTCAACCCACACATGAGCTAAAGGATTTACTGCAATGATACTTTGTCAATAGTTGTATGAGATAGGTTAGTGTCAGGGGCGGAGGGAGGGGCAAGATTTTCAATTTTTTTGTTACTATATATAAGTTTTAAGCTTAAAATAAATTGTATATACTATTAGCCCCCAACAAAAATTACAAAGACTCAATAATTGAAATAAAATAAATAAAAAGATACTTTTAGTAGCCAAATAAAAAAAAAAAAAAAATGATACTAAAAATATATCACAAATCAAGAAATGGTAATTAGATTTTTACATTAATTTATTTCCATTCTAACTTTATTGATTAATTAAGTTCTAAATTTAGGATCACTACAATTTTATTACCAAAAACAAAACTCTTACTTTTTCATTCTATTTTTTTATTTGTCTTATTTTGGAAACACGTGATTATATAAGGATTCTAGTTTCAAAATGTTTAACATATTTTAGTTAAGAATATCAATTATAATGAATCGCAATATGTTTAAGTAATTAATATTGCTCATTTGATAGTTCTAGTTGAACTTGAGATTAATAGACGATCTAATCAAATTGATATTTGGAAATTTTGGAAATAAAATTTTTTTAGGATTAAACTTGTTAAAATATACTTTCGTTAAAATGAATATGAGAGTTTCACTTCAAGGTTATTTAACTATTAATATTGAAAAACAATTTGTTCAAATTTTAGAATAGATAATTTTATTCTCTAGAAAACCTTCGAATTCAAATTTGAAATTAGTTTTCATTTTTTTTGTAATGATTAGTTTGAGGCAGATTTTTTTTTTTTAGCAAATTGACTAAATTTTAAATAGTTATGTGTTTATAATAAATATATCCATTGCTCAATAATTTTAATTTAATATATATTATATTACATAAAAAAATTAGTTAATAGTTTAGTCCCCCGGATTCAAATCATGGCTACGCCCCTAGTTAGAGCGGACAAGAAAAAGAATCAAACATACCATGATGTATGTAAATTAGACGTTAAAGTACACAATAAATATTCTTTTCCTCCAAACATTTTGCTTGAAATATATAGGACCTTATACTAGAAAAGACATATGTTTGATAAAACATAATGACACCGACAAGAGTAGAAGATAAGGCTGCGAGCATTTTACCCCTAATAGTAGGGCATGTGGTGCGAAAAATTCATAAAACTTGTCAAATGTGTATAAATCCACTCAATTTAAACAATATTGCAATTTGCCCCCAGTGGATCACCGTCCGGTCATATTTTTTGGCGAAATGATCATGTGAATTGCACATGACTAAAAATTAAAATGAATACCCGAAAATACCCTTTTAGCATCCCCAAAATACCCCTAAGCTACAATTAATTACCTTCCAAATGTTCATAAGTTGGTTCAGTTTCACCTGGATTGACCACTAATTAAAATCAAGGATAAAAACAAGAAAACAAAAATTATACACTTGGGTTAAATTTTAGATTAACACCCTCTCCATTCAGTCTACTTGGCTAGAGTCAATTTTTTTCAGCCAACAGATTTCCCCATTTTTCCTGGTGAGCACACCTCAATTTAAGGAAGACTGTCCAAACGATCCTAAATTTAGCATTCCTTTCTCCAATGCTGAATCAACTAATTTGAATATGCAAATTTTTCAGAAATTTTTTTCTTCAAATTTGTTTTGTTTTTGTTTTTTTTTTATTCTCCGTCTTTCGATTGATTCTAACTTCGACAAAAGTTTCTGATCATCTTTTTTAGAAATAAGTCGTCCTTGCTCCAAATGGTCTCGTTTTCCCCTATTCCATTACAACTCATCTATGCTCTAATATTTAACCCCTTAAAATTTTTTGATTTCGTTCCATGTTAATTTCGAAACAAGAGAAAAAAACCAAATCCATGGAAGATGAAATAGAGAATTTCTTGACAAAGAACAGTGAAATATCAGGATACTCAATTCATGATGGTGTTGTTGAGTTGAAGACTTTGAGGGCATTTTTGACATGGGTTTGTCTCAGGTCGGCCCTAAAATTTTAAAAATGCGTAGAGGTCCTAGGCGAAATCAAATGTGAGGCCCCTTATACATAAGGCTTAGGTTTGTGCTCTTTTTGCAGTATTAATAAACTTACCGGAAAAAAAAAAACTTAAAAAGTGATAAGTGTGAGAAAAAATATTTAAAAAATATACTAATATTTAAAAATGGGTGAAAGGCACAAAACCCCCATACACTATCAGGAATGTGCAAATAACCCCCCTATAGTTCAATTTGGGCAATTAAGTCCTTATAGTTTGACAAAAATGTGCACAAAAAACTCCTGCGACACTGTTCAAGAAACTTTTCCAGCCAAAAAAAAGACATGCGTTTCACATGCTGTTTAGTTTTATAAATATCCAAACTGCCCTTGTATTGTTACCAAAATGCCCTTCTATTCTCAGTTTCTCTCAACATACACACAGACCTATACATATACATATACATACATATACATATACATATATATATATATATCAAAGGACTCTCTCAAATTCTCTCCCTCTTAATCAGCCCAATTTTCAAATTCCCAATCTTCAAGCTCTGAATCTGACTCTGTTCTTCAAAATTCCAAAAAGGCCGGTGAGGAAATTACCCACTCCTATAACCATATTTATGGGTTGTCAATCACTGGCTTGAGATTTTTAACCGTCTACGGCCCGTGGGGAAGACCCGACATAACGTATTTATCTTTTACCCGGAATATTTTGTAGGGGAAGCCCATCACGGTGTACCGGGGCAAGAACCGGGTTGATTTGGCCCGGGACTTCACTTACATTGATGATATTGTCAAGGGTTGTCTCCGCTCGTTGGATACGGCGGGGAAGAGTACCGGGTCGGGTGGAGCGAAAACAGGACTCGCGCCGTACCGGATTTTCAATCTGGGTAATACGTCGCCGGTGACCGTACCGACGCTTGTGGGTATTCTGGAGAAGCACTTGAAGATGAAGGTGAAGAAGAATATAGTGGACATGCCCGGAAACGGAGACGTTCCATTCACCCATGCCAACATAAGTTTGGCCCGGAGAGAGCTTGGGTACAAACCCACTACCGATTTACAAACCGGGTTGAAGAAGTTTGTTAGGTGGTATCTAATATATTACGGCTACAATAATAATGACAAGTCTGTACATTAACTTTCTCTCTTTTTTTCTTTTCATTTTTCTTCCTGTTTCTAGATTTTCTTGGGTTTTCATAATTTTCCCTAGAAAATGAAGAGTAGTTAGAGAGAGAAAATTTCAGAGAGAGAGTTTTAGAGAGAGAGGGGGAAGAGTTGTAGCAATTGTATAAACCAATCTATGCACAAAATGGTACCGTTTTGTATATATGATTTTTTTTCGTCATTTCATATTTACCACATTCATTATATTTAATTAAAAAATAAAATAATAAGGGTATAATAGTAAAAGCATAAGTCTGTCATCGGAAAATGTCTTAGAGGGGTCAAAGTGCACGTTTTATAAAGTATGAGGGTATTTTAAAACCTATAGGGGGGTTATTTGCACATTCCTGATAGTGTAGGGGGTTTTGTGCCTTTCACCCATTTAAAATTTTGAAAACAACTTTCATTTTGGTGTTTTCATGAAAAGTTGTTCTGTGTGAATGCGACAGGCGCAAAAGCTAAAGTATAGCCACGTAAAAAATTATTTTCGTTGAGCGAGTGTAATCGTGAAACGTTGTGCGAATGCGACAAGAATTTTATAACCCTATTTAAAATAATGATTTGATTTAAATTAGACTCTAGTTTGAAAAAAAATAGAAATTTTGTTTTTTGAGTATATAGTAACAGTAAGTGAAATATAAATTTTTGGGGCCCTACCTTGTGAAATTGGTTTTGGATTTATTACAAATTAGATTGTTAAATAAATTTTGAAAAAATATTGAGGTTGAAGCCCTAAATTGTGTAATTATATTAGGCTTTATTTTGAGTTGGACTAAAAAATTAATTAATTTTCTTAAGGGTTATAAAAAAATAAAATTTTCTTAAATTAAAAATACTAAAATAAAATAAAATTGAGGCCCCCTTGGACCGGAGGCCCTAGGCAACCGCCTAGGTCGCCTATGGTCAGGGCCGGCCCTGGTTTGTCTAGATCAATCCAATGTATGGAGAGTTGGTCTCTCATGGTCAATCTTCTTTGTTCTTACCATTGGTCAATCACAGAGAGACAATTATCAGTTTTAGGGTTTGTGTGAGAGAAGAGATACAGTTTTAGGGTTTTGAAAGAGAGGGAGAGACAGAGACAGAGAGAGACAGAGAAAGGAAGACGGGGTGGAGGCTGTTAGAGAGAATTAGGGTTTGGGAAGATTAAAACTATATCAGGGCATTTTGGTAATCTCACATTTTATGTAATTTCTTTTTTAAAACAAATAATTAAAACAAAGGTATGATTGGTATTTCTTAGCTCTGGTCACCGGTAATTTTAAAATGGGGGCAAGACGCACGTATATTTGAAAATTGAGAATTTTAGGAACGACAGAGGGTTATACGCATTATATGTATACTACAGGGGGTAAAACGCTCGCGGCCCTAAATGATATTTGATATATAGGCATAAAATACAATTCAACATTCTTTCTTGGTTTCAAATTAGTTGTCCAATTTTGACTTTTAATATTTTTTTATTTTGTATTTATTTAATTTTATCATTTGATAATATAGTATAGTTGTAGTTTTTGTGGAACCCATCATTTTTTGAAATTAATAAAGAGGTATAATTTGAAAAAATATAAGATTATATTATATTGAGATTTGAAAGTAAAAAAATATTTTAAGACAATTAATATAGGACAGAGGTAATGATTATATACATGAGTTTGTATTCAAGTGTCAAAGTGAACTCATAACTCAAATGTTTAAATTGACCCCAATAAAACCTTATAGAAACACAAAAATACAAATTTGATACTTTCTTTGTATCAAATTAAGTGTCCACATTTGACTTTTTAATAAAATTTGGGGTATTTTATGTTTTCAAATTTGCCCTTTGAAATTATAGTATAATTTTAGTTTTTAGTGGGATTTATTATTTTTTGAAGTTAATGAAGAGAAATAAGTTGAGAAAGTATATGATTATATTGTAATGAGATTCAAACGAATAAAGTTATAAAAGTTGAGACTTATTTTGAGCAAAGGGAGTAAAATATAATGACACGGAGGAGAGCAAATTATCGAATACAATCATGTGAAATTGTTTACATGACTCTGTTTCTAAGTTAACTTATAACTCAAACCATTAAATTGCCACTTGTAAGTGATGTCTCTAATTTTGGATCCTAGATGGGACAATTCGTCGGCTTAGTCCAATATCTCAATATATGAAATAATTTGATGATTTCGTAATTTTATATTCTAGTTGGAGCTTGAATTCATTCAAGGGAGGTAACTGATATATTGTACTGCGTGTAATATGGTCAAACCTCAGAGGAGGTAAGTGATATTTTCCCAATAGTTATATTTAGTTGTATAATAGCTTCAATAGCACAATTGCAACAAATGACAAGTACAATATTTTAAATAAAAAAACAACCATTCAAGAATAAAATAATACTATCTCTGTCCACTATTATAATTTTACTTTTCCCAAAATACTTGTCCAGTTCGAATTCCAATGCAATTTAACATTTCACTTTACCCAACTACCATTCTTCCACTAACTTTAAACAAATACCGAACATCACCATAACATTATATCATTAAAGACAAAATTATAAATTGCACACAAGTCAACCCAAATCAATAAAATATTAAAAATTTCAAATTAGACAACTATTGTGGGATAGAAAGAGTAATTAAATCGAAGACCGAAACCAAGTAATTGACCGTAATATGAGCTTAGAAATACTATTGTCTGTTTCACTCACAGAAGAGAGAACACAGAGACAAGAAGCAATTCCAATTTAAAATGCTAAATCAAAACAGACATCCCACCCACAAATTGCCACTGTGCAAATTTAAACAGAAACTATTAACACTGTCGAACTTCAATTGGGAAAACATTCCTATATCAACCATGGTGGGATTATGTTCTAATTAAAATGACTTCCAACCTCCGGCTAGCCAAACTCCAATAAGCATGTATGAAATATTATATTTTGTGTCATACTTAAACAAACATCCCACCCACAAAATGCCACTGTCTAGCAAATTTAAACAAAGACTATTAAAACTGTCGAACTTCAATTGGGAAAACATCCCTTATATCAACCATGGTGGGATTCTGTTCTAAAATGACTTCCAGACTCCGACTAGCCAAACTCCAATATGCATGTATGGAATATTATATTTTATGTCATACTTAAACAAACATCCCACCCACAAAATGCCACTGTTCATCAAATTTAAACAGAGACTATTAAAACTTTTGAACTTCAATTGGGAAAACATCCGCTATATCAACCATGGTGGGATTCTGTTCTAGAATTACTTCCAGCCTCGATTAGCCAAACTCCGATAAGCATGTATGGTATGAATATTATACCCAAAGAAACTTTGAATCCCAAATCGGTTGGGGTCCAAACTTTAGAACGCCCATCATACAAGTATTACTCTTTATTTTTTAAGTAACTAAGATCTACTTTCTCTCTCTATATGTAGAAAGTTGAAAAAAAACATAATCAATATCTCTTTTGTTTCTATAGAAAAAAAGAACAACCAAATTTTACTCAAATTTTTCATGAAAGTAAAAGATCTATTTTCTTTATGTATTTATGTATAAATATGAAAAAGAAAGAAAAAGAAAATGAAACAAATACAAATGTGTATGAACCTGATGGTGGACTTGTATGATGGGCGTTCTAAAGTTTGGACCCCAACAATTTGAGATTCAAAGTTCCCAAAGATGAGTATAATATTCCTACCATACATGTTTATCGGAGTTTGGCTACTCGGAGGCTGGAAGTCATTCTAGAACAGAATCCCACCATGGTTGATATAGGGGATGTTTTTCTGATTGAAGTTCGAAAGTTTTAATAGTCTCTATTTAAATTTGCTGGACAATGGCATTTTGTGGGTGAGATGTTTGTTTAAGTATGACACAAAATATAATATTCCATACATGCTTATTGGAGTTTGGCTAGCTGGAGTCTGGAAGTCATTTTAGAACAGAATCCCACCATGGTTGATATAGAGATGTTTTCCCAATTGAAGTTCGACATTGTTAATAGTTTTTGTTTAAATTTGCATAGTGGCAATTTGTGGGTGGGATGTCTATTTTGATTTGGCATTTTAAATTGGAATTGCTTCCTGTCTCTGTGTTCTCTCTTCTGTGACTGAAATAGACAATAGTATTTCAAAGCTCATATTACGGTCAATCCCTTGGTTCTGGTCTTCGATTTAATTATTATTTTATTCTTGAATGGTTGTTTTTTATTAAAAATATTGTACTTGTCATTTGTTGCAATTGTGATATTCAAGCTATTATACTACGAAATATAATTATTGGGAAAATATCACTTACCTCCCCTCCCCTGAGGTTTGACCATATTACACGCAGTATCCTTTCATTTGTTTTCAGCATTTGAGAGTATATTTAGTCTAATATATTAAAGGTAAATGGTATAATTAATATTCTAACTAAAATAAATAATATTTTTGTAATTTAAAGAATTAAGAAATATAATAATAAAGGTAGGATAATCTTTTATAATAGAATTGAGGCAAATTGATTTTTTGTACTTTATCCTATAAGAGGGTTTAATGTAAGGTGGAAATATAAAAAGTTTGGATGACAAAAGGGTAAAAAGTTTGGAGGGCAAGCCCATAGTAAAAAAAAATAAAAGTTTAAGGAACTAAATTTAGTTGAGAGGGTATAGTAAAAAAAAAGAGTAAACTTAAGGGGGTTTAAGTTATTTACCCTATATATTTTATAAAAGGAGGATATGTTACTCTTTTCACATATAATTGGGTCCACACACAGTGTCCGAGGATCAGAGCTGCCATTTGGCAATTGGCACGGGATGGAGGTATATGCCACGCGTCAAGTTTCTGACTCTTTTGTCTCGAATGAGCTGGCTTTAGATGCTCAGATTCTAAAGCATCTTCTATATTTTGCTTTAGACGAAAATACCCCTGTGCTTCTGCATAAATTACGATGGATTTGCTTCAAGTGAGAAATTTCTGCCTCATCTCCATGTACTCTTTTTGGGCTAGTTGTGTCAGTATTATCACCTTAGATGATATATGTATTCTTGCGCGTCCATTTCCTGGCCGTCCACTTCAGCGGCGGAGAGAAGCGACGAATGGTACATAGAAGATCCAAAATTAGAGACATCACTTACACGTGGCAATTTAAAGCTTTGTGTTATAAGTTAACTTAGAAACAGTCATGTAAACAATTTCACATGATTGTTTTCAATATCATATATATATATCTACATATCTCCTCGGTGTCATTATATTTTATCAAACATGTATTTTTGTGTTTCTATAAGGTTTTATTCGGAGGCAATTTATGTAGAGTTGTGGTGACTCAAGACCACTTGCACAAAGAAGTTTCTGTGCCAGCTCTCCAACCAACCAGCTCATTCTCATGCATGCATTATTGAAGTAAATGAAAGTGGCTTTATATGTGAACATTTTGATAACCATTTCTGCAATAGAGTAGGAGTTAACAAGTTGGTTTTCTCCTCATCCAAGCCTATATATAGGGGAGGATACATGTTGTAGAAGTAAGCTCAATTTTGTGTAAAGAGAGTAGTGTGAGGGTGGAGAAAAACTCCCATAAATATATTGAGTTATTCCTCTGTGGACATACTCATTTTTGGGAAACCACATATATATCATTGTCTCTGAGTGTATATGTGTGTTTAGTTTGAGTCGATTCAAGTAGTAGGGCACAACCATTGGTATCAAAGCCTATTTGGTTCAAAACAGGGTGTTTCTTTTGACCCTATTTCGAACCATTTCAGTCACCAAAACACAAAGTCAAACACTCCATAGACTTGCCCATCAAGAGAGGAAGCCACGCCCGTTGAAAGCAGGTACAAATGTCACCGCACGCGCGGCCAGAAGGGAGGCGCGTGAGAAAGCTCGGTGTCACGAGCCTCAGTCGTCTTCAACCTCCAGCGCGCATGAGGCCCACCTATTGCCACGTCGCTGCTGACATGGCCCAGCAGGAGTTTGACACGTGGCCCACTCAAATAGCGCTACGTGTCTTCAATCGAGGACTGACACGTGCCTCCAATTAGAAGGTGACACGTGTCACTAGTCATGGACGACCACATGGCACTATCGGGAGTGGCCACGTGGCATTACTGAGAGTGGCCACGTGGCACCAGTGAGCGATTGCCACGTGGCAAGAAGAGATGGCAACACGTAGCACCAGTGAGAGACTGTCACGTGTCATGGCCTAACGCTGACACGTGGCACGGGCAAGGGCTGCCACGTGTACCAACCAGATGCTAACACGTGGCAAGGCCAGGGACTTCCTCGTCATTAGTTTTGAAGAAAATTAGTATTTTGCCTTTCATCACTATTTTGGCCATTTCGAGCCTGTTTGAAGTCCGATTTGAGCGAACAAAAGGTCGTTTCTAGCTAATTCGACCGTTCCAGATCCAACTGCAAGCTCTATTTTTCCATATCAGCAATGGAAAATTGGAAAAACCGAGTTTTAATTTCTATTCCTCCTGTTTGATGAGTGCAATCATCAATTTATTGTTCCGGTATTTTATACAACTGAGGAAACAGAGACCGAGCAATCCGAAGTCAGAAAAACAGAGTTTTAAACCTGGTTAGATTAGTATTGTTCATGTTTGATGAGTGCATTCATTAATTAATTGTTCTTGTGTTTCATACAGCTAAAACAAGGAGACCGATCAATCTATTCAAGAGAATCAGTGTTGTCAAATGTCAAGACGAGTGGTTCTAAGAGGAGAATCATGATGTCAAATGCAAAGTTGAGATGGAGATTTGCTCAGACATAAGAGCTCCAGGAAGTCTAGTACAACCTAGCCTTCAATCAGCCTTACAATATGAATGGTTCATCTCCAGGGCAGGAAATCAGTCAGCAACTTAGGAATCATCAGTAAAGACTAGTATAACCTAATATTTTACTGAGGTGGAGATTTGCTCAGACATACCAACTCCAGGAAGCGTAGTACAACCTAGCCTTCAATCAGCTCTACAATATGAATTGTATGAGAGAGTGGTATCCAGAAGAGCAGATTCAACAAACAGTTCAAGAAAAGACTGTTCAGAATAAGTCTCCTATAAAAGATCTCCAGTACCTGTAGTCCAGTCAGCAGCTTAGGCATAGGTGAAAAGAAATGCCATCTCTAGTACCGATAGCGGTAGTCAAATCATCATTGAAGGGAGGTGAAGAGAAGTTCATCTCCAGTACCAGTAGCCAGTCAGCAACTAAAGGGAGGTGGAGGAAGTTCCATCTCCAGTACCGGTAGTCCAGTCACCAGCTAAGGGGAAGTGAAGAGTGTTCTATTTCTAGTACCGAGAAATACAGTACCGGTAACCATTCTAGCAGTTGATCATCCTGAAGGTGGAAATGATAATCAGGAAGAGTCAATAGCTAGAGAGAGCAGTTGAGGGAGAGGTCTCTAGTAAAGATCTCCAGCATCGGTGACCAATCAACAATAGAGCAGTTGAGGGAGAGGTCTCCGGATAGAGATCTCCAGCACCGGTAACCAGTAAAAAACAGAGCAGTTGAGGGAGAGGTCTCCGGATAGAGATCTCCAGCACCGGTAACCAGTCAACAGCAGAGCAGTTGATGGAGAGGTCTCCAGATAGAGATCTCTAGCACAGTAACCAGTCAGCAACTGAGGGGAGGTGAAGAGTCTTCTATCTCCAGTACCGGGAAATGTGTCAGCAACTGAGGTTGAGATGAAGAAGTGTTCCATCTCCAGTATCGAGAAACGAGTACTGGGAAATGTATTAGCATCTGAGGTTGAGATGAAGGAATGTTTCATCTCTAGTATGTCAGCAGCTCAAGTTGAGGTGGATAAAGTTCCATCTCCAGTATCGGTAATCAGTCAGTAACAGACTGACCAGAAGAGATCTCCAATACGAGAACTTAGTTAAGGTGGAGTATCCATGGTCCCATCTCTAGTACCGTATGACCAGTGAGTAATTAGACTAACTAGAAGAGGTCTACAGTAAGAGATCTCCAGCATCGGTGACTCAATAACAAGATGACTTAGTTGAGGTGGATGATCCATCTCCAGAACTGGTGATCAGTTAGTAGCCAGAAACTATTGACACCAACAGATCCAGAAGAGAGACAAGGTAGTTTATGCCCTTTCAGCGACATACGATGATGTCACGTACATGGACAATGAATCAATACATAGTACTAATGGTACGAAGTGGAAGGATGTAGTGAATGACGAGATGAAGTCATTTCAACAGAATCAGACTTGGAAGTTAGTCCAGCTGTCCAACAGGAATGAAGGTTATTGACAGCAAATGGGTTTATGCCAAGGTGCTTTCGGCATAAACAATATCTCTCGGGGAATAGAGTGCCTAAGGGCGCATTGGGGTAGCGTAAATCAGTGGACTCTTTCATCACGATGGAGATTTATAGAGTTGTGGTGACTCAAGACCACTTGCACAAATAAGCTTCTGTGCTAGCTCTCCAACCAGCCAGCTCACCCTCATGCATGCATCATTGAAGTAAATGAAAGTGGCTTTATATGTGTACATTTTGATAACCATTTCTGCAACAGAGTAAGAGTTAACAAGTTGGTTTTCTCCTCTTCCAGGCCTATATATAGGGGAGGATACATGTTGTAGAAGTAAACTCAATTCTGTGTGAAGAGAACAGTGTGAGGGTGGAGAGAAACTCCCGTGAATATATTGAGCTACCCTCCGTGGACGTACCCGTTTTTAGGGAACCACGTATATATCATTGTCTTTGAGTGTATATGTGTGTTTGGTTTGAGTCGATTCAAGTAGTAGGGCACAACAATTTAAACATTTGAGTTATGAGTTTTTGGCACTTCAATACAAACTCATGTATATAATCATTACCCTCAATCTTACATTAATTGTCTCAAAATACTTGTTCAATTTTTAATCCAAATACAATATTGTTGGCCTTAAGATTTTAATCTAAGGGCAATTCCGTAATTTTGATAATAACAAATCATTAATGATGTATTTGTACTAATGGTTACAATGAGTATTTGTCCAAGCTTGTAAAAACAGGAAAATCATATATGGATCATGCGGTCAAAAAGATCATGGCGTTACCATTTAAAGCCACCGAGCAAAAGATTAAGTGCAAAGATGTTGAAGCTTAAAGACTATCAATTCTAAGAGGATCAACCACTACTTGAAGATTGTGGTAGATAGGTTGGTGAGTGTTTAAGATTAAATTGTCAAAGTAATTATTTGAATTATCTTTGAAGCTCTAGAAAATTGATTTAAACATGCATCATCTCACAAAACCATTTTTAAAGCTAAATTAAAATGTTTTTGAATAGTAAGGTAACCTGACTCTACAAGTCAGATAGCCTAAGTTTTACAGAGGTTTCAAATCATTTCTTCAGAAAGTAAGGTAGCCTAACTTAATTAGTCAGGTGGCATGACATAAATAGTCAGGTGGCCTAACTCTCAAAGTTAGATAGCCTAACTTATCAAAAAATAACACAAAATGAGCTTCCAACGGCTCTTGACTTTTGTGCTTCTTTTCTAACGTATTTGTCTCCTTTCAAACGGCTCTATATGACTTTTTGTCATATTTTATGCCAAAAGTGATGAAAGTGTTTACTATAAAGGGACTTAAAATTCTCTTTACAACTTACCTCTTGCAATCTCAATCATACACCTTCATATACATTTTTGTATCATCATTCACATATTTTCAAGTCTAGAGCTTCCATTTTTATTCAAATTCTTACTCTAGTCTTGTGAGCAAGAGAACTACAATTGTACAAATCAATCTTTGAGAGATATTCTATTGTACAAGATCATTGTATTCAAAGGGTTGGTGTGACCCAATTTTAGGCTAAGAGAGGGTGTTCTCTTAGCAAGGAGAAGTGGTGTGCTTCTTGTGAAGGTTTTGCTCTCCACCCGTAAGGAGAAGCCATAGTGGATTTGAGAAGTCTCAAGAAGAACCTTGAGCCGAGGACGTAGGAATCAAGGGTATTCTGAACCTCGCTAAAATCGTTTGTCCAAGTATTTATAATTCTCTCTCTACTTTATTTTGATTTATATTGCTTTGTGTTTTTATATTAAATCATCTAGCATTGCAATTAAATTTATCAATTAGAAAATCGAATTAAATTCCATTGTTTAAGCTAAGACTCTATTCACCCCCCCCCCCCTCTAGAGTCATTTATCGGGCAACAATTGGTATCAGAGCAAGGCTCTAATTTAAAGGCTTAATCACCTTAGAGAAAAGATCATGGCAAACAATGGTGTTACACACATAGAGGGTCAATCTAACAATAGACCTCCTTGGTTTGATGGTTCAAACTATAGTTATTGGAAAACTAGAATGATTGATTTTCTTCAAGCTATAGATTACCAAATATGGCAAGTTATTGAAAATGGACCATTTATTCCTATGAAAGAAATCGATGGCAAAAAGGTGCCTAAAGAGGCAAAAGAGTGGGATGCGGATGAACGTAAACTTATCTCAATAAATGCTAAGGCCAAAGTGAATTTAAATTGTGCAATTAGTCCAAATGAATTTAATAGGGTATCAACTTGCACAACCGCCAAAGAAATTTGGGATAAATTAGAAATAACATATGAAGGAACCTCACAAGTTCGTGAGTCAAAAATTGATTTACTTATGCATGAATATGAACTATTTCGCATGAAAGAAAATGAAAGCATTAATGATATGTTTTCTCGATTCACAAATATTTTGAATGGTTTGAAACATCTTGGTAGACCTATGGCTAACTCGGATATTGCAAGAAAAGTTCTTAGAAGTCTTCCGGCCAAATGGGATGCCAAAACTACCGCCATCAAGGAATCTCATGACCTTACTAAACTCAACATTGATGAGCTACATGGTTCACTTCTCACATGGGAGATGACTCTCAAATCTCGTGAAGAAGAATCAAAACCAAGGAAAGGATTAGCTCTTCAAGCCGCCTTCAAAGAAGCGTTGATGGAGACCGATGATCTCGAAAATGATGATGAAGAAATAGCTCTCATCACCCAAAATTTTAAGAAATATCTTCAAAGAAAAAGTTTTCAAAGAAGGAATCCTATGAGGAAGGGAGAACCATCCAATGAGGCTAGCAAATGAGATACACCCACGTGTTTTCATTGTGGAAAGGTGGGTCACTTCAAAGCCGATTGTCTCAAGCTCAAAAGCGAAAAGGAAAAGAAGAAAAATAAAAAGGCTATGCAAGCTACATGGGAGGATGATGAATCCGACGTCTCAAATAGCGACAATGAAATGGAAGAAATGGCAAATCTTTGTCTCATGGCTTTCGATGACGAGGTATGTAATGATTCTCTTAATGACACTTTACCTTCTTATGATGATGTTGTAGACTCATATAATGAATTACAAGAAGCATTTAAAGAAATTCATGATGAATTGAGAAAAATGATTTTGAAATGTAATTCTCTCAAGAGAGAAAACAAATCTTTATCACTTGAGCTTTCTAAATCTAAAGAAGAAGTTATTTCTTTAAAAGAACAAAAAGAAAACACTACTCCTTCAAATGATCTTATTAGTGAAAATGTCTTACTCAAAAAGACCATTGATGATCAAACAAATATATTAGCCAAATTTACAAAAGGAAAGGAAAACTTGGCTATTATGCTTGGAAGCCAAAGAAGTTCATTCTTTAAAGAAGGATTAGGTTATGATCCTTATCAAAAGGATGCTTGTTTATTAAAGAAAAGAAATCCCTTACATGAAACTTTCATTAAAAATTCTTTGACTCATTTAAGATGTAATTATTGTAAGAGGAGTGAACATAGAATATTTGAATGTACCAAAAGAAAGAAAAATAACATTAAGACAAATTGGGTTATCAAAGGCACTTATGTTAAAATTTCTAACCACAAAGGACCCAAGGATATATGGGTACCAAAATTAGTTACCTAATTATTTTTGTAGGTATGCTTGAAGTCCTCCTCTTCCAAGGACAAATGGTTTCTTGATAGTGGGTGTTCAAGACACATGACGGGAGATAAATCAAAATTTCTTTCTCTCAAGCCTTATGATGGAGGAAATGTGACATTTGGGGATAACTCTAAAGGAAAAGTAATTGGCATTGGAGCAATTGGTATTTCTTCATCTCTCTCTATTGATAATGTGCTTCTTGTTGATGGATTAAAACATAACTTGTTTAGTATTAGTCAACTTTGTGATAAAGGTTTTAATGTTATCTTTAAATCTAACCAATGCATTGTTGAACATGATAACAAACAAGTATTTGTTGCTAATAGAAATGGAAATTTATATACATTGCTTTTATGTGAATTGCATGACCAAGATGTAAAATGTTTTGTTTCTTCAAATGAAAATAGTTGGTTATGGCATAGAAGACTTGGACATGCTAGTATGAATTTATTGTCTAAATTGTCTAGAAAAGACTTAGTCAAAGGCCTCCCAAAGACTAAGTATATTAAGGACAAAATTTGTAGCTCTTCTCAATTAGGGAAACAAGTCAAGACATCATTTAAAAGCAAAAGGAGCATTACTACCACAAGACCACTTGAATTAATTCATATGGACTTGTTTGGACCGGAAAGGGTTGTTAGTATAGGTGGTAAACTTTATGCATTTGTTATTGTTGATGATTTCTCTAGATTCACTTGGGTTTTTTTTCTTACACATAAAAATGAGGTTCACTCTATCTTTTCTAAATTTTGTAGAAAAGTTCAAAATGAAAAAGAATATAAGATTAAAACCATTAGAAGCGATAGAGGAAGGGAATTTGAAAATCAAGACGTAGAGAGATTTTGTGATGACAATGGTTATGATCATAATCTCTCGGCCCCTAGAACTCCTCAACAAAATGGAGTTGTTGAAAGAAAGAATAGATCTCTCCAAGAAATGGCTAGAACTATGCTAAATGAGCATAGCTTGCCTACATATTTTTGGGCCGAAGCCGTCAACACCGCATGCTATGTTATTAATAGGGTAATTATTAGAAAGACCATTGACAAAACTCCATATGAACTTTGGTATGAAAGAAAACCCAACATTGGGTATTTCAAGGTTTTTGGTTGTAAATGTTTTGTCCTAAATGATAAGGACAATCTTGGTAAATTTGATGCTAAATCCGATGAAGGGATTCTCCTTGGTTATTCATCTAGGAGTAAAGCATATAGAGTGTACAATAGAAAAACTCAAGCGGTAGTTGAATCTATCCATGTAACATTTGATGAATCACCACTACCTTTACCTAGATCAAACCAAAGTGATGATGAGTTTAACGATATTGAACAAGGTGTCAATAAACTCAATGTGAATGAAAATCCAAATGAACCTTCACCAAACTCATCCCAAGATGATAAGTCTTCCAATGAACCCCTTCTTGAAGAGTCACGTGATACTCTTCCCAAGAGTTGGAAATATGTAAGAAATCATCCTATTGACCAAATTATTGGAGACCCTTCCAAGGACGTTAGCACACGTTCTCAAGTTAATAATGTGTGCAATTACTTGGCATTTGTATCTCAATTTGAGCCTAAAAACATACAAGAAGCCGAAAATGATGAATCATGGTTTCTTGCTATGCAAGAAGAATTGAATCAATTTGAAAGAAATCAAGTGTGGGAATTAGTTCCAAGACCGAATGATAAAACCATTATAGGAACTAAATGGGTATTTCGGAATAAAAAAGATGAATCGGGAATCATTGTTAGAAACAAGGCAAGACTTGTTGCCAAGGGATATAATCAAGAAGAGGGAATTGATTATGAGGAAACCTTTGCCCCCGTTGCAAGGTTAGAAGCGATTAGAATGTTACTTGCATTTGCATCTCACATGAATTTTAAATTATTTCAAATGGATGTTAAAAGTGCATTTTTAAATGGTTTCATTGAAGAGGAAGTCTATGTAGAACAACCCCCGGGATTTGAAAATTTCACTTTTCCCAATCATGTCTTTAAGCTATCAAAAGCCTTATATGGCTTAAAGCAAGCTCCAAGAGCTTGGTACGAAAGACTTAGTGGTTTTCTACTTAAAAATGGATTCAAATGTGGTAAAATAGATAATACTCTCTTTACTAAATCCATTAATAGTGAATTGTTAATTGTTCAAATATACGTAGATGATATTATATTTGGATCAACTAATGATACACTATGTGACGAGTTTGCTTATATCATGCAAAACGAGTTTGAAATGAGCATGATGGGAGAACTCAACCTCTTTTTAGGGTTGCAAATCAAACAAACACTTGATGGCATTTTCATTTGCCAATCCAAGTATATCAAAGATTTGCTAAAGAAATTTGGTTTGGAGGGAGCCAAACATGCCAAAACTCCTATGAGTTCTACCTTGAAACTTGATAAGGATGAAAATGGCATTGATTTTGATGTTAAGAAATATAGAGGACTAATTGGTAGTCTTTTGTATTTAACGGCTAGTAGGCCGGACATTATGTTTAGTGTTTGTTTATGTGCTCGTTTTCAATCATGCCCTAAAGAATCTCATTTCATTGCAGTTAAAAGAATCTTTAAATATTTGAGTGGCACAATTGATCTTGGTTTATGGTATTCACGGCACACATCATTTGAATTAACTAGCTATTCGGATGCCGATTTTGCCGGATGTAAGGTTGATAGGAAAAGCACTAGTGGCACTTGTCATTTCTTAGGACACTCCCTTGTATCGTGGTCATGTAAGAAACAAAATTCCGTGGCTTTATCAACGGCGGAAGCCGAATATGTAGCCGCCGGTAATAGTTGTGCACAAACGCTATATATTAAGCAACAACTTAAGGATTTTGGGCTTACTTATAATCATATTCCGATTAAATGCGACAACACGAGTGCTATTTGTATTTCAAAAAATCCTATCCAACACTCTCGAACCAAACATATCAAAATTCGGTACCATTTTCTTCGAGACCATGTTTCTAAAGGTGATATCGAACTTGTTTTTGTCAAAACGGAAGATCAACTTGCGGATATTTTTACAAAACCCCTTCAAGAGAATCAATTTTGTTCAATCCGAAGAGAACTCGGTATGGCACGTGAATTTGAGGTAATCTAATTTTTTTTTAAATAATAATATATATATATATATAAAATTTGAAAATAAAATAAAATCTATATGATTTTATATATATTTTTGTGTCTTTTCACATATTTTTATTTATAGCTATTTGTTTCCTATATATATAATATATGTTTAGATTTAAAAAAAAAAAAAAAAAAAAAAAAAAAAGATTTTGGTTCAGACACATCTGACTCTCTTACTCTTACTTAGTCAGGCGTCTAACTCTTAGAAGGAAATTTTTTTTTCCTTCTGTTTTTCTTAGACGCGTCTACCCTTATTCTCAGATGGTCTAACTATTTTTCGCCTAAAAATAAAAATAATCGCTACATATTTTAGGGCTCCTATCTCATCTCTATCACATCTTTTCGTGTCTGCCCCTTCATGTCTTCTTCATAGCCGCACCTCACCATCACAAACCATCACTGCCATCTTCACTTCGTGCCACCACCACACCGCAGCTCGCGACCACCAAAGCGTCGCCCCTCTTTTGCGCACAATCGCCGCCGCTCTCCACTCCACTCTCTAAACCACTGCTCCATCACCACCAGCTCGACCATCTTCCTCCGCTGCGAACCAGGGCCATCCACCGCCGCGACTCACAGCTCTCTCCTCTGCGTCACCGCTGCTCTGTTCTTGTGACCGACCACCAGTACCTGCCCATCACCGCTGCTGTGTCTCAGCGCACCAGGCTTGTCACACCACCACCCATCCTTCGCGCACTCCAGCGAAGAGGCTTCGCTAATGACTGTCGCCGCTCATCCACCGACCTGATCACCTCGCGCCATCTCTGTGTTCGACGAGTCGCCGATCTCCACCGCTGCTCTAACCCATCTGTGCCGACCACCAACCAGGCTGCTACTCCTCTCGATTCTCCACCGGCGACGTCAGTGACGTTTAGCGAATCCAATCACCAGCGACCTCAAGTACCATTCTCTTGCACTCATTCTGTGAATTTTGTGATTTTGAGACATTTCAAAATTTGGTTTGGCAGTTCAAAGTTTGGTTTTTTAGATTTCAAAATTTGGAATTCTTGCAGTTCTAAGTTTGGCTTTTGGAATTCAGAGATTGGGAATTTTGGATATTTGGATAATTGGGAATTTTGGCATTTGGAAAATTGGTTTTGGCAATTCAATTAAAGTTTGGATCTTGAATTTCAAATTTGGGATTTTGGAAATTTTAAAGTAGTGCATGCCACTTCCGAAATTTTTGTTTTTGAGCAGAATTGAACAAAATTGGGATTTTAGTGTCGATTTTCACTGCTTTTACTAAAACTTGTTGGGGTTTTGACTGCGTCACTGGAAATTTTTTTTTTTTTTCTCTGAAATTCAAATCAATAAAATTTCATTATAATTTTGTTCTCATTTTGGGATCCTGTCTACAAAGTTTAAATTCTGTGAATTTTAGAAATTATTTTTCAACAACTCTCAAAATGGCTCCCCAAACTCGTACCCAAACCTCTCGCACTAAGCGTGCTAAACCCAACACCCCAAAACCCTCTTCAGCTTCCCAAGCTCAAAACCTGATTCCTATATTGCTGTCTCCAAGTTTCAAAGTCCATCCGACTTATGCTCTGACAAATAAGTTTGAGCAGGAATTTGCCAATCGTAAAATCATCCAAAATAAGGTCATCACTTTGTCAGACTGTGAGGCTACTCATCTCAATACCTATCAGCTTTTTGATAACATAGGGCTAGGACATTTCATTTCCATGGATGTGCCTATTTATCCTCGAGCTATGAAGCTCTTCTATACTCATCTGTCCATGCGCCCCAAATTACCACTCAAAGGCGAATCTTCTGTACTCGGAGTAACAATTCCTCTTACTTGCTCCAAGCTCCGTCGCTACCTTAATCTTTCGGAAGGAGGTATTGAACACTATGAAACCCATCTATGGTATCACCCTATTGGTTTCAACCCTCTCCAAGCAGTACGGTTAATTTGTCGTGACCCGAACATTAATCACATTTACCGCATCCAACTCTCCGACCTCACCTTTGAGGCCCGTCTTGTGTACAAGGTTATCATAACCACTATTATTCCTAAGTCTGGCAGCAAGACTGATGTGTCGGCTATGGAAGCTTTTCTCACATGGTGTGTCATATCCGGATGCAAATTTGATTTGGCCTATGTTATGTTAAGTCACATACAAACCCGTCTCAAACCCCGTAAACATCTTTGTTATGGTATGCCATTAACTCGTATCTTCGAATCACTTAACATTGATCTTTCTCGGGAAGCCTTCATCCTCTCTCGGGACATTGATCGTTTTGTTCCCCGTACCTTAAAAAACATGAATTTAGTCAATGATGGGAACAAAAAGTGGTACGATCCGGCTCTCCTACGAGATCCTCAATTGGTTCTCGCGAATGATGACAATTATGATGATCTAACTGGTGCTCAAACAGATGTTCACTCACCCGGATCTCCATCTCCTTCGGCGGACCCTGCCACTCCTACTCTCGCTGATCTCTATACCCTTATTAAAGAAAGCACCACATGTACTCAACGGATGATGCATGAGATTTCTGAGAAGATGAACGCCTCTCACACCAGTTTTGAATCTCGCATTGATGCTCTGCACCAAGATGTGCGTAAGCTCCAGGAAAAACATGGTTGTTAGCTCTTCGCCCTTTTTGTGATGACAAAGGGGGAGAAAACAGTGTGCTTGTGTGCTTATTTATTATGATATATTTTCATGATTTTTGTGTGCCTATGATCAGTACTTATTATCATGTTTCTGGGTATGTTATCATGTTAACTTCTATGCATTTTTATGTCACCATAAATCTTTGGACAATATCATGTATTTGATATGGTACTTGTGATAATATGATTTTTGACATGCTTATGACAATGTGGTACATAAATATGCTTTGTTTACTCTTGAAGCTTTTATCAAACTTGTGCATATTGACAGGGGGAGATAATATTGTCAGGGGGAGAATTTTGACAAAATTCAAACTTTAATTGCTATTTATATATGCACACATTAATATTTTGTCATCATCAAAAAGGGGGAGATTGTTGGCCTTAAGATTTTAATCTAAGGGCAATTCCGTAATTTTGATAATAACAAATCATTAATGATGTATTTGTACTAATGGTTACAATGAGTATTTGTCCAAGCTTGTAAAAACAGGAAAATCATATATGGATCATGCGGTCAAAAAGATCATGGCGTTACCATTTAAAGCCACCGAGCAAAAGATTAAGTGAAAAGATGTTGAAGCTTAAAGACTATCAATTCTAAGAGGATCAACCACTACTTGAAGATTGGGGTAGATAGGTTGGTGAGTGTTTAAGATTAAATTGTCAAAGTAATTATTTGAATTATCTTTGAAGCTCTAGAAAATTGATTTAAACATGCATCATCTCACAAAACCATTTTTAAAGCTAAATTAAAATGTTTTTGAATAGTAAGGTAACCTGACTCTACAAGTCAGATAGCCTAAGTTTTATAGAGGTTTCAAATCATTTCTTCAGAAAGTAAGGTAGCCTAACTTAATTAGTCAGGTGGCATGACATAAATAGTCAGGTGGCCTAACTCTCAAAGTTAGATAGCCTAATTTATCAAAAAATAACACAAAATGAGCTTCCAACGGCTCTTGACTTTTGTGCTTCTTTTCTAACGTATTTGTCTCCTTTCAAACGGCTCTATATGACTTTTTGTCATATTTTATGCCAAAAGTGATGAAAGTGTTTACTATAAAGGGACTTAAAATTCTCTTTACAACTTACCTCTTGCAATCTCAATCATACACCTTCATATACATTTTTGTATCATCATTCACATATTTTCAAGTCTAGAGCTTCCATTTTTATTCAAATTCTTACTCTAGTCTTGTGAGCAAGAGAACTACAATTGTACAAATCAATCTTTGAGAGATATTCTATTGTACAAGATCATTGTATTCAAAGGGTTGGTGTGACCCAATTTTAGGCTAAGAGAGGGTGTTCTCTTAGCAAGGAGAAGTGGTGTGCTTCTTGTGAAGGTTTTGCTCTCCACCCGTAAGGAGAAGCCATAGTGGATTTGAGAAGTCTCAAGAAGAACCTTGAGCCGAGGACGTAGGAATCAAGGGTATTCTGAACCTCGCTAAAATCGCTTGTCCAAGTATTTATAATTCTCTCTCTACTTTATTTTGATTTATATTGCTTTGTGTTTTTATATTAAATCATCTAGCATTGCAATTAAATTTATCAATTAGAAAATCGAATTAAATTCCATTGTTTAAGCTAAGACTCTATTCACCCCCCCCCCCTCTAGAGTCATTTATCGGGCAACAAATATAATAATATACTTTTTCAAATTATTCTTGTTCATTAATTTCAAAAAGTGATGGTCTCACAAAAACTACAATTATATTATATTATCAAATGATAAAATTTAAAAAATACAAAATAATAATAAAAAATATTGAAAGTCAAACTTGGACAAATAATTTAAAACCGAGGGAGGATATTGAATTGTATTTTATACCTATTTATCAAATATCTTTTACTCTTCTTGGTGTCATTATATTTTATCAAACATGTGTCTTTTCTAGTATATGGGAATATGAGTGCACAAGGAAGTGGCCATTGAGAGGGGCCTCTAGCGTGTCATGAAGTGTGTGTTTGGTTTGGAGTGGGGAAAAGCTTTTGGTGGGGTTCACATGAAGTTTTGCACTTCACCTGCCACAGTCAGCGAGTCAAGTGGCGTGGCTCTCTACAGAGTTCGCCTTTTATCTTGTATTTTTTTAAAAAAATTCTATAGGTTTATCCAAAGTGTCCAAAAATGTAAAGGTTATATCGCCCACATGTCATTGCTCAAAGATTTTAACTACACACATCAAGTCTTTTAAGATATAGCTGTTGTGAGGGATAAAAAATAATGGAAAAAGATCAAAATAATGCATGGAAATTTTATTTTGTTTTATTAAATTAATTATTTTAGAAAAAAATCTTACTTTCCAATTTTAACTCAATTGATTTATGTTTACCTATATAATAATGTACAATGCCATATGTGATGTTGATCAGAAAAAAAAAAAGCAAAAGAATATAATTGTTGAGAAAAAAAAAACAAAATAAACCGTTTAGAGATAAATTATTATATTTTTTTCCCCTATGTATGTGAATGTGTAATGTATTTTTTTTTCCGTGTGTATTTATATATAATGTATTTTTTTTATGTTTAATATTTTATTTGTATGTGGGAAATTGTTAATATATTATTTTTTCTTTTGTAAAAAAAATTGATAATAATTTTTTATTTGTGGCATTTAATATAATTTTTTTAATAATAATTAAATTATTTTAGATAATAAAATAATAATAAAATTAAGTGAAAGATAGAACTCCACATCATAGGACACACACTTTCTAAATAAAGTATAGAACCACCTCATCACCCACTCTCTAAATTACTGACATGGCTCTCCACTTTATTAAAAAATGGAGAACCATGAAGTCTCCCACTCCTCATGCTCTAAGGTCCTATATATTTCAAGCAAAATGTTTGGAGGAGAAGAATATTTATTGTGTACTTTAATGTCTAATTTATATACATCATGGTATGTTTGGTTATTTTTCTCGTGGTTGCACAGAATAACCGTGGAACCGGTACTAGCGGTTTGGTTCGGTTCGGTTCGTAGGGCATTCGGTTCGGTTCCGATTCCCATTTTTGAATAACCGATATTTTCGGTTCGGTTCTGGTCTTGGCTCTCAAAAACCGAACCCAACCTGAAATCTATATAATATATATATATATATATATATATATATAGAGTAGTATTAGATGGTCTTAACAACTGGACCGTATATATATATTGTATACACTGTATAAGAGACTTTTATAAACTTTTAGGGTTAACAAAACAAAACAGCAGACGATTTTTTCCCCTCACTCTGAGCCTCTTGCGGGACTCCTCACTCCTCAAGACTGAATATGTATATACACTGACTATGTATATACACTGAATATTTGTTGCAACGTATTTTTAGCAGAAGGTAAGAGTCATTAAAACCCGGTAAAATTAAGACGTGTGAAAAAATAAGAAGAAGATGAATTTCTCTTTTCTTTACGTATGTATATGTCATTTTTATAAAACTGACCAAATATCTTGCTTTTACTAGCTAGGAAGGATTATTGTCCTTTTAAATAAAATATTAGTTTTAAAATAAATACAAAAAAATAGAAGGAAAAAAAAATAGAGTGAAAAATAGATTGGTATCTGTTTATATTATCTTAATCTTATGAACCTAAATATCAATGTTATTTGGGATTGTTCACTATGGTATAATTTTCTTTCTTTCTGTATTTATTTAATTTTACTTTTTCTTTGTTCCCAAATAGCAAAAGGCAAGAAATTTTGTTGCAACATAGGTATGAGCATGAGCATAAGAGGATTTTTGAAAATCGAGAACAAAATACCAAATTGAAAGAAACTAAAAAAACTTTCAAAGCAAAGACAACACTGAAAAGAAAGACATTTGTGAATATATCCCCACTTTTGTGCTACTTTCAAACTTCTTCTTCGCTTTCAACCTCTGGCTCGTACTTGTCGAGGTTGATATTAGGGTGATCAATCATGGAACGAGCTTTGAAGGCGTCAAATCCATCACAATAGGCCTTGGTTATGAGCAATTTAAATTGATCAGAATTTATAAAACTTCCGATGGCAGCCAGCTTTTCATTTGCAAGCTTTCTGGCGACATTATACCTCTCATAACAAAATGCGGCTTCTAAATTAACAATATCCTTTTTAGTGTCTTCAAGTGAATTATCAGTCACAATTTCTCGGAATGTCTTCTTTGGAAAGTCCATAACTTTCTTGACGCGACCTTGTTCGAATATGGACAAAGTAGGGATTGTGTTGTAATCTGCAAAACAAATACATAAATAAATAGGTTTTTAATGACTCATAAATATAACAAGTTAAAACAAACAAGAAAAAGTAACCTAAAACAATAGAGTGAAAAACACTGAAGGAGTAACTTTGACCTTCTTCATCTGTTCTTTTCCTTTGTTTCTTAGGCGCAGGAGTTTGGGGCAAGCTACACGATTTATCTCGGACTAGGTCTAGGATCATTTTCTCAAGTTTTCTCCTACCTGTGTGAGATAAACGAATTAGACCAAAAACAAAATTTATACTTATAGTATGAAAATAATAAAAAAGAAATTTATCTCCTGGAAATTGTTTTTTCATACATGTGAAATAAACGAATTAGATAAAAAAATCATAATATGAAAAATAATTACAATAATAAAATGAAAAATCCATTATTGTTAAAAGGGGTCGATTGAAGTGTGAGATCAGCCTCAAAGAGTGGCGCTCTACTATAGGAAGGCAAAAAAGTCCCTGGGAAATTGTCGCCGAAATTGTTTAGTTGGAAATGGTCATGGGAAATTGTTAGTGAGAAATGGTCCTGGGAAATGCTTTCCTTGAAAATTGTTCTGTGAGAAGGTAATATGATAAGTTTAGTGAATGTTTTTTTATATTTTAAGGAAAGGAAGAAAAATTCATCTTTTATTGAAAAATCGAAGGGAAAAAAAAAATCTTTCCGGAGAAGTTAAAAAGAGCCAGCTATTAAAAAAAAAAAATTGACTGGAATTCAAACGGAAAAAAAAAAAGAAAAAAAGGTTTAGTGAATGCCTTTTTATATTATAAGGAAAGGAAGATAAAGGAAAATAGAAGGAAAAAATAAACCTTTTTGAGAAGTTAAAAAGAGCTTGCTAAGAAAAAAGAAAAAGGACGGGAATCATCACGGAAAATAAAATAAAAAAAGAAGAAAAAAGCAAAAAAAGAACATTTAGATGTACGAAAATGGGTTCATGTGGCTTCCTCGTGGTCTATTCTTAAGAACAGAGAAATGTGAAAGAAGCACTAGACATGCATAGATGTATAAATGTGTATTTACTCATACATAGGATAAGAGTTTACCAGTGCCATTGAATGATGGTTTTGGCTTCGAAATTATTCCACAAGCACACAAGGCTTCGTGAGTCATAATTTCTCGGAATGTCTTCTTTGGAAAGTCCATAACTTTCTTGACGCGACCTTGTTCGAATATGGACAAAATAGGGATAGTGTTGTAATCTGCAAAACAAATACGTAAATAAATAGGTTTTTAATAACTCATAAATATAACAAGTTAAAACAAACAAGAAAAAGTAACCTAAAACAATAGAGTGAAAAACACCTGCAGGAGTGACAATCAATTGGCATATCAATTTTCATTGTTGGCCTTCATACCTTCAAGTGTTGTTCAAAAGTAGAGGGAGGCAAAGAAGATCCTATCTATCCAATAAATGTTGAATGTAAATGGGGATATTAAGCAAAGAGAGATTAAGCTGATGGTCAAGAATTTACATATAGATGTGCTGTGTTTAATTGAGACTAAGGTGCTGAAGGAAAATGCTTCAAAGATCTTCAATAATATTTTCCCTAGGTGGAAATTTTGCAAGAATTATAATTATGCTCTTCTGGGTAGGTTGTGGATTTGTTGGGATCCCAGCAAAGTATGTGTGGAGTTGCTTGCCGGCGGTGATCAAATGTTACACTGCAAAATATTTTCTGAAGACATGACTTTTTATTGCTATGCAACCTTTGTCTATGGCAGTAATGATTATATTGAAAGGAGGTTGCTATGGAGAGATTTGTTCAATATTTCTTTGGGTGTTGTATAGGAGATTTTGATGCTGCTAGATATAGACATGAGAGATGGATAGGTGTATGGTTAATTCTGGGCATGTTTGGAGTATTTTCCTATATCTCATGTGACCTTTAATCCGCCAGGTGTTTCTGATCATGCTAGCATAATGTTAAGCATAACTAGTGAGAGCAGAAGGATTAAAAGACCATTTCGATTTAACAATTACTTGAGCAAACATGGGAATTATTTACCAGTTATAAGGGATGCTTGGAATATACCTATTAAAGGTTCTAAAATGTTTGTGGTGGTGCAGAAGTTGAAATTAGTTAAGATTGCTTTGAAGGCTCTTAACAAGAGATACTATGATAAGCTAACTGATCAAGTTGAAGTGGCCAGAATTTTTTTTTATTGAATGTACAAAGTTTAATTGATCAAGATGTTAGTAATCAGGAGTTACAGCAGTTGGCAGTGGTTGAGTTTGGGGGACCTGAATACCAAGTATAACAGAATCAGTTCTATTACTAAGGATGATGGGGACTATTGTTACTGAGCAAGCTGAAGTTAATAGGGAAATTATTGGGTTCTACAAAAGACTGTTTTCCAAGGATGATGGGATTGTAAAGGCTAATCTTCAAAGTTATATTTCTAATCCTCTTTCTGTTGAGCAAAGGAATGACATGTGCAGGGATGTTACTAGAGAGGAAATTAGAGAAGCTATGTTTGCCATGAAGGATGATAAAACCCCTGGCCCAGATGTGCTTCTGGCTCAAGAAATTGTGTTGCATTATTATAAGAACAAATCCCCTAGTAGAGTTGCTATGAAAGTTGACTTAGCTAAGACTTATGACTCAGTTTCTTGGGTTTATTTGGAGGAGCTGCTAAAGTTGTTTTGGAATTCCTGATAAGATGAGAACTTGGATTCAAGCTTGTTACTCTTTTCCTAGATTTTCAATAAACATTAATGGTGCATTGGAAGGATTTTTTAAGAGTGAGGGGGATTAAGACAAGGGGATCCTATGTCCCCATATCTGTTTTCCTAGATTTTCAATAAACATTAATGGTGCATTGGAGGTTTTGCTGAATAAATTGGGGAATGGCGATCAATTTAAACTCCATGCTAAGTGTAAAAGATTAGCCATAAATCACCTCATGTTTGCAGACGACTTGTTATTATTTTGTGAAGGTAGTGAGAGCTTTGTTAGAGCTATGTTGGGTGCTTTGAGACAGTTTAGTACTTTGCATGTCAAGTACCTTGGGGTTCCATTGGTTTCTACCAAACTTTGAGCATCCTCAAGATTACCCAAGTGGGGTTTCCACATATGTAAGGGGGTTTCTTGGGTATGCCCCAAGTATTATGCAAGGCTATTTGGCCTTTTGATTTAGTTTAATAAAATTGCTTTATCTTTCAGGAAAAAAAAAAAAATACATTAAAATGATATTTTATTTTTTCATAATAATTATATGATTAGTGTCTTAATGCATAATGCTTATCACAAAGTGAAGGGAACTAATAAGTTCATATCAATACACACAATGGTCGTCAAAATAGTCAAAACTAGAAAGGCTTGCCCTTTGTGATCATTCGTATAAATAAAGAAATAATAATAAAAAACAAAAAACAGTAGCAATAAGAAATAATTCTGATGAGAAGGCGCTATCTTAAAGTGAGAAAGTATTTCCCTTGCTATTAATAAGGAGACTTATGAGTGCCAATTACAAGTAACGACCGTGTATTTAGCTAAACTCTCACAATCAATAAGGTAAGTTGAATCCCAGCACTATATGTATATATAAATATAAATATATATTAGGAAAGAGCCATCATTCAAAAACTTAATTAGATCTTGAAATATAAGAAGAACGATACCAAAAAAAATTTAATGGGAAAAAATAATATAAATATTTAATTATTAATTATATTTTTAACTACACATTATTGACATATAATAGAAGAAGAAAAGAAAGAAAGAAAGATGGATTGAAAACCTTATTACACACCAGCCCATTTTAACAAAAATAAAAAACAAATTAATAAAGAGATCATGAATTGTTCACCTCAAGTTGGGATTACCATTATCTAAATTGATTTTTTTTAATTACTATTGTATTTCTCTATACAAAAATATTATATATTAAGAAATAAAAAATATTGACCAGAAAAGGATTAATGTGAGAACATAAATTAATATTTATTGTTTAAAAATTTTCAACAAATTGATATAAATAATTTATTAAACTCACATTCTTTAGTATATTCGGAGTACATTTTTTATAGCTCACGTATAAATCAAGAGAGTGCAACCTTATAGTTCATATACATACCTAAAGGGTTATACATTATAAGCATTATAATGGAATGTTAATTACAAATAATGGTAGTATTTATTTGTAATGAATGTATGTAACAGCCAAACCTTTTAACTTACCGTTTCTTATTCAACATTAAAATACATCAAAGGTCTCAAGCACATCTAACATCATGCAAGACCTCAACATTACAGTGAACTACAAACATTCAAAATTTTAATATGTTGTTTAAGGATCCCGCTGGTACTATGAAGTAATCCTTTAGTTAAATAATTGCTGCACTTCATGACTGATAATTTGGGTCCTAATATATATTATATTTTGGGTAAATAACAGTTTCACCCCTGTTGATAGTGTAAATTACACCCACACCCCTTCGGTTTTCGCTAATTACAGTTTCACCCCCTCTAGTTTAGGCATTTGTTTTACTTTCACCCCCTCAACTCATTCTCCGGCGAGGTCAAACCGGGTCAACCAAAATCTGATATGTGAAATGACCAAATTACCCTTATATGTGTGTAAAGACTTGTTTGTCCATCTAAAATGATGTGAAATGCCTAAACTACCCTCATCACTTATATATATATATATATATATATATATATACCCATATACATATATGTATATGTATGAATTGGGTATTGGGCAAATTCAATCTATATCATAGAAACATAAATTGGGTCCAAGATCAACAAATACGTCTTATAAGAAGCATGATTTAGACCAAAAATATCAAAAAATTAACACACCCATTTCATATGTATGTAGATATATATGTGCGTATATATATATAGATAAATATATATAGTTATATATGTATATATATGTGCGTGTATATATATAGATTGGTGTATATCTATCTATATAGTTATATATGTATATATATATATATATGCGTGTATATATATAGATAGTTATTAATATATATAGATATATATGTGCGTATTTATATATATATAGATATATATAGAGAGAGATATATATATATATATATATATATATATATGTCATTTTGTTTTGATTTTTCTGTAATTGAAAATGGACAATTAATTGAGTATGGGTAGGAATTGAGGTTTGATAATTGGTAGTTCATTTTAGAGTTAGGGTTTGATTTGAGGGGTTTAGGAGAGAGTAGGGGTGAGATGAAGAAGATGATGGAAGGGTAAATAGGTAATTTAACATAAAAGAATATTTGATTATTTAAAATAAATATAAAAAGAGGGGTATAAGAGTAATTGCACATATCCGGTCGCCGGATATGGGATTCAATGAATGAAACTGTAATTAACAAAAATCGAGGGGGTGTGGGTGTAATTTACACTATCAACAGGGGGTAAAACTATTATTTACCCTTATATTTTTCAAGTCAAGGAAAACAATTCCCAATTCCTCCAAAAATATAAATTCCCCAAATAATAATATAAATATTTAATTATTATTTAGAATTTTAACTACACATTATTGACATATAATAGAAGAAGGAAAAAAACAAAGATGGATTGAAAATCTTATTACACACCGGCCCATTTGAACAAAAAAAAAAAAAAAAAACAAATTAATAAAGAGGATCGTGAACTGTTCACCTCAAGTTGGGATTACCATTATCTAAATTGATTTTTTTTTAATTACTATTGTATTTCTCTATACAAAAATACTATATATTAACCAGACAAATTACTGAAGAAATTAAAAAATATTGACCAGAAAAGGATTAATGTGAGAACATAAATTAATATTTATTGTTCAATTTTTTTAACAAATTGATAAAAATAATTTATTAAACTCACATTCCTTAGTATATTTGGAGTATGCTTTTTATAGCTCACGTATAAATCAAGAGAGTGCAACTTATAGGTAAATATACATACCTAAAGGGTTATACATTATAGGGTTAAGTGCAATAAACCCCCTGAATTATACTCTCTCTTCCAAAAAACCTCTCTAAACTTTGAAAATGGCAAAAAATTCTTTAACTATGACATAAAGTTGCAAGTTGCCCAAATTATTTCATAAATGACCATAATGCCCTTCTTATTGAATTATATTTATGCATTTTTCTTATTAACATACATTATGGAATAATTTATACAAATTTGATAATATATCTTTCATGAAAAAGTTTAAATTTAGGGTGAGAAGTTTTATACATTAAATCAAACAAAATTCTAATATCAAGTTTATTACTTAAAAATTCAATAATTACCTCTAATGAACTTTTATATTATTATTTTTGAGAATATACTTAACGCGAATACAATTAAGGTGAATGGTAAAATTAAAATTTCAAAAGATAAAAAATATAATGGAATAATTAAAAGAATGAATTTTTTTATTAAAAGGGTAGGATCGTCTTTTACAAGGGAAATGTGGGCTTATTGCACCAAATTGATAGTTTAGGGGGGTAATTTTTAGTTCAGGAGGTTAGTTGCAAAATTGAGATAGTTCGGAGGGGTTTGTTGCACTTTACTCTACATTATAAGCATTATAATGGAATGTTAATTACAAATAATGATAGTGGGGTTTGTTGCACTTTACTCTACATTATAATGGAATGTTAATTACAAATAATGATAGTATTTATTGTAATGAATGTATGTAACCGCCAAACCTTTAACTTACCATTTCTTATTTAACATTAAAATACATCAACGGTACATCTAACATCCTGCAAGACCTCAACATTACAGTGCACTTACAAACATTCAAAATTTTAATATGTTGATTAAGGATCCCTCTGGTTTTATGACGTAATTCATTACTTAAATTAATTTGGATCCTAATATATATTATATTTTTCAAGTTAAGGAAAACAATTCCCAGTTCCTCCAAAAATGTAAATTCCCCATACTAGTGGAAAGCAAATATCTTGCCCTATTATAAGTGTGGAAATACCCAAGCCCATCAAATGTCGGGCCCATCAGGCTAATGGCCCAATAATATTCTCATAAGCCCGATGACTGAGCCCATTTCATTTGATATCTCTTCGGAAGATAGAAATAGTGACGTCATGGTGATGTAATCAATGTGGTATTGCTCTAATGGGCCTAAAAGCCCATAGAGAAAATATATATAAGGAAAATCAAAGTTTAATAAAAAGGGAGGATTTTGTGTTGTGCATTTTTTGGCATTTACACATTGGCGCCGTCTGTGGGAAGACATTCAAGGAGTTCTTGATTTTTCAAATCTGTCCTTCGGGATCTGTAAAATCATCTCCTTCTTCTCATCTCGTTAAGTTGAGTTTGTTTGTAAAATCCAAAGATCTACCTTTTGAAACTTTCACTCGCTACTCCTCGTGCAAAGATGTCAGTTACTCGTTCGCAAGCAGACGATCCAACCACTGCAAACAGTCGTGCAGGAGTTCCCCAATCCATGGAGTAAATCCTTCAACGCTTGATGGCCGCTGAGGAACGCAGCCTGGCTCTGGAGAAATAGAATGCAGAGCTCATGGCAAGGTTGGCTCCACCACCAGTTGCTCCTTCGGTAGCAGCGCCTGACCCTCCGGCAGCGGTGCTTGACCATTCTCTGAACCAGTGAGATAACGACGGACCGGAAGAGCACGCCGAGTCTTCCTAGCATCCAGGAAAGGCTCCCGCAGCCGACGAATCCATTACCCCACAGAAGATTCAGGCAATGGTGGACGAATTCCAGAGGAGAATCCTCGGGGATCTAAGAGCACAATCCACCGACGACCTAGCCGCCCAGGCGTCTACTGAGTTGGTACAATCACCCTTCGTCCCTGAGATAACCCGGGAACCTTTCCCAAGGAAGTTCGTTATGCCTCAATTCACCCCCTATGATGGTACCAAGGACCCCGAGGAGCACATTTACCAGGTCCATCAAAAGATGACCATGTACGCCTTGAACGAGTCCTTGTTGTGCAAGATGTTTTCCATGAGTCTCGCCGATGCAGCTCTATTATGGTTCAGGAAGCAGCCGCCTCGATCTATCGATAGCTGGCAACAGTTGACTAGGCTCTTCATTGCCCAATACTATGGGAACAAGAGACAGAAGAAGACCATATCCTGCCTTTTCACTATGATCCAGGAAAAAGGAGAATCGCTAATGAGTTTTCTATCCCGTTTCAACATCGAATCTTCTTATGTCGATAACTGTGACCCACTCTGCTGTTGAGGCCTTCCGGATGGCCCTTATTCCAAGGAAAAAGTTCCATCAATCTCTGGTGAAGCGCCCACCATCGGGCATTGAGGAGCTAAACTTCAGAGCCCAAGGATACTTGAGGATCGAAGAAAAGGAAACCGTCAGGCGAAAGAGGACAACCTTGGTCAACATTAACTCCCAATCAAAGGTTCGGGCGTCCGATCGAAAGCGTCCAACTCCATCAAGGACGTCAGCCCCTTCAGGATCATCGGCCCCAAAACCATTCAAATGCTCCAAGATTGAAGAGAGAACAACCCCTCTAAGGGTCAGTCTTGTCAAACTTTACCAGGAAAACAAAACCAAGGGGATCTTCCAACGACCCCCAACCATCAGACAACCACTTGACCAAAGGGACAAGTCAAAGCACTGTGCCTTCCACGGCGATTTCGGGGACATCACAAATGAGTGTCGTAATCTCAGACAACGGGTGGAGGCACTGCTGCTCCGTGGAGAGCTCCGGGATTATGTCCAACAGGACAGACCGAGGACCGATCAACGTGCCCCCAGCGCCCCTCGGAACCCCTCAGACGCACAGTCGGTCAGGATCATTAATATGATTCATGGTGGCCCCTCATCCAAAGAGACGGATGGGTCACACCGGAGCCACCTGCGGAAAGCCCGAAAGATGATAAGAATAGACGAAGTCAATAAGGTCTACCACAAGGCAGGTGAAACGTAGATCATTTTCTCAACATCGGACCTTTAGGGCATCCCTACCCCACATGATGACCCTCTGGTTATGACCCTGATGGTAGCCAACTGCCTTGTGAAGAGGTCATGATCGATCCCGGTAGCAGTGCAAACGTCTTCACCAAATGGGCTTTTGAAAAGCTCGAGATTAACCCAAACGAAATTGTGGCATCCCGATGCCCTACTGCAGGTTTCGATGGAAAGTAAATCGAACCGATCAGGGAAGTCCAACTGCCAATGTCTGCTGCTTAAAGGACCCTGACCGAGACGTTTATCGTCGTGGATGTCAAGCCTTCATACAATCTACTCATGGGAAGGGGATGGATTCACCACATGCAATGTGTGCCCTCAACTCTTCACCAGGTCATGAGATGCCCTATTGCAGGTTTCGATGGAAAGCAAATCGAACCGATCGGGGAAGTCCAACTGCCGATGTCTGCTGCTTAAAGGACCCTGACCGAGACGTTTATCGTCGTGGATGTCAAGCCTTCATACAATCTGCTCATGGGAAGGGGATGGATTCACCACATGCAATGTGTGCCCTCAACTCTTCACCAGGTCATGAGATGCATAAGCCCCAACGGTCTTGGTACCGTTGACGTCAGAGGCGACCAGGTGGCCGCCAAGAAGTGTTACGCAGTCACCATGAAGGAGATCCGGAAGGGAAAAGTCCCGATGATATCCCAGTCCAAGGAACATAATCCAGGCTCTAAATAGGAATTAAAGGAGAGGGATCTGGGTATCCCAATCGTGTTCGAGCCATTACAGTCGATCTGTTTTGTACCCGATAGCCTGGAAAAAGTCATTTTTACAGGTACAAATCTTATCGACCCTGAATTGAAAGAACTGACACAATTGTTGGAGGACAACTCTGATGTCTTGGCATGGGAGCATACAGACATGCCGGGAATCGATCCTAATATTGCCCAGCATTCATTGCACGTTAACCCGAACGTAAGACCAATCAGGCTAAAGCAAAGACGCATGGGAGCACATCGGAACCAGATTATAGCAGATGAGGTATCCAAATTACTCCAGGCAGGTTTCAGTAGGAAGTCGGGTATCCTGAATGGCTCGCCAACGTGGTGGCCGTGCAGAAGAAAAATGGCAAGTGGGGGGTTTGTGTTGATTTCACTGACCTGAACAGGGCATGCCCAAATGACAGCTTTCCACTGCCAAAGATTGACCAGATGGTTGACGCTACCACTGGCTATGATTGTCTGACTTTTCTGGATACTTATTCGGGATACAACCAGATAAAAATGAACCCAGTGGACGAGGAAAAGACCTCTTTCATTACCGAATCAGGTACCTATTATTTTAGAGTTATGTCTTTCGGTCTAAAAAATGCAGGTGCCATTTTCCAGAGATTGGTCAACAGGATCTTTAAGGGAATGATGGGTACAGTAATTGAGGCTTATATTGATGACACTGTGGTCAAGAGCAGGAAGAAGGAAGATCATCTCACCCATTTGCACCAAGTGTTTGAAACACTCAGGATGCATGGCATGAAGCTTAATCAGGAGAAATGCTCTGTTGGCGTATCGTCTGGACAATTCCTGGGACACATCGTAGACCAAACCGGGATCCAGGCCAGCCCGACACAAGTCAAGGCCCTAATGGAAATGAAAGAGCCCCAGACACATAAAGACATTCAAGTCTTAACAGGAAGAGTGGTAGCACTTAGCAGGTTCATTTCACGACTCACTGATCTATGCAGACCATTCTTTCAGGCAATCAAGGCGAAGAAAGGGGAAGTCTGGGGTCCTGAGCAATCTGAAGCCCTCACAAGATTAAAATAGTATATGACCATACCCCCAATTTTATCCATACCGGCTCCCGATGAAGTCTTGCATCTGTACTTAGTAGTATCCTCTGTGTCGACCAGTGCAACCCTCATCAGGGAGGATGGGAACCTTCAGATGCCAGTCTTCTACACCAGCAAATCCTTGGATGAAGCAGAAACCCGATACAGCAGGCAGGAAAAACTGGTTCTATCATTGGTGAATGCAAAACAACGACTAAGGCATTACTTTGAAGCTCATCCAATCATTGTCCTGACTGCCACGCCTCTCTGAGTCATCATGTCGAAACCTGACCTTTCAGGGAGAATTTCCAAATGGGCCATTGAATTGGGCATATATGACTTGACTTACATACCTCGGGTTTCCATCAAAGGTCAGGTTGTGGCAGATTTCCTGCTCGAAGACGAAACTGAAGAACACGACCAGATGACTAAGCCAGACACATGGAAGCTCTTCGTGGATGGCTCAGCCGGCCCCACCGGATCAGGAATCGGTTTGGAAATCCTGACATCTGACAGTACGCACTTCCACATGTCGGTGCAATTGTAGTTCCCAGCCACCAACAATGAGGCAGAGTATGAAGCAGTCATATATGGCTTGAGGTTAACCCGGAGCCTCCAGATCTAAGCCCTAGCAGTGCACAACGATTCTCAACTAGTCGTTCGATAAATAAAAGGGGAATACGAGACAAAAGATCCAAAAATGGAGTCTTACCGGGCACTTGTGTTAAAAGAAACAGAAATATTTTAGAAAATAACCTTCACTCAGATCCTGAGAAGCAAACATTCTGTAGCTGACCATCTAGCCGGTCAGGCATCCTCAGCCGAAGAGGACCTGACCCGAGTTGTGCAGGTGGATTTTATAATCAGGCCAAATATTCAGGAACCCAATCAAGTGATGCTCATCCAATGGGAGCCCAGATGGATGGATCCCTTGATGGATTACCTAAGAAGTGGAACACTCCCAGAGAACAAAGCTGAAGCTCACAATATCAGGAGGAATTCAGCCCGATATTCAGTTATAAATGGGCAACTTTATCGAAAATCCTTCTCAGGTCCTTACTTGAAATGTATTACGCCATCAGAATCAAGAGCAGTGATGCAGGAGATTCACAGTGGATCTTGCAGGAAACACTCCGGAGGTAGATCCCTTGCCCATAAGATACTCTCCCAATGATACTTTTGACCCTATCTATCACGAGATGCCAAAGAGTACGTCCGAAGGTGCAAGCCATGCCAGATGCACGGGGACACTATCCATCGTCCACCTGAGTACTTACATCCCACCATAGTGCCGCATCCATTCGCCCGATGGGGGATAGATATCGTGGGACCTTTCCCGAAGGCAATTCGGTCAAATGCCTATGTCCTTCTGGCCACTGATTATTTCACTAAATGGGTAGAAGCAGAAGCTTATCCGACCATCAAGAGTGGCCACGTTATCAAATTCATATGGACCCATATAATATGCAGATTCGGGCTACCATAAAAAAATCCACACACTGAGTCACCACCACCACCACCACCACTACTCTTTTCTCTCTGCAAAAAAAATATATTCTTAACCATTCTCTCCCATTCTCTGTGAACACAACCAACTTCACAGATGACAGCCATTTTCTTC
The DNA here is from genome assembly GCA_963922005.1 of Cornus suecica. Taxonomy (NCBI): domain Eukaryota; kingdom Viridiplantae; phylum Streptophyta; class Magnoliopsida; order Cornales; family Cornaceae; genus Cornus; species Cornus suecica. The sequence goes on from OY998245.1 coordinate 54,932,894, forward strand.
GGTCGTCGCACAAGCCTTATGTAGAATGAGTGACTCAAACTCACCCACTTGCAGAAGAAGCTTCTGCCCATTGTCAGCATCATTGCCACCTCTCATATGCATGAATCACAAAGGTCAATAAAGGAGGCTTGAAGTGAGCAAAATGATACATTCACTACCAGCAAGTTGTAGCCAATAACATGACTTCCTCTTCTCCCAATCTCATACCCTATATATATGGGCATCCATATTTGATACAAGTTTAAGCTCAATCTGTGTAAAGAGAGAAAGTGTAAGGGTGTGAGAGAATTCCACAAATATATTGAGCTACCCCTCCATGGACGTACCCATTTTTGGGGGAACCACGTATAAATCATTGTGTCTATGTGTTTGTGTGTGTTTGATTAGCATTTAGGTCCAACAATTGGTATCAGAGTCATTTTTGTTCAAAATATAGTCACACTTTTCGAGCATATTTCGAACATTTAACGCATCAAACACACCTCGTATAATATACCATTAGAAAGCCCGTTTAGAGATGAACGCAATGGTATAAAATTCAGCCCCATAGGAGTCCGGACACGCCCTCACGCGCTCCAGGAATAAATGCGCGTGAGTTTCCTCATCGTCACACGCCCACGCGTCTTCTCCGGCGAGCTCTGATTTCCGGTAGTTTTTTTCGGCGCCAGCGACTTTTACCGGCGATGAATTTCGCGATACGATATATTGCCGAGTTTTTGCGAGAAATTTGTGATACGATAAATTGACGATATTTTGAAGATAAATTGGCAATAAGATATTTTGACACGTCATCACTTTTATAAAATTTACAGTTTTGCCCTTCTACACTATTTTAGCCATTCCGAACTCGTTTTAAGTCCGTTTTGAGTAAACGAAAGGTCCATCCTAGCTAAATCGACCGTTCCGAATTCAACGGTGAGCTCTATTTCTAAAAATTAGTACTCTAATTTTGGAAGAACCCGGTTTGAAGTTCTATTGCTCCTAGTTGGTGAGTAAATTCATCAATTTTTTTATATTTGTTATTTCAAGTCATGACTGAAGTACAAGATACCGAGTAATCAGAAGCTAGAAATACTGTTGGGACGAATGGTTATATGAGGAGAACCATACTGTCATATGCAAAGTTTGAGGTGGAAAAATTCGATGGCACCAATAACTTTGGCATGTGGCATTACGAAGTCCAAGATTTACTATTTCGAGATGGTTCCTAGATTGTCTTGGATGCTAAGCTCAAGGATATCTCAAATGAAGATTGGACATTCGTGAATCGTCAAGCTTGCGGCACAATCCGATTGTGTTTAGCAAAAGATCAGAAGTATTTTGTGATGAAGGAAAATATGGCGGCAAATCTGTGGAAGAAAATGCAAGACAAATTGATGACAAAAAGACCAAAAAATGCCATGATTGTACACATGATTGGCGGTATTATCCGATACATTACGTATATTTCAATTTATAACATTTTTGGAAAATGCCGGAATCGTTATTTAACATTAATACTCATTTTAATGTCTAATATTATCCGAGTCCGTAACACCAGTCTGTTACGTATAGTCCGGTTCGTAATATTATAGATACCGTTATTTAACATTGATACTCATTTTAAGACTAATATTGTCCAAATATATTACACCAAACTATTACCCAAACCAACTATGAGTTAATTTAGTGTCTAAAATTTCTTCTAGAAAAAAGAGGAGTATGGATTTTTTCTTCCAAATTTCCCAGTTGACGCTAAATAAACTTTTAAAAAAATAGATTTATTATTCTATAAAAATCAACACTCAAAATGGGGCCCAACTATGGGAACACTGTTATTTATTAATTACGCTATTTATCTATAACTCTCATATACATAAAGAATAAGACACTATTTGTTTTTAGTTAATTAAAAGATTCTGTAATTAAATTTAATGATAACTCATCTATATTATACACTCTAGCTACACCTGAATATCTGAGTAACACTCACATAATAAAACGAATACACATAATAATAACCCACAAGCGCGTCACCCTCACGTATCACCACGCCTATAAAAAATCCACACACTTAGTCACCACCACCACCACCACCACCAGTAGTATTATTTTCTCTCTGCAAAAAATATATTCTCAACCATTATCTCCCATTCTCTGTTCGCACAACCAACTTCACAGATGGCAGCCATTTTCTTCGGTCGTCGCACAACCCTTGTGTAGAATGAGTGACTCAAACTCACCCCACTTGCAGAAGAAGCTTCTGCCCATTGCCAGCATCATTGCCACCTCTCAGGTGCATGAATCACAAAGGTCAATAAAGGAGGCTTGAAGTGAGCAAAATGATAATTTCACTACCAGCAAGTTGTAGCCAACAACTTGGCTTCCTCTTCTCCCAATCTCAGACCCTATATATATGGGCATCCATATGTGATACAAGTTTAAGCTCAATCTGTGTAAAGAGGCCAAGTGTGAGGGTGAGAGAGAATTCTGCAAATATATTGAGCTACCCCTCTTTGGACGTACCCATTTTTTGGGGAACCACGTATAAATCATTGTATCTATGTGTTTGTGTTTGTTTGATTAGCATTTAGGTCCAACAATTGGTATCAAAACCATTTTTGTTCAAAATAGAATCGCACTTTTCGAGCCTATTACGAACATTTTAACGCATCAAACACACATCGTATAATATACTATTAGAAAGCCCGTTCAGAGACGAACGCGACGGTATAAAATTCAGCCCCATAGGAGTCCGGATGCGCCCTCACGTGCTCCGGGAAGAAATACGCGTGAGTTTCCTCATTGTCACGCGCCCACGCGTCTTCTCCCGCGAGCTCTGATTTTTCCGGCAGTTTTTTCCGGCGTCGGCGACTTTTCCCGGCGATGTATTTCGCGATACAATATATTGCCGAGTTTTTGGCGAGAAATTTGTGATACGATAAATTGACGATATTTTGACACGTCATCACTTTTCTAAAATTTACAATTTTGCCCTTCTACACTATTTTGGCCATTCCGAACTCGTTTTAAGTCCGTTTTGAGTAAACGAAAGGTCCATCCTAGCTAAATCGACCGTTCCGAGTTCAACGGTGAGCTCTGTTTCTCAAAATTAGTACTCTAATTTTGGAAGAACCCGGTTTGAAGTTCTATTGCTCCTAGTTGGTGAGTAAATTCATCAATTTTTTTATATTTGTTATTTCAAATCATGACTGAAGTACAAGATACCGAGTAATCAGAAGCTAGAAATACTGTTGGGACGAATGGTTCTATGAGGAGACCATACTGTCAAATGCAAAGTTTGAGGTGGAAAAATTCGATGGCACCAATAACTTTGGCATGTGGCATTGCGAAGTCCAAGATTTTCTATTTCGAGATGGTTCCTAGATTGTCTTGGATGCTAAGCTCAAGGATATCTCAAATGAAGAATGGACATTCGTGAATCGTTAAGCTTGCGGCACAATCCGATTGTGTTTAGCAAAATATCAGAAGTATTTTGTGATGAAGGAAAATATGGCGGCAGATCTATGGAAGAAACTGCATGACAAATTGATGACGAAAAGTCCAGAAAATGCCATGATTGTACAAATGACTGGCGGTATTATCCGATACGTTATGTATATTTCAATTTATAACATTTTTGGAAAATGCCGGTATCGTTATTTAATATCAATACTCATTTTATTGTCTAATATTGTCCGAGTCCGTAACACCACTATGTTACGTATAGTACGGTTTGTAACATTATAGATACCATTATTTAACATTGATATTCATTTTAAGACTAATATTGTCCAAATATATTACACCAGACTATTACCCAAACCAACTATGAGTTAATTTAGTGTCTAAAATTTCTTCTAGAAAAAAGAGGAATGCGGATTTTTTCGCAGTTGACGTTAAATAAACTTTTAAAAAAATAGATTTATTATTCCATAAAAATCAACACTCAAAATGGGGCCCAAGTATGGGAACACTGTTATTTATTAATTACGCTATTTATCTATAACTCTTATATACATAAATAATAAGATAGTATTTTTTTTAGTTAATTAAAAGATTCCGTAATTAAATTTAATGATAACTCCTATATATCATACACTCTAGCTACACCTGAATATCTGAGTAACACTCACACAGTGAAACGAATACACATAATAATAACCCACAAGCGCGTCACCCTCACGTATCACCACGCTTATAAAAAAGCCACACACTCAGTCACCACCACCACTAGTTCTTTTTTCTCTCTGCAAAAAATATATTATCAACTATTCTCTCCCATTCTTTGTGCACACAACCAACTTCATAGATGGTAGCTATTTCTTCGGTCGTCGCACAACCATTGCTCACCTCCTCACCATCAGAATCTGTACCTTTCCGATTCATTTGGTCGAGTCTGACTTTCCTCCTACTTTTTCTTCTCCGACAACCTTCGGGCTTTGTCGTTTAGATCTCTCCACTCGTTCGACTTGTTTCTCGTCCAGCTTGTTTTCTCCAACGACCTGGTTTGGGCTTTATCATCTCTCTACTCGTTCCTCTCCACCTTCTCTTTTCGGTTTATCGGCTCATTTATTGACGAGCTCATACTCCGACGAGTTCCCATCGGAGTACTCTGACATCCCATCGGAGGACTCAGTTCCTTACGAGGAGATGAGTATGTATACAAAGTTTTTTAACAAAATCCGTATGTATATAAAACTTTATAATATGGTTTTAAAAATTTTGTTACAATTCTGCGTCAGTTGAGGGAGATCGATGCGAAGTCGAAGGAGAGGGTGGAGAAGTGTAAGTTAAAATAAAACTTATAATTGTTTTGTTAAACATTTTCTGGGAGTTGAAGCTTTTTCTGACAGCTATGTATGAGACTCCGGATTGGAATGAGTAGAGGGCAAGGTATGTTGAATCTATTCCGGTGTGTGTTGATTATGGTCCTAGGCCATTAGTAAAGTTGATCGAGAAGTTAAGCAAGGACGAGCCGTCCAAACCCTAAAAACCCTTAACCGATTTGACAGGTAAAATCTAACTATTGTAAATTGTAATTTGATTTTTTTAGTTGGTTTTGTAATTAATGTGATTTTTCTATTTGATTTTTTATTATAATCTCACACTAAACCGTCACATAACAAAAATAAAAATATTAAATGAAGCAGTTTTAAGGATTGTTGAGAGGTTGTCATTGTTCTTGTCGAGAGAAAATTTGAACGGGTTGTGAGTCGGGTGTCGGGTCATTGTTGACATGGTTAAGACCCAACAAAAGCTTCACAAACCCAGATAGTTGTTGCCAAGTCCGTACGAGTAAGGTCGTGTTTGGGTGGGTCAGAAACAGGGGGTTTTGTAGTAAATATGTGATGTTTGTGGGTATTAAATGAAGGAGAAGTGTCCCAATTTTACTATTCTATATATCTATCAACTATGGAAGCATACAACTATTATAATCTGATTTTTGTAGTATAATCAAACTATTATAATAATCTGATTTTTTTATTTAGTTTTGTATTATAATATGATTTTTGTAGTAAAATCAATATGATATTTGTACGTATTTGGTTATTTATGAACGCAAAGACCCTCAGAATTGGAAGAAGGTGATAGGGGAAGAGAAGAACTATAGGAAAATTTGTCATATAGTGCAGATGTAACCCCACTTGTACACCAGAAAGAATTTCCTCATCAGAACCACTCAAATCAAGCTTTATGTGAAGGAGGAGAACCTGATGGTTGACCTATATGATGAGCGTTCAAAAGTCTGGACCCTAGTCGATATGGGATTCAAAGTTCCAAAAGATCAGTATGACATTCCAAAGATATATGTTTTCCATTCTCTCTCTACTAGGAATCTGGAAGTGATTCTCGAAAAGAGTCCCACCAAGGTTGATATTGAAGATATCTTCCCAATAGAAGTTCAAAATTAAAGTTTCTGTTTTAATTTGCTGACAATGGCAATTTGTTTTGCTTTAGCATTTTGGAAGATTATGCATTTTGCTTCCTATCCGTGTCTCGGTCTCTGTTTTCATCTATTTTGTGAGACAACAGTACTTCTAAACTCATATTATGCTCAATTGCTTTATTATGAATGGTTATGGTTTTTCATTTAATTTTTTTATTTTGTTCCTTAATGGTAAGTATTTCCTATATTATGGTCAATTACTTTGTTAAGCTTGGTTCTGGTTTTCCACTTAATTATTATTTTGTTCTTAAATGGTTCTATTTTCTTTAAAACAATTGTACTTGTCATTTTCACAAAATAAATTGTTTTATATCTTTATAAGAATTAGTATAATGTTTGTGTGCGATGTATAATGCATCTAAATTTCCTTTATTTCATTTTATATTTTTTGCCACAATGTTAATCATGTTCAATTTATAATGTTTTTATAAATTATGTTTCTTAACACAATGAGCATAGACCCCTAAGATATTTCACACTTATCTAAGCAGTTGAAAAGTGAATGGACTTTATACTCATTTAAATTTAGACAGTAAAAATATTTATTTATTTAGATGTTTATTTGCACTTCAATTAGGTACCTCGTCCATTCAATGAATATTTTAGATTTATTTATTTGCACTTCAGTTAGTAGAGGCCATCCCTCCATGACTCGAGATGTAACAAAAAATAAAATAATAATTATAGCAATATTATTTTGAAAAATTACGCATTAATGATTTGATCCCACAAATGTGATAAATCTTTTCAACAGTATCCAATAATTTAATTTATTAAAATTGGAATTCAAAAACATCATACACTGGGCTTTTAATTCCAAAGCAACGAAATACATCAAGCATGGATACCATCAATTTCATGTTCTCAGATTTGGGGTTGTTTTTGTATATGTTCCTGACATTATTCACCAAAACGTTTTTGAAATTTTGGATGTCAAACAAGTGTTGTTACCAACTTGGGAACAAAAAAGGGTAACAAAAACAAAAATAGCCATTTCCAAACGAGTAGGAAAAAAAAAAGGAAATTTACTTTATGTATGAAATCTTTAAAACTTGATACAAGGAGAATATATATATATATATAAACCTCCATATAGAATTGGATTTATTTAAAAGATTTTTACTGCACCACATGACCGAAAACTTGATACAAGGAAAAAAGTTTACCTTCTTGTTTAAGGGAGATATGATCGAAAATTTGTATTAACGTAAAACACCACAATAACAAATAAAGTATTCTGGTTTACATTATAGGTTCACTATACATACAATTAATGATTTCATCTTGAAAATAAAATAGGTGACATATTTTGGGAGAGTAGAAAATTATGAACACCATGAAATAAACCCATATATGTTGTTGGAATCATTTGAAGCTAGCTAGGTTAATTTTGAAAAGGAAAAATTATTGAACACGAATTGGTTATAGTACGAGTTAACTTAAATGAAGTGGTGATTGGTGAATAGAGTTAGTCAGAGAAACGAATTGAAGGGATGGGTGAAGAGTCAGAGAGATTAGGGCTAGTAGAAAATTAATGAACTGCAGCAGTATATCCCAAAGTGGGACGAACATGTAAGATCATCAGTGAAAATAGATTATACTATAGTTGGACCAACAAGCTTGCTTTTAGAGCAGCCTAAGAATCGGTTAGGAACCCCAGATGCAGCAAAGGATATACATACACAGTATATATATAGCTTTGCTTTATCCCAAGCAACTCATGTACAAAAATGTCAAAATGTGTGATTTACCTTAAAAACAAATATTTGTTTTAAAAAAACCCTAATTTATGTGTCATTTTTATTTCCCATTTTACTTTATTAAACTAGTTAAAATATGAATGGAGCATTGAAAATGATAATTAAGCCTAATTGAATAATCGATTAGTCCGCCCGTGGCCTTCAAAACAAATATCCATATATATGTGATTTGGTTGTGCGAAAAAAGTGAAATATACTTTTATACACTTAGATGGGATAAAAGTATGTATTAACTTCACCTCTATCATATTTAATATAATTTATGAAAAACCTAACAATTAAGCAACAAATCTTTAGAGTGTACACATGATTGACGGTATTATTCAATACGTTACGTATATTTTAATTTATAACATTTTTTGAAAATACCGGTATCGTTATATAACATCAATACTCATTTTAATGTCTAATATTGTCCGAGTCCGTAACACCAGTATGTTACGTATAGTGCGTTTCATAACATTATAGATACCGTTATTTAACATTGATACTCATTTTAACACTAATATTGTCCAAATATGTTACACCAGACTATTACCCAAACCAATTATGAGTTAATTTAGTGTCTAAAATTTCTTCTAGAAAAAAAAAAAAGAGAACGAATTTTTTCTTCCCAATTTCCTAGCTAACGCCAAATAAAATTTTTAAAAAATAGATTTATTATTCCACAAAAATTAACACTCAAAATGGGGCACAAGTATGGGAACACTGTTATTTATTAATTACGTTATTTATCTATAACTCTCATATACATAAAGAATAAGACGTTATTTTTTTTTAGTTAATTAAAAGATTCCGTAATTAAATTTAATGATAACTCTTTTATATCATACACTCTAGCTACACATGAATATCTCAGTAACACTCACACAGTGAAACGAATACACATAATAATAACCCACAAGCACGTCACCCTCACGTATTACCACGCTTATAAAAAAGCCACACACTCAGTCACCACCACCAGTACTCTTTTCTCTCTGCAAAAAATATATTCTCAACCATTCTCTCCCATTCTCTGTGCACACAACCAACTTCACAGATGACAGCCATTTTCTTCGGTCGTCGCACAACCCTTGTGTAGAATGAGTGACTCAAACTCACCCACTTGCAAAAGAAGCTTATGCCCATTGCTAGCATCATTGTCACCTCTCACATGAATGAATCACAAAGGTCAATGAAGGAGGCTTGAAGTGAGCAAAATGATAACTTCACTGCCAGCAAGTTATAGCCAACAACTTGGCTTCCACTTCTCCCAATCCCAGACCCTATATATATGGGCATTCATATGTGATACAAGTTTAAGTTCAATCTGTGTAAAGAGAGCAAGTGTGAGGGTGATAGAGAATTCCGTAAATATATTGAGTTACCCCTCCGTGGACGTACCCGTTTTTTGGGAAACCACGTATAAATCATTGTGTCTATATGTGTTTGATTATCATTTAGGTCCAACAATTGGTATCATAGACATTTTTGTTCAAAATAAATTCATATTTTTCGAGTATATTTTGAACATGTTAATGCATCAAACACACATCGTATAATATATCATTAGAAAGCCTGTTCAGAGACGAACGCAACAGTATAAAATTCAGCCCCATAGGAGTCCGGACGCGCCCTCACACGCTCCAAAAAAAACGCGCGTTAGTTTCCTCGTCGTCACGCGCCAACGCGTCTTCTCCGGCGAGCTCTAGTTTTTCCGGCAGTTTTTTCCAACGCCGACGTCTTTTTCCAACGATTAATTCGCGGAATGATATATTGCCGAGTTTTTGGCGAGAAATTAGTGATACAATAAAATGACGATATTTTAATTTATCACATTTTTGGAAAATGCCGGTATCGTTATTTAACCTCAATACTCATTTTAATGTCTAATATTGTCCGAGTCCGTAATACTAGTATGTTACGTATAGTCCAGTTCGTAACATTATAGATTCCGTTATTTAACATTGATACTCATTTTAAGACTAATATTGTCAAAATATGTTACACCAAACTATTACCCAAACTAACTATGAGTTAATTTAGTGTCTAAAATTTCTTCTAGAATAAAAAGGAGTACAAATGTTTTCTTCCGAATTTCCCATTTGACGCCAAACAAACTCTTAAAAAAATAGATTTGTTATTCCACAAAAATCAACACTCAAAATGGGGCCCAAATATGGGAACACTGTTATTTATTAATTACGCTATTTATCTATAACTCTCATATACATAAAGAATAAGACACTATTTTTTTTTAGTTAATTAAAAGATTCCGTAATTAAATTTAATGATAACTCCTATATATCATACATTGTAGCTTACCTGAATATATCAGTAACACTCACACAGTGTAACGAATACACATAATAATAACCCACAAGCGCTTCACCCTCACGTATCACCACGCTTATAAAAAAGCCACACACTCATTCACCACCACCAGTACTCTTTTCTCTCCGCAAAAAATATATTCTCAACCATTCTCTCCCATTCTCTATGCACACAACCAACTTTACAGATGGCAGCCATTTTCTTCGGTCGTCGCACAACCCTTGTGTAGAATGAGTGACTCAAACTCACCCACTTGCAGAAGAAGCTTCTTCTCATTGCCAGCATCATTGTCACCTCTCACATGCATGAATCACAAAGGTCAATGAAGGAGGCCTAAAGTGAGCAAAATGATAACTTCACTGCCAGCAAGTTGTACCCAACAACTTGCCTTCCTCTTCTCCCAATCTCAGACCCTATATATATGGGCATTCATATGTGATACAAGTTTAAGCTCAATCTTTATAAAGAGAGCAAGTGTGAGGGTGAGAGAGAATTCCGCATATATATTGAGTTACCCCTCCGTGGACGTACTCATTTTTTGGGGAACCACGTAAAAATCATTGTGTTTATGTATTTGTGTGTGTTTGATTAACATTTAGGTCCAACAATTGGTATCAGAGCCATTTTTGTTCAAAATAGAGTCACACTTTTTGAGTCAATTTTGAACATGTTAACGCATCAAACACACCTCGTATAATATACCGTTAGAAAGCCCGTTCAGAGACGAACACAACGGTATAAACTTAAGCCTCATAGAAGTCCGGACGCGCCCTCACGCGCTCCAAGAAGAAACGCGCGTTAGTTTCCTCGTCGTCACGCGCCCACGCGTCTTCTCCAGCAAGCTCTGGTTTTTTCGGCAATTTTTTCCGGCGCCGGCGACTTTTAGGATATATTGCCAAGTTTTTGCGAGAAATTGGTGATACGATAAATTGACGATATTTTGGAAAGAAATTGGCGATACGATATTTTGACACGTCATCACTTTTCTGAAATTTATAATTTTGCCCTTTTACACTATTTTTGGCTATTTCGAGCTCATTTTAAGTCCGTTTTGAGTAAACGAAAGGTCGATCCTAGCTAAATCGACCGTTCTGAATTCAACGGTGGGCTCTGTTTTTCAAAATTAGTACTTTAATCTTTGAAAAACCCGATTTGAAGTTCTATTGCTCCTTGTAAATTTTTCAAAATTTACACTAGAGTGTACACATGATTGGCGGTATTATCCGATACGTTACGTGTATTTCAATTTATAACATTTTTGGAAAATGCCGGTATCGTTATTTAACATCAATACTCATTTTAATGTCTAATTTGTCCGAGTCCGTAACACCAGTATGTTACGTATAGTGCGGTTCGTAACATTATAGATACCGTTATTTAACATTGATACTCATTTTAACACTAATATTGTCCAAATATGTTACATCAGACTATTACCCAAACCAACTATGAGTTAATTTAGTATCTAAAATTTCTTCTAGAAAAAAAAGGAGTACGAATTATTTCTTCCAAATTTCCCAGCTGACGCCAAATAAACTTTTAAAAAAATAGATTTATTATTCCACAAAAATCAACACTCAAAATGGGGCCCAAGTATGGGAACACTATTATTTATTAATTACGTTATTTATCTATAACTCTCATATACATAAAGAATAAGACGTTATTTTTTTTTAGTTAATTAAAAGATTCCGTAATTAAATTTAATGATAACTCCTTTATATCATATACTATAGCTACAGATGAATATCTCAGTAACACTCACACAGTGTAACGAATACACATAATAATAACCCACAAGCGCGTCACCCTCACGTATTACCACGCTTATAAAAAAGCCACACACTTAGTCACCACCACCAGTACTTTTTTCTCTCTGCAAAAAATATATTCTCAACCATTCTCTCCCATTCTCTATGCACACAACCAACTTCACAGATGACAGCCATTTTCTTCGGTCGTCGCACAACCCTTGGGTAGAATGAGTGACTCAAACTCACCCACTTGTAGAAGAAACTTCTGCCTATTGCCAGCATCATTGTCACCTCTCACATGCATGAATCACAAAGGTCAATGAAGGAGGCTTGAAGTGAGCAAAATGATAACTTCACTGCCAGCAAGTTGTAGCCAACAACTTGGCTTCTTCTTCTCCCAATCTCAGACCCTATATATATGGGCATCCATATGTGATACAAGTTTAAGCTCAGTCTTTATAAAGAGAGCAAGTGTGAGGGTGAGGGAGAATTCCGCAAATATATTGAGATACCCCTCCGTGAATGTACCCATTTTTTGGGGAACCACGTATAAATCATTGTGTCTATGTATTTGTGTGTGTTTGATTAGCATTTAGGTCCAACAATTGGTATCAGAGTCATTTTTGTTCAAAATAGAGTCGTATTTTTTGAGTCAATTTTTAACATGTTATCGCATCAAACACACCTCGTATAATATATCGTTAAAAAGCCCGTTCAGAGACGAACGCAACGGTATAAAATTCAGCCACATAGAATTTCGGACACGCCCTCATGCGCTCCAAGAAGAAATGCGCGTTAGTTTCCTCGTCGTCACGCGCCCACACGTCTTCTCCGGCGAGCTCTGGTTTTTCCGGCATTTTTTTCCGGCGCAGGCGACTTTTTCCGGCGATGAATTCGCGGTACGATATATTGTCGAGTTTTTGCGAGAAGTTGTTGATACGATAAATTGACGATATTTTGGAAAGAAATTTGCGATACGATATTTTGACACGTCATCACTTTTCTGAAATTTATAGTTTTTCCCTTCTACACTATTTTTGGTCATTCTGAGCTCGTTTTAAGTCCGTTTTGAGTAAACGAAAGGTCAATCCTAGCTAAATTGACCGTTCCGGATTCAACGGTGGGCTCTGTTTTTAGAAATTAGTACTCTAATTTTTGAAAAACCCGGTTTGAAGTTCTATTGCTCCTTGTTGGTGAGTAAATTTATCAATTTTTTACACATGACGAAAAGTCCAGAATATGCCATGATTGTACACATGATTAGCGGTATTATCCGATACGTTACGTGTATTTCAATTTATAACATTTTTGGAAAATGCCGGTATCGTTATTTAACATCAATACTCATTTTAATGTCTAATATTGTCCGAGTCCGTAACACTAGTATGTTACGTATAGTGCGGTTCGTAACATTATAGATACCGTTATTTAACATTGATACTCATTTTAACACTAATATTGTCCAAATATGTTACACCAGACTATTACCCAAACCAACTATGAGTTAATTTAGTGTCTAAAATTTCTTCTAGAAAAAAAAAGGAATACGAATTCTTTCTTCTCAATTTCCCAGCAGTAGTACTCTTTTCTCTCTGCAAAAAATATATTCACAATCATTCTATTCTATTCTCTATGCACATAACCAACTTCATAGATGACAACCATTTTCTTTGGTTGTCACACAACCCTTGCTCGTCTCCTCACCACCATAATCCGTACCTCTCCGAGTTAGATGGTCGAGTCTGACTCTCCTCCTACTTTTTCTTCTCCGATGACCTTCGGGCTTGGTCGATTAGATCTATCCACTCGTTGACTTGTTTCTCGTCCAGCTCGTTTTCTCCGACAACTTGGTTTGGGTTTTGTCATCTCTTTACTCGTTCCCCTCCGCCTTTTCTTTTTGGTTTATCAGCTCATTTCTCGGCGAGTTCCCATCGGAGTACTCAGTCCCAGACAAATCCGACATCCCATCGGAGGAATCAGTTCCTTACGAGGATATGAGTATGTATACAAAGTTTTTTTTAACAAAATCAGTATGTATATAAAGCTTTATAATATGGTTTTAAAATTTTGTTACAGTTCTGCGCTAATTGAGGGAGATCGATGCAAAGTCGAAGAAGAGAGTGGACAAGTGTAAGTTAAAATAAAACTTATAATTGTTTTGTTAAACATTTTCTGAGAGTTGAAGCTTTTTCTGACAGCTATGTATGAGACTCCGGATTGGAAGAAGTGGAGGCGAGGTATGTTGAATCTATTCCGGTGTGTGTTGATTATGGTCCTAGGCCATTAGTAAAGTTGACCAAGAAGTTAAGCGAGGACGAGCCGTCCAAACCTAAAAAACCCTTAACCGATTTGACTGGTAAAATCTAACTATTGTAAATTGTTATATGATTTTTTATTATAATCTCACACTAAACCCTCACATAACAAAAATAAAAATATTAAATGAAGCAGTTTTGAGGATTGTTGAGAAGTTGTCATTGTTTTTGTCGAGAGAAAATTTGAACGGGTTGTGAGTCGGGTGTCGGATCATTGTTGACATGGTTAAGACCCGAAAAGAGCTTCACAAACCCAGATAGTTGTTGCCAAGTCCATACGAGTAAGGCCGTGTTTGGATGAGTCAGAATCAGGGGGTTTTGTAGTAAATATGTTGTGTTTGTGGGTATTAAATGAAGGAGGAAATGTCTTAATTTTATTGTTCTATATATCTATCAGCTATAGAAGCATTCAACTATTATAATCTGATTTTTGTAGTATAATCAAACTATTATAATAATCTGATTTTTTTATTTAGTTTTGTATTATAATATGATTTTTGTAGTATAATCAATCTGATATTTGTACGTATTTGGTTATTTATAAACGCAAAGACCCTCGGAATTGGAAGAAGGTGACAAAGGAGGAGAAGAACTATAGGAAAATTTGTCATATAGTGCAGATGCAGCCCCACTTGTACACCAGAAAGAATTTCCTCATCAAAACCACTTAAATAAAGCTTTATGTGAATGAGGAGAACCTGATGGTTGACCTATATGATGAGCGTTAAAAAATCTGGACCCCAGTCGATCTGGGATTCAAAGTTCCAAAAGATTTGTATGACATTCCAAAGATATATACTTTCCATTCTCTCTCTACTAGGAATCTGGAAGTGATTCTCGAAAAGAGTCCCACCAAGGTTGATATTGAGGATATCTTCCCAATAGAAGTTAGAAATTAAAGTTTATGTTTCAATTTGCTGACAGTGGCAATTTGTTTTGCTTTGGCATTTTGGAATATTATGCATTTTGCTTCATGTTTGTGTCTTAGTCTCTGTTTTCATCTCTTTTGTGAGACAACAGTACTTCTAAACTCATATAATCATATTATGCTCAATTGCTTTATTATGATTGGTTATGGTTTTTCATTTAATTTTTTTATTTTGTTCCTTAATTGTAAGTATTTCCTCATATTATGGTCAATTACTTTGTTAAGCTTGGTTCTGGTTTTCCACTTAATTATTATTTTGTTCTTACATGGTTCTATTTTCTTTTAAAAAATTGTACTTGTCATTTTCACAAAATAAATTGTTTTATATCTATATAAGAATTAGTATAATGTTTGTGTGCGAGGTATAATGCATCTAAATTTCATTTATTTCATTTTATATTTTTTGCCACAATGTTAATTATGTTCAATTTATAATGTTTTTATAAATTCTATTTCTTAACACAATGAGCATAGACCCCTAAGATATTTCACACTTATCTAAGCAGTTGAAAAGTGAATGGACTTTATACTCATTTAAATTTAGACAGTAAAAATATTTATTTATTTAGATGTTTATTTGCACTTCAATTAGTAACCTCATCAATTCAATGAATATTTTAGATTTATTTATTTGCACTTCAGTTAGTAGAGGTCATCCCTCCATGACTCGAGATGTAACAAAAAAAAAAATAATAATAATTATAGCAATTTTATTTTGAAAAATTACGCATTAATGATTTGATCCCACAAATGTGATAAATCTTTTCAACATTATCCAATAATTTAATTTATTAAAATTGGAATTCAGAAACATCATACACTGAGCTTTTAATTCAAAAGCAACGAAATACATGAAGTATGATACCATCAAACGGCTGGGAAAATAAGACTCCGTACACAGCGATGCAGCAAAGCAATTCCCTCCCTAAATCATCTATATTTATATTTCCATCAAGGATAGAATCAACCGCCTAGGAAAGGTAGGACTTAGTACACACGCGATACACCAAACAATTTCCCTCCCTAAATCACCCTTGCAAAAACCTGTCTCTCTCACACAGTTACACACACTGAAGATACATCAATGGCATCCTCAAGGTTGTTCTCCAAATCCCTCTGCCCCTCACTCCTTCCCTCCCTCGCTCCAGACGAGTCCTAGTATATCTAAACCATCTTCTAAACTAACTTTATACTCTCCTCCTTTACATATACATATATATATATGTGTGTGTGTGTGAATCATATGATTGAGTTATGTATTTTAATTGAATATATATATATATATATATATATATGTGCAGTGATGATTAATCTTGAGTGTGGATTGGTGAATGGGAGCTACAAATGCATGAAGATTGATGTGCCGGGTCTGAAATCGAAGGATCTTAGACTTGTAGTGGTTGGCGGGAGATTGATAATGTTTGAGGAGTATTGCATAATGCCAGAAGCCAAGCCAAACGTGAGTATAAGGGGTGGTTGTACAAGGGTGTGATTGAAGATTGTTCTATGGATTGTGAATTCGATATGGTCAAGGCTGAGGTCAAGAACGACGTCCTCTATATCTCTGTGCCACTCAAAGAAGAGGAAAAAAAGCGCGGAGAAAATGAAATTGGCGGGGAAAAGGGGAGGAGATTTGATCCTTGTTTTATTCGGAATTTAGGATTTTAATTTCAATTTTTGTCTCATTCGATCCATGTTTGATTTTGGGTTTAGGGTTTTAATTTATATATGTGTTTAATCCTTTTTTTTTTTTTTGTGTGTGTGGTTAGGGCTGCAAATAAGACGAGTTGTTCGTGAACAACTCAGGCTCGGCTAGTTTAAGGCTCGGTTTGGGTTCGGTTCGTTAGTAAACGAGCCAAGCCCAAGTACAATTTTCAGGCTCGTTTAGTAAATGAGCCGAGCTTGAGCAATAGTGAGTTCGACTCGCATCTATTTGTGAACATGAGATCGTTAAAGCTCGTTTACATTCGTGAACAAAAGCTCGTTTATATTATATTCATTATTCATAATTACACATTTAAATTTTAACTAGGAAAATAAAAATAATAATCTTTATTCATTAATTTTCATAAAGCAAGATATTTTAAAAAAATAAATAAATTTTATTATCCAACTTAAAATTGTTTAAAACTTTAATAATATTATATCAATTGAATTGAGGAATTTACTTAATTTTACTAAATTAAACTCAAATTGACTCAATTGAATTGGTATTATAATTATTTAAACTTAATTTGATTTAATTGAATTGATAATTTTCTTAATTTCACTTATTTAAATACAATTTGACTCGATTTAATTGGGGTTTTACTAAATCTTACTAAATTGAACTCAATTCAAGTAAATTGAATTGATATTTTACTTATTTGAACTCAATTTAACTAAATTTAATTAGGAATTTACTTAATTTCATAAACTTGAACTCAATTTGACCCAATTAAAATAAGGACTTACTAGAATTTTCTAAATTGAACTCAATTCAACTCAATTGAATTGGTGTTTTAGTTATTTAATTAAACTCAATTGAATTGAGAATTTTACTAAATTGAACTGAATTTGAATCGATTGAATTACAATTATCATTATTAAAACTCAATTCGACTTAATTGAATTGGAGATTTTACATAATTTTATTAAATTGAACTTTATTTGATTCAATTGAATTGAGATTATCGTAGTTAATTTGTTTTTTCTAAATTTAGTTAAACGTCAATACTTTTATTTTATTTCATGCCAAATCGTATATATATATATATATATATTCAATCAACCATATGTTATTTTACGTTAGTTATTATTAACGTAATAGAAAAGATGAAAAAAGAAAATAAAATTAATCATATATTATTCTTTTATATTACGCTAACATTCACTTAACCATATCTTATTTTAGATTACATTATTAACATAATTGTAAAGATATTACAAAAAGAATCTAACTACAAAGAAGTCTTCAATCCACCATATATTGTGTAAGTATTTTTTATGAAAAGAAAAATGAATTCTCAATGAATCAAAATAAATTATATTGGAACACGAATGGATAATATATATTATCAAATCGACTAATATTAATCTTCCATTCGAGAGTTCAGATAATATGTATTATCAAATTGACTAATATTATTGATCTTAGTAGAGTTATTTTAAAAATAGTATATAGTATAAAAATAAAATATGAAATATAAAAATATTTGAAATTATATATTTAAATATTATAATACTATTATATATTCTTAATCCTCCATTCGAAAGTTCAAATAATAGTTATTATCGAATTGATCATAGACTTGTGTCAATCTTAGTAATAAAAATTAAGTAGAATTAGTTTTAAAATAGTATATAGTATAAAAATTAAATATAAAATATGAAATATAATTTTTTTTTAAACTATATATTTAAATTCTATAAGACTATTATATATTCTTATTCCTCCATTCAAGAGTTCAGATAATAGATATTATTGAATTGACTAATATTATTGATCATGAATTTGTGACTTGTCTCAATCTTAGTAATAAAAATTAAGTAGAATTACTTTTAAAATATTATATAGTATAAAAATAAAATATGAAATATAAAAATATTTTGAATTATTGTAAACACCTTAAAATGTTCAACACTTCTTCGAATCCTTCTATTAATTTTTGGAATTTCTTTATATACATATCCTAAATGGACTTCATCCTGTACATTTAATCAGGGTCCTTTATTACATACCTCCTCTGAATGGGCTTTATTATTGGGTTCATAAATATCTTGTTGGCCCATAAACTTGATGGGCCTGATGACAGATGGGCTCAATTGGGCTGGACATTTTCACTATTACACAGGCCCTATCCTTTGTGATGGGTTGTCGATCTTCCCAGCCCATTATAAAGGATACAGAGTGGGGACAAGATACATCACCCCTGATCGGGATGACGTGGCTGACACAATTAATACGACGGTTGTACAATCATTGTAACATTTGAAATTCGTGGTCCGGGTGGCCTTGGTTGGCGAGAAGGGAGGCGCACGTGAAGCGAGGTGACGTTTCAGTTCCCGAGCGCACGGCTTTTCAGGCGCCTCTGAGGCTTCTATAAATAATGCCTACAGTGCTATGGATTCATTCCGTTTCACAGTTTTAAAAATTTTTAGAGAGCTCCCTGCACTTGAGACCTTGACTTATCATTGCCAGAGTCTACCTCCACTCTCAGGAAAGCGTCAGAAATCCTTCGGGGTTCATCTTAGAGTAAGTTATTTCTTTTCATCTTAGCGTCTTTCTTTTCGAAATGTCTGATAGTGATGATACCCGGTCGGGTAGCGACCGTCTACCCTCCTCTGTAAACCCGGACGCATCCCTTAGTTCACCCTCAGTGGAGGTGGTTAGGACAATTGTGTCTAGCCCACCTGAAGTTAACCAGAATGTAGCAGCAGCCGGAAATCCGGTTGCAGGGGTTTCGGGGGATCAATTCTATGCTGATCCCATTCCCCCTATGAACAGGGTAGAGACAGTATTAAAAAGGTTAAGGGTTAAATGCGGGGTACCCGATGGGGTGATTATCAAAAATTACCCTAAAAAGTATGATTTTAGGAAGGGCGAGGGAATTTTGGACCATCAGATTTTGTTGTCGGCTTTTCACCTTCAGGTTATTAGATTCCCGATCCAGCCCTTCTTCCTTTATGCCTTAGCCACTTTAGGCTTGGCCCCACTTTAGGTGGGACCTAACTTCTTTCGGGTCCTGGCCATGATCTTGATGATCAATCGGGATCTGGGACTTGACCTTGGTCTGGCGGAACTTCTGTTCTGTTACAAGATACAGGCCCAGAAGGAGTGCAGGGGCCGGTACAACCTTTTTCCCATTAGTGGGAGGAAAATTTGTGATGGTACGGAAAAATCCAATAAAGGGTGGAAAGAGAGGATGGTCCTTGTGAGCGGGAGTTGGAGACTCCCGAGCTCATCTAGATTCAAAGTACCCAATGAGTTTAACCAACACCTTTTCCCCTCTTTCAAGCCATTCCATAGGGGGGTATGCAACTGTGATCAGTGCAATGATAAGTTGGGCCTCCATGTGCTTGAGTTTTTGGGAGCACCCGATGAATATAAAACCTCAAACTATATCAGAACCCGTTTTGAATTGCTTAAATCAAAAATTTGGGGACAGCCTTTGAGGATGTGTACCAGTTTCTTGACAGGTTCTAATTTGCAGGCCCTATCCACAGAGATGCTGAGGATCCCGAAGGCGGTGTTGAAGAAGAAGACTAAGTGGGCAGTCGGGCCTCAAGCCTCAAATTCAGCCCCCGGTGAGATCCAGACCGGGCAGGGATCACAAAGTGTTCCAACCCCTCCGGCTGTTCCCGTTATCCCGCCCCCAGTAGAGAATATCCCGGTAGTTCCATCTCCACCGATGGGAAATGTGCAAACCGGCCAGGCTCCTACTCAAGGATCAGAGGAGGTTGTTCAATCCTCAGTGGATGTTCCCATCCCTGAATTCCGATTGGTTGAAGGGGAAACGAGCCTGACGGGGGCGCGACATCCCCGATCGGAGGAGAATCCACCCGAACGGTCCGTCAGGGCCCGAACGTCTACGCAGGAGTCTCCTATCGTTCTAGATGACAGTGGGGCCGCAACTGAAAAGGAGCTGCCCGTGCCCTGGGCGCCGAAGATTAGACTCCCGGGCGGCGACTTTCTGGTTGCAGGGCACACAACAATTGACAACGACACTGCCCTTCGGGCTATGGGATCTCAGATCTGGACACCCATAGACCGAAAGAGATTGAGAAACATCGATCGGGAGGAGTTGGCACTGACAGGTCCAGAGGTTGCTATGAAGGTAGTGCTTGAATCTACAGACTCCTCCATTGCTTTTAATATTTTATTTATTTCCTTATCAGGCTAACACTTGACCTTTTGGCAGATGCTCTACCTGACGCAAGCTTATAATGCGAAACTGGAGGAGGACTCCAACTTGCTCAAGAAGTCCAACGAGCTCCTGAGACTGAAAGAGGAATCTCGAATGAAGGTCGCCACCAAACTGTCCATATCCAACGAAAAGTTGGATGTCCAGTCCCGAAGGGCAATCGCTGCAGAGCAACAACTTCGGGCGGCTGAAGACAAAATTAAGGAAATGGAAGCAGTTCGGCGGGCTCTCTTTGCTAAGACGGAGGCCCTGAAGGCTGAGAATGGGAGCCTGAAAGCTAATATTGAGAACTTGACGGCTTCCAATTCGAAGCTCCTGGAGGAGAGGGCTGAGATTGAGAATCTCCTCGCTACGGAGAGGTCGGTGGTGGAGATGTGCCACCGGGGTGGGAACGAAATGTATAAGCGTTTCTGCGAAACCTCCCAATACCGGATCGGGTTTGGATGGAGGTCATGCTTTAGTGACATGCAGAAACCCATCGAAGAAAGGACTTTTGCCTCGGTGGAAGAACTGGATGAGAGTTTGGGCATTTCCCCACCGTACGACGATCCGGTTGGTGGTCCAGACGACGTTCGTTTTTGCGAGTTCCTGACCAAGGCTCTCCCAGGAATGAGCATAACCGCCCCTCCTGATCCTCCGGCTCCCGATGGGGCCATCGTTTCAGTGAACCCAGATGTATCAGGCACCGGCGTCGTCCCTTAGCATTTACTGTTTATGAAATGCATTGTAAGCCTTGGCCACAGGGGCCCATTTTTAACGAAACATAATTGGTTTTGTCCCGTCGACTTTTGACTTTTACAGTTATAACGAATATTGGTTATTTTGTTTATTTTTGCAAAGTTTTACAGTTAATGCATCACTTAACCGGGATCCGTGTTGTGACTTCGGGCTCCTTAGGCCATGCGAAAGTCAATGCAACACTTGGTTTATTTTTGGAACAAGGATCACTTCAGGATCTGTGTTGTGACTTCGGGCTCTTCAGGCCATGCGAAAGTCAATGCAACACTTAGTTTATTTTTGGAACAAGGATCTCTTCAGGATCTGTGTTGTGACTTCGGGCTATTCAGGCCATGCGAAAGTCAATGCAACACTTGGTTTATTTTTGGAACAAGGATCACTTCAGGATCTGTGTTGTGACTTCGGGCTATTCAGGCCATGCGAAAGTCAATGCAACACTTGGTTTATTTTTGGGAACAAGGATCTCTTCAGGATCTGTGTTGTGACTTCGGGCTCTTCAGGCCATGCGAAAGTCAATGCAACACTTGGTTTATTTTTGGAACAATGATCACTTCAGGATCTGTGTTGTGACTTCGGGCTTTTCAGGCCATGCGAAAGTCAATGCAACACTTGGTTTATTTTTGGAACAAGGATCTCTTCAGGATCTGTGTTGTGACTTCGGGCTCTTCAGGCCATGCGAAAGTCAATGCAACACTTGGTTTATTTTTGGAACAATGATCACTTCAAGATCTGTGTTGTGACTTCGGGCTCTTCAGGCCATGCGAAAGTCAATGCAACACTTGGTTTATTTTTGGAACAATGATCACTTCAGGATCTGTGTTGTGACTTCGGGCTCTTCAGGCCATGCGAAAGTCAATGCAACACTTGGTTTATTTTTGGAACAAGGATCTCTTCAGGATCTGTGTTGTGACTTCGGGCTCTTCAGGCCATGCGAAAGTCAATGCAACACTTGGTTTATTTTTGGAACAATGATCACTTCAGGATCTGTGTTGTGACTTCGGGCTCTTCAGGCCATGCGAAAGTCAATGCAACACTTGGTTTATTTTTGGAACAATGATCACTTCAGGATCTGTGTTGTGACTTCGGGCTCTTCAGGCCATGCAAAAGTCAATGCAACACTTGGTTTATTTTTGGAACAAGGATCTTCGGGCACACCAGCAGATTTTATGATTTACTTAATTGGCCATAATAATGATTTTTAATGACCAGTTGCTGTAGCCTTTTTACAAAAAGATCCAAGTAAAAATAGGACTTGGACCATCAAGGGTAGTACCTTTTGAGGCGAGAGGCGTTCTGGGAGTTTGGTTCCATTCCGCCATCAATATTCCTTCGGACTCGGTATGCTCCGCGACCGATGACTTCAGTGATGGTGTACGGGCCCTCCCAGGGCTCCCTGAGCTTGCCTACAAGCCCGATTTTGCGCCTAAGGACCATGTCCCCGATCTGGAACTCTCTTCTTTTGACTCTTTGATTGAAGTGGTTCCGGACTTGCTGTTGGTAAGCAGCCAGCCTGATCCCGGCAGCCTCCCTTCTTTCATCCAGAAGATCAAGATTCTGAGCCAAATGTTGGTTACTTGGTCCCTCGACCCAGGCCTCACTCCGGAGAGTTGGAACTCGGACCTCAGTCGGAATAACAGCTTCGGCACCGTACGCCATGGCAAAAGGGGTCTCTCCCGTGGGTTGTCTGGGGGTCGTTCTGTATGACCAGAGAACTTCGGGCAGTTTCTCTAACCAGGCCCCTTTGGCTTCTTCAAGTTTTTTGGCCAGAGTGTTGAATATAGTTCGATTTGTCCTTTCCGCCTGCCCGTTCCCTTGCGGGTAGCCGACGGAAGACGTGTTCTGGTTGATACCATGTTCGGCAAAGAATGCTCTAACCTCCTTGTTGTCCAGGTTTGTTCCGTTGTCCATCATGATCGTTCTTGGTAGCCCGAATCTGCATATAATGTTGGTCCATACGAACTTGACGACGTGACTCCCTTTGACGGTGGGATAGGCTTCTGCTTCAACCCATTTGGTGAAATAGTCGGTTGCCAGAAGGACGTACGCATTCGACCGGATTGCTTTCGGTAAGGGTCCCACTATATCCATTCCCCACCGGGCGAATGGGTGCGGTACTATAGTGGGATGCAGGAACTCAGCTGGGCGATGGATTGCATCCCCGTGCATTTGACAGGGCTTGCACCTTCGGATGTATTCTTCGGTATCCCGAGAAAGGTAGGGCCAGAAGTACCCTTAAGACAGCACCTTATGGGCGAGGGACCTGCTGCCGGAGTGGTTTCCACAAGCTCCACTGTGAATCTCGTGCATCACTGCTCTAGATTCTGACGGCGTGATACATCTCAGGTAGGGACCAGAAAAGGATTTTCGGTAGAGTTGCCCGTTTATTATTGAGTACCGAGCCGAATTCCTCCTGACCTTGTGAGCTTCAGCTTTACTTTCAGGAAGAGTTCCATTACGTAAGTAATTTACCAGGGGATCCATCCAACTGGGCTCCCATGGGATGAGCATTACTCGTTCGGGCTCTTGAATGCTGGACCTCTGAATAAAATCCAACAGTGCAACCCGAGTTAGATCCTCTCCCGCTGAGGAAGCTTGATTAGCCAGGTGGTCAGCCTCAGAGTTTTCATTCCTGGGGATTTGGGTAAAGGTAACTTTGTGAAAACTTTCTGTCTCCTTCAAAACTAGCGCTCGATACAACTTCATTGTCGGGTCCTTTGTTTCGTATTCCCCGTTGATCTGACGGACAATTAGTTGAGAATCACTGTGTACTGCTAAGGACTGAATTTTGAGGCTTCTGGCTACCCTCAAACCGGATACGACGGCCTCGTACTCTGCCTCATTGTTTGTGGCTGGGAACTGCAACTGCACCGACATATGAAGGCGTGTCCCATCAGGTGTTAAAAATTTTAGGCCAATTCCTGATCCGGAAGAGCTGGCTGATCCATCCACAAAAATCTTCCATGTATCCAGTTCACTGCCCGGGTCTGGCTCCTCAGTCTCACTTTCGAGCAAAAAGTCCGCTACAGCCTGTCCTTTGATGGAGACCCTGGGTATGTATGTCAAATCATATATGCCCAACTCGATGGCCCACTTAGAGATTCGCCCTGAAAGGTCAGGCTTCGACATAATAACCCGTAGGGGTGTAGCTGTTGGGACAACGATCGGGTGGGCTTCAAAATAATGCCTTAGCCTTCTCTTGGCGTTCACCAGTGACAGAATCAGTTTTTCTTGCCTGCTGTATCTAGTTTCTGCCTCAGCCAAGGATTTACTGGTGTAGAATATTGGCATTTGAAGATTCCCGTCCTCTCTGATGAGGGCGGCACTGGTTGAAGCGGAGGATACTGCCAAATAAAGGTATAAGACTTCATCGGGGGTTGGTGTAGACAGGACGGGGGGCATGGTCAAATATTCTTTTAGCCCCGCCAGGGCCTCCGATTGTTTGTGACCCCAGATCTCTCCCTTCTTTACCTTTATTGCCTGAAAGAATGGTCGGCAGCGATCAGTGAGTCGTGAGATGAATCTGCTAAGTGCTACCACTCTTCCCGTCAAGACTTGAACGTCTTTATGTGTTCGGGGCTCCTTCATCTCTAGCAGGGCTTTGACTTGTGTCGGGCTGGCTTGGATACCAGTCCGGTCCACGATGTGCCCCAGGAACTGCCCAGATGATACACAAAAAGAACACTTTGTTGGATTAAGCTTCATGCCATGGGACCTGAGGGTAGCGAACACTTGGCGCAGGTGAGTGATGTGGTCCTCCTTCTTTCTGCTCTTTACTACAGTATCATCAATGTAGGCTTCGATTACTGTGCCCATCATGCCTTTAAAGATCTTGTTGACCAATCTCTGGAAAGTAGCACTTGCATTTTTCAGTCCGAAAGGCATAACTTTAAAGCAGTATGTACCTGTTTCAGTAATGAAGGAAGTCTTTTCCTCATCCTTAGGGTTCATTTTTATTTGGTTGTAACCTGAATAGGCATCCAGGAAAGTTAGACGGTCATAGCCCGAGGTAGCGTCAACCATCTGGTCGATCTTTGGGAGTGGAAAACTATCCTTCGGGCATGCCTTGTTCAAGTCGGTGAAATCAACGCAAACTCTCCACTTGCCATTTTTCTTTTGGACAACCACGACGTTGGCAAGCCATTCGGGATACCTGACTTCCCGGATGAAGCCGGCCTGGAGCAGTCTGGATACCTCATCTGCTATAATTTGGTTCCGATATGCACCCATTCGCCTTTGCTTTTGCCTGATTGGTTTGACGTTTGGGTCAACATGCAATGAGTGCTGTGAAACGTCGGGATCTATCCCCGGCATGTCTGTATGCTCCCATGCGAAGACGTCGGAGTTGTCCTGCAGCAATTGTGTTAGTTCTTCAAATTCAGAATCGGTGAGGGTTGTACCTGCAAAAGTAAATTTTTCCGGGCTGTTGGGCACAACACAGATCGGTTGTAGTGGTTCAACCACAATCGGGGTGCCCGGCTCCCCATTCTTTAATTGCTATTTGGAGCACGAACTTTGCTCCTTCGATCGAGGTACCCCTGGGGCCTGAGCCTTCCGGATCTCCTTCAGAGTGACCGAATAACATTCCTTAGCAGCCACCTGGTCACCCTTGACATCAATGGTGCCTGTACCGTCAGGGCTTAAGCATCTCATGACCTGGTGAAGAGTTGAAGGCACACCTTGCATTCAGTGAATCCATCCCCTTCCCATAAGCAGATTGTAGGAGGGTTTGGCGTCCACCACAACGAACGTCTCGTTCAGGGTCCTATGGGCGGCAGACACAGGTAACTGAACTTCACCGATCGGCTCGATCTGCCTGCCGTCAAAACCCGCGATGGGGCACCGGGATGTCATAATTTCAGAAGGGTTGATTTCGAGCTTTTCGAAAGCCCATTTGGTGATTATGTTGGCACTGCTCCCAGGATCGATCACGACTCTTTTCACAAGGCAGTTGGCCACCATTAGGGTCACAACCAGAGGGTCTTCATGCGGGGTTTGAACGCCTCGAAGGTCCGACACCGAGAAAGTGATGTGAGTTTCTTCAGCCTTGTACCGGGCTTCACTAATTTCGTTGACTTTTCTCATTTTGTGGGCTTTCCGTAGATAGCTTCGGCGCGATCCTTCGGTTTCTTTGGGTGGGGGGCCACCATGAATCATATTGATGATTTTAACCGGTTGTGCATCCGAGGGGTTTCGAGAGACGCCGGGGGCGCGTTGATCGGTTCTTGGCCTGTCTCGTTGTACGTAATCCCGGAGTACTCCGCGAAGTAGTAACGTCTCCACCTGTTGCCTTAGATTGCGGCATTCGTTAGTGATGTGCCCGAAATCACCATGGAAAGCGCAGTGTTTTGTCTTGTCTCTCTGGTCAAGTGGTTGTCGGATGGTAGGGGGTTGCTGGAAAATCCCTTTGGCCTTGTTCTCCTGGTAAAGCTTTGCAAGGCTCACCTTCAGGGGTGTTATCCTTTCTTCTAACCTGGGTCGTTTGGATGGCTTTGGGATTGATAATCCCACTGGGGCAGACGATCCCGGTGGAGTTGATCGCTTCCGATCGGTCAATCGATCCTTGGACTGAATTTCAAGGCCGACAAAGGCTGATCTTCTCTGCCTGATAGTTTCTTCCTCTTCAATTATCAAGTACCCCTGGGCCCTAGAGTTTAGTTCCCCAATTCCCGATGGAGGGCGCTTCACCAAGGATTGATGGAATTTTGTTCCAGGAATGAGGGCCATCCTGAATGCCTCGACCGCAGAGTGCTGGTCACAATTATCCACAGAAGAGGACTCGATGTTGAATCGGGATAGAAAGCTTTTCAGTGACTCTCCTTTCTCCTGGATCATGGTGAAGAGGCAGGATATGGTCTTCTTCTGTCTCTTGTTTCCATAATACTGGGCGATGAAGAGCCTGGTCAACTGTTGCCAGCTGCCAATGGATCGGGGTGGCTGCTTCCTAAACCATAATAGGGCGGCCTCAGCAAGGCTTGTGGAGAACACCTTACATAGCAGGGACTCGTTCTCGGCGTACATGGTCATTTTCTGATGAATTTGGTATATGTGCTCTTCGGGATCCCGCGTGCCATCATAAGGGGTGAACTGTGGCATAACGAACTTCTTTGGGAAAGGCTCTTGGGTTATTTCCTGAACGAAAGGCGACTGTATCAATTCAGTGGACGCCTGGATGGCCATGTCGTCCGTAGATCGAGACCTCAAATCTCCGAGAACTTTCCTTTGGAACTCGTCCATCATTGCTTGAAGTTTCTGGGGGGTTATAGACTCGTCGACTGCTGGAGCCTTTCGCGAGCGCTGAGAAGATTCGGCATGCTCTTCAGGTTGGTTCAGAGAATGGTCGATCGCCGCCACCGGAGGGTTAGGTGTAACTGCCGGTGAGGCAGCTGCTGGTGGAGCCAACCTCTCTCTGAGCTCTGCATTCTGTTTCTCCAAGGCCATGCTACGTTCCTCTGCAGCCGCCAAGCGTTGAAGAATTTGCTCCATGGTCTGGGAGTCCTCTGCACGATTGTCCTCAGTGGGCAGAATGCCTGCCTGTGAACGGGTGACTGGCATTCTCGTCCGGGGAGGCGGTGAGTGGAGGTTTTTTGGAAGTGGAGGGTCTTTTGCCTGTCAAACAGACTTAGCTTTTCGAGATGGGAAGAAGGAGGCGATTTTACAGGTACCGAAGGGCATTTAAAAAATCAGGAACCTCCCTCGTTCCCACAGACGGCGCCAATGTGTAAACACCTTAAAATGTTCAACACTTCTTCGAATCCTTCTATTAATTTTTGGAATTTCTTTATATACATATCCTAAATGGACTTCATCCTGTACATTTAATCAGGGTCCTTTATTACATACCTCCTCTGAATGGGCTTTATTATTGGGTTCATAAATATCTTGCTGGCCCATAAACTTGATGGGCCTGATGACAGATGGGCTCAATTGGGCTGGACATTTTCACTATTACAATTATATATTTAAATACTATAAGACTATTATATATTCTTAATCCTTCATTTGAGAGTTCAGATAATATATATTATCGAATTGACTAGTATTATTGATCATGACTTGTCTCAATCTTAGTAATAAAAAATAAGTAGAGTTACTTTAAAAATAGTATATAGTATAAAAATAAAATATGAAATATGAAATATAAAAATCTTTTGAATTATATATTTAAATATTATAAGACTATTATATATTTTGAATACTCCATTCGAGAATTCAGATAATAGATATTATCGAATTAATTAATATTATTGATTATGTACTTGTCTCACTCTTAGTAATAAAAAATTAAATAGAATTACTTTAAAAATAGTATATAGTATTAAAATATATATATATAAAATCTTTTGAATTATATGTTTAAATACTATAAAATTATTAGATAAATTACTTAATTACCTCTTAAATTTGTAAAAGAAAAAGAAAACAAAGAATATTTGGCCACCATTGGATCTACCCTTATCCAACGGCTGTAAAAGAAACCCTAAAAATCACTCACTTATAATCATCGGCAGCCTCATTGGATCTACACTCACTCACTCTTCAGATACACCATTTCTGTGCTCTCATTGGATTGGTAAGCTATGAGACCTCCGTTGAGCCGTGGCGGTGGTGGGTTCAGGGGCGGTAGAGATGGTGGTTTTCGTGACGAAGCCCTCTGACTGATGTCGTAGGTCTCTTCTTTTCTCTCTCTCTATGTTTACGTGTGTTTGTTTTTATTATAATTTTTGGAGATCCCAAATGAATCGTAGCCCTAAATTTTATTTTCAGTTGCCATTGGGGTATATTATTGTTGTTTTACTGCAATTTGATTGAGGATTGTGTTTGATTTTGTAGCTTCGATTGGAAAAAGTCGTTGGGTTGACGATAAAGAACGGGAATGGATTGGATTCAGAGCATTTCGAATTCCAAAAGTGTTTTTGTTTATATTGCAGGGTGTGTAGTGGTGGTTCAGATCTTAGCTTTGTGTTGAGTGTAAAGTTTGATTATGGTGATTTGGTAATTAGGTTGAAAAGAAATAGAGAATTTGTGATTGTGATTGTGATTTTGATTTGTTGCTGGGTAATTAAATCGAAAAGAAATAGAAAATTTGTGGTTCATGTTACCATGTATGGTGGATTTTGGTATATTTGTAATTGAATTTTTTGTTTAATGATATGATTTTGTTGTTCATTAATTTTTTGGATGCTTGAACAAATGAGTCGAAAGAGCTTGAATATTTTTTTGAATACGATAAAAAATAAACGAGCCGAGCCAAGCCCGAAATTTTCATTTTCGTGATGAGCCCAGCAAAGTTAATAAACAAAGGAGCTGAGCCCGAATAATCCAAAACTTCATTTGTGGCCCAAATTTAATGATATAATTTGGTTGTTCATTAATTTAAAAGTGGGTCGTGTGATCCATGTTTGATTTGGGGTTTAGGGTGTTAATTTCGATGTGTCTTATTTCTAATTTATGGGTTTGTTTTTCTGAATGTGTGTTGAATATTGTTTGGGGGTGATGGATATTTGATGGAATTATACTACTATTTTAAATACATATATACATATTTATATATCTAAACATCTTATATTGATGGGTAAGTACAGTTTATTTTTATGAGAATATAGAACTGCCTAGTTATATGTTATATTGGTGCCACATGGTAGGCGGTCTATCCGGTCCGGTGGTCTAATTTGATTTGGATCTAGAATTTAAAAATATGTTTGGTAAGCGGTCTAGTTTTACTATTTATTTATGTATTATTTATTTATTTATTTATTATTTATTTACTTTATAATATATTTTATTAATTTATTATTTATATTATTAAATTATTATTTATTCATTTATATATTAATTTATAAATATATTATATTTATTTATTATTATTTCATTATTTAATTAATTTTATTTATAAATTATTTATTCATTTTTAATTATTTAAAAATATAATTTATTTATTATTATTATACTCATTTTTTGTTATTATTATGAAGTATTTATTTATTATTATATTTACTTATTATTTATAATTATATTTATTTCTTTATTTCATTTATTTATTTATTATTTTTATTATATTTTTAAATATGTTTTATGTAATTCATTATTCATTATTTATTATTTATTTTATTAATTTATTATTATTATCTATTCATTTTTAATTATTTACAATTATATTTTATTAATTTATTATTTAGTCCATTTTTTTTATTATTGTATTCATTTTTTTATTATTATTATGTATTATTTAATTATATTTGTTTATTATTTTTAAATATGTTTTATTTAATTTATTATTTATATTATTAATTATTCATTTTTAATTATTTATAAATATATTTTATTATTTATTCATTTATTTATTATTATTATATTCATTTTTTTTATTATTAGGTATTATTTAATTCATTTAGTTTATTATTTATATTTTATTTTTATTTTTTAAATATGTTTTATTTAATTTTTTATTACTATTATTAATTTTTTATTATTATTTATTCATTTTTAATTATTTATAAATATATTTTATTAATAAGACCAGACCGGACCAGGTTGAACCATCAAAAAATCTAGTTCCAAAAACACCCCATTTGGTTCAATTTGGTCTCATTTGGTTTGGTTCCAAATTTTGAGACCAAGTCCAAACAAATATGGTCTGGTTCCTGAAAATAAAGACCAGACTAGATCAGGTGGAACCAAACAACCTACCAAATAAGGCCTAAGGCAACTTTGGTTTTAGGGAACCATTTACTATTATAATTAGGGTTATTATCAAAAAATCTCTGGAGGTTCACAAATTTAATCAAATAACCCACAAGTTCAAAAGAAACTTTCAAATTTTCAATTGGTATGAATTACCCCCTCACTCTCACATTTGAGTCCAAATAGTTATAATTAATTTCATTTATATCTCATAAAATTTACTTTATTTTCAATCAAATATCTTTCTTTGAAAAACTACATTTAGACCCCTTTAGTTTGAAAATATATATATATTTCAGAAAAATAAATATTTATTTATTTTAAAAAAACATATATTTCTAAATATATATATTTCAGAAAAAATTCTATATTTTGAAATAAATATATTTCGAAAAAAACTTAATATATATTTTGGAAAAAAATATATAGTTAGAAAAAATATATATATTTCGGGAAAATAAATATACATATTTCGGAAATTTATATATATTTTTTCTGAAATATATATTGTAAGAAATAGTAAAATTAATAACTCTAATCTTTATTTTTTAGGATTGATTTAATAACTTAGTGCAAACACATCCTATCATGCGATGAGAAATTTTTATAAAAAATAAATATTTAAAATAAAAAATAATATATATATATAAATTAAATTAATTGACCATAATCTTGTTGAAGAACAAATTTGAAGGTTTTGTAAGAAGTTTAAAACAACTTTTTTTGCAAAATGAGAATTTAAATCGACATAATAGAAAGCCTTAATTTCTTTTTTTTTTCTTGAATTTAGTTGTGAATGCATAAAAATAATAAAAATTTCTAATAAAATTTTAATAAATTTTGTTTGTGTTTTCTATTTTCATATAGAGAAAATAGTTGCATACTTTAATTATGATTTTTGTTAATTGTGATTAATATATAGAGCTACCACTAATCACTAATGGTACACTTTGATTATAATTTTATTATTATAAGAATTATTATTATTTCTTATATTTAACAGGGTTATGAATTTATCAAAATATTAGAAAACTAATATATTTTGTTGTATAAAACATGATAATGAATGCTTAAGACTATTTTTTTTAAATATATTTTTTCAATATATATCTAAATGTAGTTTTTCAAATTTAAAAAGGTTTGATTGAAGATAAAGCAACCTTTATGGGAGGCAAATGAAATTAATCATAACTATTTTGATTGAAATGTGAGGTTGAGGGGAATAATTGATACGAATTGAAAAAATGAGGCAATTTCTTGACTGGGGGGTTATTTGATTAAATTTGCAAACCTCAGGTAGTTTTATGATAATATCCCTTATAACTATTAATAATCTTTTTAAGTTTTGTTATATATATTTAGAATCAAATGATCTTGCTTTTATATGTTATACTACCTATATTCCATAATAGATGTCCAATGTTGCTTTTTTATTTTTTTAGAATTTTTGTGTTGTCATTTTTTACCCTTGAACATAAAATATGGTTTAATTTTTTTGTGAGGTCCACTATTTTTTAAGTTAATAAAGAGAGATAATTTGAAAAATTATAGGAATATATTATACTCGAATTCGAAATTAGATATTTTTAAAACGGATAAAATTATGAAAGTGAACAACTAACTAAGGGAGTAGTATATCTTATAATTATAAGCGAGAGAAATTGTATGTTGGAATACATTGAATAAGATTATATAAGACGAATATCTGTTGGAATACACTGAATAAGATTATATAAGACGAGTATGTTGTAGTGGCTAGTCCCCATATATAGAGAGAAATTAGTGATAAACAAGGCACTAATGTAGGGTATATGATGTTACATGAAGACATTACAATGGAACTTTCATATATAACGAAATATATATTATTAAAAATATAATATAACACACTTTTTCAAATTCAAAGATCGACTAAAGATATGTATATATTGTAGGGTAAATTATAGTTTGACCCCTGTTGATGGTGTAAATTACACCCGCACCCCTTTTATTTTTAATAATTACAATTTCATCCCCTGAAACCCATATCCACGACCGGATATGTGAAATTACTCTTATACCCCTTTTTTATATTTATTTTAAATAATCAAATATTCTTTTATGTTAAATTATCTATTTACCCTTCCATCATCTTCTTCATCTCACCCCTACTCTCTCCTAAAACCCCTCAAATCAAACCCTAACCCTAAAATGAACTACCAATTATCAAACCTCAATTCCTACCCATACTCAATTAATTGTCCATTTTCAATGACAGAAAAATCAAAACAAAATGACATATATATCTATATATATATCTCTCTCTCTCTATATATATATATATCTATATATACGCACATATATATCTATAGATATAGATATATATATCTATATATATATAGATATATATATAGTACATATATATCTACATACATATGAAATGAGTGTGTTGATGTTTTGGTCTAAATCATGCTTCTTATAGGAAGTGTTTGTTGATCTTGGACCCAATTTATGTTTCTATGAATATAGATTGAATTTGTCCAATACCCAATTCATACATATACATCTCTATATTTATGCATAGGGGAAAATTTTACAGATATATGCATATGGGTATATACATATATTTATGCACACACACATATATATATAAGTGATGAGGGTAGTTTAGGCATTTCACATCATTTTAGATGGACAAACAAGTCTTTACACACATATAAGGGTAATTTGGTCATTTTGCATCTCAGATTTTGGTTGACCCGGTTTGACCTCACCGGAGAATGAGTTGAGGGCTGAAAGTGAAACAAATAAGAGGTAAAATTGTAATTATCAAAAATAAAGGGAATGTGGGTGTAATTTATATTATCAACAGGGATCAAACTGTAATTTACCCTATATTGTAATGTTGACCTCTGTGCATGTGATACCATTCTATTTCTATGATACAAATTTTTTGTTCTATAATAAAGGACTTTGGATGCAAAATGTAACTGTGTTCTTTTTGGTGCTATATATATATATGGGCAAATGATGTTAAACCCCTCTTTAATTTGAAAATTGTGCATAAAATTTCCTTTCACGTCACTTTGTGCAAATAACCCTCACTAATTTAACAAAAATGTGTACGGTGACCTCCTGTAACACTGTTCCGATAATTTTTTTGGACGGAATCTAAACATGTGACTGTCACTTGTTATAATTTTTTCTAAATTCCAAAAAAACTCTTACCTAGTTACCAAACTACCCATCTTTATATATGTGTATGTGTATGCAATAAACAATCCTTGAAAACCCAGATCCCCCAATTTGTGAAGATCATCATTCATGAGAGATGCTTTCCCACAACTAAAATTAATCTTCTTCCTTTTTCTTCGGGTCTTGTAATGGTTGAAATATTTGGCCCAATTATAGATGGGCCACCAGACTGATGGGCCGACGACGGATGGGCCAAAGATCGATGGGCCGGAAGGCGGATGGGCTGAGAACAAGCAGGCCGAAAACAACAATGGGCCCATGGAAAATTCTAGAAGCTAAAGTGTGGTCCACAAGACAAGGAGTAATCCAATTATAGAATAAAGGGTCCAAATTTTTTCCGATTTTCTATTGTGTAACTTTTCTGCATTTACACAATTGGCGCCGTCTGTGGGAACACTTCCCTATTATTGAAATCTTTTTCAATAAGCTTCCCACCCTCTACAAAAAAGCTAAGAACCGTACCATCAATGGCGATCACACGATCACAACAGACCGATTTGCCTCCAAACGGAGGCCAACAACCAGAAGATCCGATCAGGCGAGCCCTTGAGGAGAGGACTGCCGAATTAGAAAGGCAGAACGCTGAACTGGTAGCAAAATTGGCTCAATTGCAGAACCCACAGAAGGCCCATGATGATGAGCAGTCCGGCCAGCGCGAACAATCCATAGGCCGCCAGACAGACAAAGATGACCCACCCGCTAAGGCCCACAACGATCGCGAAGAACAGGCAGAGTCACCCCTACAGGTTTTTGGGGCACGAAACCCCGAGGAGGTCCTGACCATGAAAAAACTGGAGGAAATCATGTCAAGATTTCAGCGAGACGTGCTTAGGGATCTGAAGGTACAGACCCCAATCGATCTGGCATCAGAGGCATCCATAGACGCCGTTCAGACACCATTCACCGTCTCGATCACCAGCGT
Organism: Cornus suecica; assembly: GCA_963922005.1. Classification (NCBI taxonomy): domain Eukaryota; kingdom Viridiplantae; phylum Streptophyta; class Magnoliopsida; order Cornales; family Cornaceae; genus Cornus; species Cornus suecica. The sequence goes on from OY998245.1 coordinate 54,968,374, forward strand.
GCCCTATCCAGAAAGGTTTAGATTGCCGAAGTTCACCCTGTTCGATGGCATAAAATATCCAACCGAACACATCTATCACGTTCATACCAAGATGAATGTTTACAACGAAAACTAGGCCTTACTCTGCAAAGTTTTCCCCACCAGCCTGACCGAAGCAGCCCTCCTGTGGTTCAGAAAGCAACCGCCCCGATCGATCGGTAGCTGGCTCAGGCTCTGCGAGTTATTTATTGCACAATACTTCGGCAATAAAAGGCAGAGGAAGACTATCTCCAGTCTGTTCACCATGATCCAAGAGAAGGGCGAAACCCTGAAAAGTTTTGTTTCACGGTTCAACGTGGAGATGTCTTCAATTGACAACTGCGATCAGCATTCAGCCATCGAAGCCTTCAGAATGGCCCTGATTCCTGGAACCAAGTTCCACCAATCCCTAATCAAAAGGCCACCAGCCGATATTGGAGAGCTCAATTCCAGGGCACAGGGGCACCTCCGAATAGAAGAGGAATTAGCCATACGACAAAGAAGGACTGCCTTTGCAACAGTAGAAGCCAGAGCATCCGAGCCTTCCAGGGTAAAGGATCGGGCACCAGAACGGAAGAGACCGAGCGCACTTCCAGCTCCATCCCCAGCCCCAGAGAAATGACCAAGGTTTGAGGAAAAGGTCACCCCCTTAAAAGTAACCTTGGCAAAGCTATACCAGGAAACAAAGAGCAAAGGAATCTACCGGTCACCACCTCCCATTAGACAACCGATGGACCAAAGGGATATGTCGAGGTACTACGCCTTCCATGGCGAATACGGGCACCACGCTAACGAGTGCAGAAGCCTCAGAAGACAGGTGGAAGCCATGATTGCAAAAGGAGAACTGACCGAGTATGTTGCCAGGGAAGGAGCACTGCCAGATCAAGCGACGCATGCTCCTGCTAAGGGAGCTATGGGACAACCCGTGCGGGTCATTCACATGGTCCATGGAGGGCCCAGTCGGTCAGAAGTGGAAGAAGCCCGTAGATCACATATGCGGCAAGCCCAGAAGTTACGAAGGGTTGGCGAAGTCACCGAATTCCGAAGCTCGAAAGAGGACGCCCGGATTACTTTCACCTCTGCAGATATGCGGAATATTCAGACACCTCATGACGACCCCCTGGTTATCTCCCTCATGGTCTCCAAATGTCTGATCAAGATGGTAATGGTCGATCCAGGAAGCAGTGCCAACATTATCACCAAATGGGCCTTTGAGAAATTGGAAATCAGCCCCCAGGAAATAGTCCCATCCAGAAGCCCGATAGCAGGATTCGACGGAAAGAGAGTGGAACCAGTGGGGGAAATCCAACTACCAGTAATGGCAGCAAGGCGCACACTCCGAGAGACTTTCGTGGTGGTGGATGTCAAACCTTCCTATAATCTCCTCATGGGAAGGGGATGGATCCATCGCATGCAAGGAGTCCCTTCGACCATGCATCAGGTCATGCGGTGTATTGATCCAAACGGAGTTGACGTAATCGATATCAGGGGTGATCAGGTAGCAGCAAAGGACTGTTACGCAGTCACTATGAAAAGTCTAAAAAGGAGAACGAAACCGGAACAAAAGTCGCAGTCCAAGACAGTACTTGATACCAAATAGCAATTACAGAAGGGCGGTTCGGGATCACCGGTAGCAGTTGAACCACTACTGGAAGTTAAAATTTGTCACGATCGCCCTGAAAGGTTTACCTATGTTGGTTCGGGCCTCAATCCACAGGAAAAGGAAGAAATGGAATCCCTTCTCCGATCCAATGCTGACATATTTGCGTGGAGCCACATGGACATGACCGGTATTGATCCATCAGTTTCCCTGCATTCTCTCAATGTGGATCCCAGCGCGAAGCCCGTTAGACAGAAACAGAGACGAATGGGAGCCCATCGAAACCAGATCATAGCCGAAGAGGTTGATCGACTTCTGCAAGCAGGATTCATAAAAGAGGTCCAGTACCCTTCCTGGTTGGCAAACGTTGTGGTGGTCCAGAAGAAAAACGGAAAATGGAGGGTATGTGTTGACTTCACTGATCTGAATAAAGCATGCCCAAAAGACTGTTTCCCTTTACCAAAGATCGACCAGATGGTAGATGCCACCGTAGGATTCGAACGCCTGAGCTTTCTGGATGCATACTCTGGCTATAACCAGATCCGAATGGATCCGGGGGACCAGGAAAAGACTGCGTTCATCACTGAGTCAGGTACATTTTGATATACAGTTATGCCTTTCGGACTAAAGAACGCAGGTGCTACCTATCAGAGGTTGGTCAGAAGGGTGTTCCAAGGGATGATGGGATCCACCATCGAAGCCTACATTGATGACACAGTGGTCAAGAGCAAGGAAAAAGGAGACCATCTAGCCGATCTGCAGCAGGTATTCAACACCCTCCGGAAGTACAATATGAAGCTCAATCCGGCCAAATGTTCTTTCGGAGTATCCTCAGGCCAGTTTTTGGGGCACATAGTTGATCGGACGGGAATACAAGCTAGCCCTGCACAAGTCAAAGCTCTCGTAGAGACAGCTGAGCCAAAGTCCCGGAAAGAAATCCAGGTGCTAACCGGGAGAATAACAGCCCTCAGTCGTTTCATCTCTCGGTTAACCGATCGGTGCAGGTCGTTCTTTCAGGCAATAAGAGCGGCACAAGGAGAGGTCTGGGGTCCCGAGCAAGCGGAGGCCCTGCACAAACTCAAAAGTTACATGGCGAAGCCCCCGATCCTGGCAACCCCTGAAGCCGATGAGCCGCTGCACCTGTATCTGGCCATTTTGGTAACATCTACCAGCACCGCTCTGGTCAAGGAGGGCAAAGGGTACCAGACACCAGTCTTCTACACCAGCAAATCCCTTGTTGATGCAGAAACCCGTTATTCAAAGCAGGAGAAGCTGGTACTATCGTTGATCAATGCTAAACGACGTCTGCAGCATTATTTTGAAGCACACCCGATCATAGTACCTATTGTAACTCCAATCAGATCCATAATGGCGAAACCTGAGTTATCTGGGAGAGTATCAAAATGGGCGATTGAACTGGGGATTTTCGACATAACCTATGTCCCCCGAACGGCCATCAAAGGACAGGCAGTAGCTGACTTCCTGTTGGAAACAGAAACTACTGACTCCACAGAAGAAGGTGAACCTGGATTGTGGGTCGTGTTCGTAGATGGATCATCCAACATCAATGGAGTAGGGATTGGAGTAGTGCTCGTAACACCGGATGGTACTAAAATCCAACAATTCGTTAGACTGGAATTTCCAGCCTCTAACAACGAAGCAGAATATGAAGCCATCCTTGCAGGAATTCGGTTAGCCCGAAGCCTTCAAGTCCAAATAGCAGAGGTACGAAGTGACTCCCAGCTAGTCGTGCGACAGTTAAATGGGGAGTATGAAACCCGAAAGCCAAAGATGGAAGCCTACAAGAAACTGGTTCTAAGGGAGGCTGAAGAGTTCCAGCAAATAAACTTTGAACAGATTCCCAGAGGGGACAATTCTGCAGCAGATCATCTAGCTAACCAAGCCTCCGCCACAAGAGAAAGTATGACTCGCACTGTACCGATGGACTTCATCGCCCGATCCAGCTTGGAACCCCCCGAATAGGTAATGGTTATCCCATGGGAACCAAGTTGGATGGATCCGATAGTAGATTATCTGAGATTTGGTACATTGCCTGAATCAAAGTCAGAAGCCCGGAAGATAAGAATGAAGGCAGCCAGATACGCCCTATACAACGGCCAACTATACCGAAAGTCTTTTTCCGGACCATACTTGAGATGTCTCACCCCCTCCGAGACATCGGCAGTTATGGAAGAGATTCATGCAGGAGCTTGTGGCAATCACTCCGGAGGAAGGTCCCTAGCTCATAAAGTCCTCACCCAGGGGTATTTCTGGCCCTACCTGGCAAGGGACGCTGAAATTTATGTCAGACACTGCAAAAAATGTCAGTTTCATGGAGATGCCATTCACCCACCGCCGGAGTTCTTAAACCTAACTATTATTTCTCACCCTTTTGCCCGATGGGGTATGGACATTGTAGGTCCTCTCCCTCAGGCAATACGATGTACCACACATGTTCTCCTGGCTACCGATTATTTTACCAAATGGGTGGAAGCGGAGGCATACCCCACCATAACAGGCAGCCATGTTATAAAATTCATCTGGAGCCACATCATCTGTAGATTCGGCCTACCCCGAACCATAATGATGGACAATGGCACCAACCTGGACAATAGAAAGGTTCAAGCATTCTTAGCAAAACATGGGATCAATCAAAACACTTCTTCCGTCGGATACCCACAGGGAAATGGGGAAGCCGAAAGGACGAATATAACCATTTTTGACACACTAAGGAAAAAACTTGAAGATGCAAAAGGGGCATGGTTAGAGAAATTGCCTGAAGTGTTGTGGTCCTATCGGACTACTCCAAGACAGCCAACTGGAGAAACCCCTTTCGTCATGGCTTATGGGGCCGAAACAGTTATCCCGACCGAGCTAAAAGTACCTACTTTAAGGAGTCAAGCATGGGAAGAAGGTCCAAACAATCAACACCTAGCCCATGATCTAGACCTCCTGGAAGAAAGACGGGAAGCCGCCGGAATAACACTAGCTGTCTATCAGCAGCAAGTCAGAGCGCGGTTCAATCAGAAAGTCAAAAGAAGAGAGTTCCAAGTGGGCGATATGGTGCTCAGAAGGAAGATTGGTATTGTAGGCAAATTACGAGAGACATGGGAGGGACCTTACACAGTGGTTGAGGTAATCGGAAGCGGTGTTTATCGGGTTCGGAAGAACGAGACAGGCCGCCTCGAGTCCAACGCTCAGAATGCTTATCGCTTAAAGAGGTATTATCCTTAGATAGTTGTTTTTCTTGTTAAGAAATAAGACTGTGTCTTTCTATGACACCTTTGTTACGAAGCATCTGTGCCCGATATCGGCACCTCTGCCTCATGATTTTCAAATTCATCTCAATAAAGATAGATTCTACTTTTATACAAGTACTTCATGATTGTTAAGATTTCCTAAGTGTTTGAGTTCAAACCTGATTTGAACTAACCAGAGGATGAAATCAAGCCTCAGGGGCCAAATGCCCGAAGGCTTCATGATTGTTAAAATTTCCTAAGTGTTTGAGTTCAAACCTGATTTGAACTAACCAGAGGATGAAATCAAGCCTCAGGGCCCAAATGCCCGAAGGCTTCATGATTGTTAAAATTTCCTAAGTGTTTGAGTTCAAACCTGATTTGAACTAACCAGAGGATGAAATCAAGCCTCAGGGGCCAAATGCCCGAAGGCTTCATGTTTGTTAAAATTTCCTAAGTGTTTGAGTTCAAACCTGATTTGAACTAACCAGAGGATGAAATCAAGCCTCAGGGGCCAAATGCCCGAAGGCTTCATGATTGTTAAAATTTCCTAAGTGTTTGAGTTTAAACCTGATTTGAACTAACCAGAGGATGAAATCAAGCCTCAGGGGCCAAATGCTCGAAGGCTTCACTGGAAAAAGGAATAAAAAGTTCTTGTTCATTAAAAAAGAAGGAAGCTACAAGAAATTAGCCCATTGGGGGAAACTAAATATATGTAAAATTGCCCTAGCTACTGTTCAGGAGGATGGTACTCTTCCCCCTTCAGGATGGCGGCGAAGCGCTTCTCGTTCTCAGAGGCAGGAGGGTTTTCATAAGGAAATGATACTCCCATATGGGCATCGAATTCCTCTGCGGTCTTGAATTCACGGGATTCCAGAGGGATATGCTTCAATTCATGCCTCCGCCGCCAGGCTCTGACCGCTCGGATGTCGCAGATGGCACTGTATCTTTTGAACATGTCAAGCCCTCCCAAACGGCATACTTCGACCTTTTCCCGCTCAAGGGACAGAAGCCTTCCGGATTCTGCTAAGAGTCTATCAGACTCAGCTTTTTCAGCCGCCATCTTCCTGGCAGCCTCCTTCGTTTTTTCCAGTTCGGCAACCATAACCAGCTTTTCGGCAGTCAGGGTTTGCCTTTCCGCTTCATCGGTTTCCAGAAGAGTCTTCTGTTCAGAAACGGTTTGTCGGAGACCATCCGCCTCCTTAACCAGAGAAACCCGATGGATCTCATTCTGTTTTATTTGGGCCTTCATACCGGCCATTTCTTTGACATCAGTCTCAAGGAGGCTGTTGTAGGCCTGAACACCGTAAAGAAGCTGCACAACAAAGATTGGATTATTACATAAATAGCGATCAGACAAATGAAATAGAGAACACAAAGGTTAAACAAAGTCTTTTTACCTCCATAACCATTATCGAAGTCCTCTTAGCCAGATCAGTTCTGGTGATTTTTGTCTGAGCCACCCTATCAGCTGGTGTCCAGATCCCTTTGGCCATAGACCGAAGAGCTTCCGGATGATTAAGAGTGATTTGATCAGCACAGACTGGAGTCCCATCTGGCAGCAGAAACTTAGGCTCCCAAGGAACCAGAGCTTGGGATGATTCAGGGGCAGCAGGAGCTTTGCTTGAAGAAGCATTTTCGGCTTGTGTCCTGGCCCTTTTAGTACCCACTCCACCAGTTGTACTGGATCGGGTCCTCACAGTCAGAGCATTAGCAGGAGGCGGAGGAGGAACCGATGGGTTCTGTACTGGTGGCGCAGTCGGGCTCTGAACAGGTTGAGGTACCGAAGTTGAAGGCGGTGCTGTTGACAATGGCACAGCATCAACAAGCGTGATCCCTTCGGGAACTTGAGGAATTCTAGCAGACATTGGTTTGTCAGGCAAGTCCATCCTGTCAACACCAGCGCCCACGTTAGAGATCGACTCAAGATTGTCCAAGGTCAGCAGGTCAGTAGCCGATCGGGTTTTGCCCCAGACATGGGTTTTCAAGAGGCCTATCCGGTGTTTTATAAAAGTAAGGGGAAGGTCCTTGTCCTCATAACCTAGAAATTTGAAGGCATAGTCCCCCCGATGAAGGTCACAGTGGTCACAAAGGCAGGAAACCTTATGAAGGGGGCGGTAGACAGGCAGACGAATGGGACCAAACTTGTTAGGGATCGGAAATATACGAGAAAAGGGGTATGACCAATTGCCACTCACTACTACCATTCGTTATTTCCATCCCTTGTCCGATTTTTCAGTATCGGTGCATATGTTGCGGCCTTGAAAGGGGAAAAGGTTGTATCTACCCCTACTCGCTCTGGCATTTTGGAAAAAATAACAAAGGAGGAGGTCGGCTAGACCTAAGTTCAGATCCATATCCCTGTTATACAACAGGAGCATGGATATGATCCTGAAGCTGTTCGGGTTCAATTGAAGAGGGTGCAACCCTAGCATGAAAAACACGTAGTGAAAAAAGGGATGTAGAGGAAACCTTAGAACCCTAAGATGAGATGCCGATAGCAGAATGCTACCGGGAGCTAGGCCCTGGCTCTGGGTAAAATCTAGGTAGCCAGGGTAAGGGGACACATCAACGTCCTTGGGAACTTGGGTCTCAGCTCGAAGATGTTTAACGTCCACTTCAGGTCGGGTCCTCTTAAGTAGGGCCACAACGAATGGTTCAGAAGGCTTAGATATCGCAGGATCGGTCGTTGAGGAACCCGGAAGGTCAGTACTTTGAGGAATGGTCTTTTTTGTTCTATTGGGAATGGGCTGGGGATTGTCACTGCTAGTGGGATCGGTGCAGGAGGTAGAAGATAAAACGACTTCCTCTACTGACGGGGTGTCGTCACTATCAGACATGATTCTAAAGAAATGTAGAAGAGACAGAAGGGGGCAAAGATGAAAATTAAAAGAAAGGAGAAGAAATGACTGGTCAACTTACTCGATTGGCAAACGGAGAATCACAAGAGCTTCGGGTAGCAGCAGGGTTCTGTCCTACTAAGTAAATCCGGAACGACTGACGGGAGGGATTGTGGCAAGAACAAGAAAATAAAACCCAAGGATGAAAAGCTAAGGAAGAAAGAGACTAGAGCAGAAAATTGCAAAGTGTGAAATAAGAAGTGAAATGAAGAAGTATGAATTTTATAGAAGGGGAGAAGGAGGCCAAAGGGTTGCACGAAGCCCGAAGGTCGCGCAACCCACGATGAGCCGTCATGGTGCGGCAATCAAGGGAATGATGGCCGCACATTTCAAAATGCCAATAAATGCTCATAATTGGTTGATAACTCACCATACCTCATTTTCCCCTAAAAAGTGCATGAATGTATATATATATCTAGTATTGTTTGAAATTTTTCGGTCATGGGCTTTTTACAAAAACCCATAACCTCAGGGGACTGTGTAATGGTTGAAATATTTGGCCCAATTATAAATGGGCCACCAGACTGATGGGCCGACGACGGATGGGCCAAAGACCGATGGGCCGGAAGGCGGATGGGCTGAGAACAAGCAGGCCGAAAACAACAATGGGCCCATGGAAAATTCTAGAAGCTAAAGTGTGGTCCACAAGACAAGGAGTAATCCAATTATAGAATAAAGGGTCCAAATTTTTTCCGATTTTTTATTGTGTAACTTTTCTGCATTTACAGGTCTTCATTATCCTCCAACTAGTGTTTTACCCCAAAATGGTCACAATTCTGAAAAACCCAAATCTACCCAATAACAAGAACAAACACTTGGTACTCCTAATTGCAAAGTCTCGCTAATAATTGCAATTTCTTCAAGAAAGCCACCCACAAGAATATCCTGAATCAAGAACACCCCAAGAGTACGAAACTCTTTTACACCCACAAAATAAATAAATGATTTCTGATAACAAAACCCCAATAAACTTTCAAACCCAATTTCGTTTGAAAACCCTAATTTTTTTGGAATAAGATTCTATGGATGTGCAAGCTTTGAGGAGTTGGAATTTGTGGAGAATTAGTGTTGGAAGTGTGTGAAAAGTGGCGATAGATGGAGAACCAGGAGTTGTATCAACATTGATGAAGATTCTGAGCTCATCAATCATTTATAATACATATATGTATATATATATATATATATATTATGTATGTATATATATAATATGTATGTATGTAAATGGGAATCAGATTCCATTTTGTCATTGTTTGATTGTGAAGAGAATTTGGGGGAAATGAGTGTTCATTAGGTCAATTTGATTCCATGTATACTCTACACACGAATTTCATGAAGGTATAAAAGTAATTAGTTATGTAATAATTTAATAAATAAATTATCTAACATCAATTTGTAATTTCATAATTTTTATGGGTAATTGTTGTAACCAATAAATTTTTCAAATTTGATTGCCTAAATTCAATATGATTGAGTTTAGAACTAATAATAATATTTAGATCAATTAATTTATTAATCAAATGTAATACACTGGTGTTGTGTAAAAAATGAATTCAATCCTTGAATTAAGGCACTGATGGGAAACTCAAACCAGATAAGTATATAAAGGTAAAAATATTAGTCTTATTGCAAGGGTTACAAATTTCTTTTCACATTTTGTTATTATTTTAATTTTTTTAAATTTTTTTTAATTTAAGGGTAAACTAGTACATTCACAATTCAGGTACCGGAAAAGACTTTGGGGGTGTATTCGCCCACTTTTCAAAGGATAGAGAGGTTTAGAAACCATGAGGGGAGTTTTGTGTCCACTTTTCAAACTACACGAGGGTTTAGCGCCATTTTTCTATATATATATATATATATATATAGCAAAAGAAAGAGGTAGCTTCGGTATTTGTATTGCTTTTTTGGCCTCATGTAGCAGTAACCAAAATAATATAAAACAATGTTATTGGATTTTTTATTCTTTAAGTATATATTATTACTCAGCTTGCAAAAAAACTTAGGCCATGTTTGGTAGGCGGTCTTTCTGGTCTGGTTAGGTCTGGTTTGGTCTGGTCCGGTCTGGTCTGGTCTAATCTGATCTGGAAAAGTCTGTTTGGTAAGCGGTTTGGTCTTACTATTTATTTATTATTCATTATAATATTTATTTATGTATTATTTATTTCTTTATTTATTATTTCTTCACTTTATAATATATTTTATTATTGTATTATTTATATTATTAATTTATTATTTATTAATTTATATATTAATTTATAAATATATTCTATTTATTTATTATTATTTCATTATTTAATTCATTTTATTTATAAATTATTAATTCATTTTTATTTATTTAAAAATATATTTTATTAATTTGATATTAATTTATTATTATTATAATCATTTTTTATTATTATTATGAAGTATTTATTCATTATTATATTTACTTATTATTTATTATTATATCTATTTATTATTTTTATTTATTTCATTTTGTTTATTGTTTATTATTTTGATTATATTTTTAAATATGTTTTATGTAATTTATTATTTATTTTATTAATTTATTATTATTATTTATTATTTAGTCCTTTTTTATATTTATTTATTATTATTGTATTCATTTTTTATTATTATTATGTTTTATTTAATTTATTATTTATATTATTAATTATTCATTTTTAATTATTTATAAATATATTTTATTATTTATTCATTTATTTATTATTATTAGGTATTATTTATTTCATTTTGTTTATTATTTATTATTTATATTTTATTTTTAAAATATGTTTTATTTAATTTATTATTATTATTTATTCATTTTTAATTATTTATAAATATATTTTATTAATAAGATCAGACCGGACCACCAAGAACCACCTTTTTTTTTTGTCTGAAATGAGGCCATTTTGGTCTGATTTGGTCTTACTTGGTCTAACCAAAAATTTGGGACTAATGCTACCAAACACGGTCTGGTCCGATAAAACGCAAGACCAGACCAGACCACCTACCAAACAGGGCCTTACACACTTTGCTTTCAGGAGACTTTGGACTGTTTGGATACCGGTCTGGTCTGGTCTTGTTTGTGTTTTGAAATTCTGTTTGGTAAGCGGTTTTGTCTGATGGTCTTGGTCTGAGAAAATTGGAATCAGACCATGTTTAGCAAACTGTCTGAAAGTCGATTATTATTTATCATTTACCATTTATTTATTATTTATTATAATATTTATTTATTTATTCTTATTTTTATATATTATTTAATTCATTTTATTAATTATTATTTATTAATTATTCATTTATTTTTATTTTTATTTGTTTATAAATATATTTTATTGATTTATTATTTATTATTATATTTATTTATTAATTATTATTATTATGTATTATTTAATTCATTTCATTTCATTTATTTTGTTTATAATTTAATTCATTTAATTTATTAATTAGTATTATGTATTATGTATTATTTAATTCATTTGTTATAAATATAATTCATTTAATTTATTATTTATATCATTAATTTATTATTTAATCATTTATTTTAATTAATTTATAAATATATTTATTCATTTATTATTTATTATTTTTTTATGTATTATTTAATTTATTTTGTTTATTATTCATTATTTTTTTAATTTTTTATTCATTTATTTATATTAATTTTTAAATATATTTAATTTAATTTTTCATTTATATTATTATTTTATTCATAAATATATATATTTTTTCTTCATTTATTTTTATTAATTTATAAATATATTTTATTAATTTATTATTTATATTATTATTTATTAATTTTATGTATTATTTAATTCATTTTATTTATTATTAATTATTTTATTTATTTATTTTTGTATTTTGGTTTATATATATTGGTTAGATGTTGTTCAATTATTAGAGGACATTTTAGTTAGATTTTTTAACCAAACCAAATAGAACCACAAAAAATCTTGGTCTGAAAAAATGTCATTTTGGTTCAACTTGGTCTGGTTATATTTTTTGAGACTAATGCAAAACAAACATGCTTTGGTCTAAAAAAACCATGACCAGATCAGAAAAATGGGACCATAACCGCCTACCAAACAGACCCTTTATCTCAAACCTTAAGGTTAAAAACTAGACATTTAGGGCCTGTTTGAATTTTTGTTTTGGCCCAACTTGTCTTGTTTTTGGCTCTTTTTGAAAAACCAAATTTTAAAAATGGGCTTTGGTTTTTCTTTTTTTTAAGTCAAAAAACAGACTGTAGCTATGAAGACCAACTCAGACTTGGTTTTGCCCTAACTGTTATCTCCACTCGCCTCTCTCTCGCCTCTCTCTCACAATACTGCATTGCCTCTCTCTCATAAACCCTTCACAGTGTGAGAATCGTCTCGCACGCCTTCTCTCTCACAATTACTTGCCAAGATCCGACCCTCTCGCCTCTGTCTCACAAAGCCTTTCTCCGATTACAAATATTTGGAAGAGAAAATAAATTATCTGGTAAATGTCGACCTTCTTCTTCCAATTTTAGGGCTTCTAAATATATATACATATATATATATACACACACACATACACATGTTCTCTTGGTGATGAATTTCAGGTTCCTTTGATCTATTTCTTTTGATTGAGCTCATTAGGGGTTATAATTTCCAATATATATATATATATATATATATAGAGAGAGAAGTAGATATACAGAACTTTCGCTTTCGGTGCTTGGATTTGCTCTCAATTTTCTGTCTATCTCTTGCGCGTACATGTCCTGTTTCTGATGAATTTCAGTTCTGTTTGATTTATTTAATTGCTCTATTTTCGAATCATTACTTTGTAAATAGAATTTTATGGGAAGATCTGGTTCTTGTTGCTGTTCATTTGGCCTATCACTGAGAACTTAGAAGGTAGGGTCTTTTATGGTTAAGATTCAGATTTATCACTCTGAGATTTGAGCACCATATGCGTTCATTATAGAATTTTATAAAATTGTCTAATCTTATAAATTCGCAGTAAGGAAAACACCCCCTCACCCTTGTGGGTTTTCATCATTTTGGTGAGATTTATTTTTCCGAAAAACAAAAAAAAAAAACCTTTGTTTTCATTGAACTTGTTTCTACTTGAAAGAGTATATTCACTCTCTCCTATTTGAAGTGATACTAATTATTTTTTTTTTTTTAATTTTTTTTAGTTTTATTCTGGTGTTGATAAACCCGTGTAGTCAACTCCACTGTGACGCACTTTTGAGATATCAATTCACCAAATAGAGGAAACAGAGTGTTTCCCTTCTACAGCGTAGAAGAAACGCTATTTAAATTATATTCTATATGTTAGAAGAAAAATATTTTATATAGAATACACACAGTCTATTCTATATGTTAGAAGAAAAATATTTTTTAAATTGTATTGACACTAGAATGAATTAAGGTCTCTTCTACGCATATAGAAGAAAAATATTTTTTAAATTGTATTGACACTAGAATGAATTAAGGTCTCTTCTACAGCGTAGAAGAAATGCTATTTAAATTCTAAATCCTTAATATGAACATAAATCTTGTAGTTCTCATATACTATTTTGTTTTTTTCCTCCTGGGATATACCAATTGGTTCTCTATTTGGTTTATTTTGCTGTGTTATGTTGTGTTTGTGGTAATTTTTCTGCTATAAAATGTTTTTCTTTTGGTAGGTAAAATCTTAAAGGCTTCCTATATTATCCCAGTACCCACTACGTAATCCTGGATTCCGAGGTAAAAAAAACAGATGAATTTTCCAAATGTTGTAGCATACCGTTACAACCTCCTGAATTCTTGTTTATGTATTTAATGAAAATGGATGTGATTTTTTTCACAACTAATAATTATTCATTTTTTTATTAGATGGACAACAATGATGTGGAGAATGTGGATAATATGGAGGGTTTTTTGGAAGATTCGTTGAACGAGAAAGGGAATGACACGGGGAAGGGGCAGGACAAGGGCAAGGGCAAGGGCAAGGGGAAGGGGAAAAAAAAGAATGGCCTGAGGATCAAACACGGTTTTTTGTCGATAAAATGGTGGAAAAGGTCAAGGCGGGTAACTGTAGTGGAAACAAGTTCACTACCCAGGCGTGGGAAAATTTATGGCGTGCAATGAATGAGTACACGGGCTTGTGAATGGGATAATGATCAAATTAGGCATAAACACAAACACTTGAGGGATGAGTGGATGCTTTTCGACAGATTATTGAAAAAAAGCGGAGCTGGCTACGATCACAATACTGGGATGGTCATTCTTGACGAAGAAATTTGGGAGAATTTGCCTAAGGTGAGTACAATTATTTCAATTTTATATTTGATTTCACCATCATAATATTTTTGTTTACATTTTTTTTGGTAGGAATAAGAGTAAATAAGACAAGTAACATAGAAGTTAATACACACAACCCTTTATAGTTCGATAAAGCTGTTATGCCAAGATTTCCAGCATCATTTCACTCCAACAATGACACACAGGATAATGCATTGTGGCTTGGTTCAACAAATTCATATTAACTAGGATTGTGTAGCAAGACAAGTCAGAAAATAGTAGTAGTAATCCATCACATAACTTCAATTGATTTCTCTTCTTTTTTTTCTATTTCTCTCAACTCTAGAAAAAAATTCTCGCAAGCTCTAACTTGAGATCAAAACAATCTATCAAGGTTGCGAACTCATCTTTGTCAAGTTGTAGAAAATGGTAAGGCGCTGTCGTCAGCAACCACTCACTGACATCATTATAACGTCAGCAATTTTGGGACAGAAAATCGCGCAATATTGCATCGACTGAATGTTATGGAATTTAGGGTGGTATGTGATTTGAGATTCTCGTTGAGGCTATTTGAGGTTTTTTTTTTTTTTTTTTGCAAATTCTTCTGAGTTTTGGCTCTTTTGCTTCGCATATGGACTTCGAAGCCTTTTTAGTTTATTTTTGTTGGTTGAGATTCATCCCATATCGTGCAGTTTGTGTCCTAGGGGAGTCAAACCCCACTCTTCTTCCTGTTATATCACATTGTGGGAATCTCCTAACCCTGCATCTTTAGATCATGAGTAGTCTAATAATTCCACCAATCTTATGCTAACATGGTTCCGAGGTGTATAATGACTTAATTTAAGCCACAAGGTTGTCAGATTTCTTGGAAACCCAAGAGATTTAATTTAATTCATTTCTTTTTCAAGTGTGTTCAGTAAAGCATCAATCCCAGTAGTAACTCTTTAGGCAGGTAAACCTAAGATCTCTACAGATGCTTCTGGCTCAAGTAAGATTGGCAACCAAATTTTAAAAGTGGCTGTCAATGGTTGATAACATGGCATTGAGGTAGTAGTAAGCTGGCATCCATGTACTTTTACTATAAAGAAACATTCTTCAATAGCTATAGACATGAAGCTTCCTTCTAGTTGATATCCGGACTTTTATAGTCCTCTTAGGAACAATTAGATGCATTTAATTTGTTTTGTGTATATAAGAATAAATATATATCATAAAGCACCAACATTTACGATTCATATTGGCCACTTTACTTGTATTGTGGATGCTCAAAAGTAAATAACAGATGTATTATTTTTAACAAGATGCACCTCTGGTTGATAAATTTTCATTTAACTGTTTTTTTCCTTCATTATAATTATAATGACCTATATTTCGTGGGATCTAAAGAAATTCAAGAAAAAAAGTTTTCCTTATTACCCTGCTTTAGATGGCATATTTAGGGAGGGAGTTGCCACGGGGATGTATGTTCAGTCTTCGGCAAGGGTACCTCCATCACGTACCAATTCATCCTCTCGTCCTTCACCATATTACACTGACTTGGATGTCGATAGTGAGGATGTTGGTGAGTTCACCCCTTCTCCCAGACTTGTTCATAAGAAAGCTAGAAAATGATCGGTCAGTGCGGAAGTTGCTTCAATTCTTGAACGTGCACTTGAAAAGGTGAGTTCCGTTAGCTCCCAAAATACTGATAAAGTCATTGCAGCAATGAAGGTGCAATCAGAAACAGGTTAGGCATCATATTTGGCGCCCAAAGAGGAAGTGGCATCATCTCCATCCCGTTACAGAAAGAACCCTAAGGCTCAGATGCTTATTGAATGTAATGCTCTCTTGCGTAAAATGGAGTTGGAAGAGCCCCTCTACTTCAAGGTGCTTGCTGCCCTTAAGGCGGATTTGGAGTGGAGGGAATTTTTTTGGCAGTGAATGATGAGGATCAGAGGGCGTTCATTAGGAATTTGAAGTAGTATTTAATTTATGTTATGTGGGTGTTCGTTCAGTGCGGAAGTTGTTTCATTTTCTGTCTTTTCCTTATTATGGACTATGTTTTAATTTGATTTCGTGTGTATGTTTTTCTAGACAACAACCTATGTTTTAATTTGGAATATGGACATGTTATTTTTAATTTTGTGTTTTCTTATTAACATTTTTTTATACATTTGCACAGAATCTGAATGTTGGATTCACATGTAACTATACTGTGCCACAATTTGACAATTTGGACTACCATGTGATGTGGCAGATTATTGGAGTCACATGTTTCCCTATACTAGTAAAACAAATTGTGGTAGTACACATGTGAACTCTTTAGGCACATAATCTGAATATTTGCAATGATATGACATATTTGAATATCACATGAGTCAATAAAGTGGACTCACATGTTTAGATGGCAAATTTGTATAGAGTTAGCTATAAAACCAACATGATTCTTTCAAGTAACCTCATATCCGCAAGGGATAGAAAAAAAACATCATTCAAGTGTGTTCACATATATGTTTCTCACACATACCGGAATGGATATAATTTGCGTGCAGTGTGTCGTCCATAATTCCTTTTTTTTTATTTCAGGTATGTATATATTTGTAACTATTATTGCAATGTGATTTTTTTGTACTAATTTCTTTATTATTATGTCTGTTAAAGTGATTACTAATTTCATACATATATTTATATATAATGATATTTTTGACATTTTGTAGAAATTATATATAACAATACAAAAATTTTGTTAGAAAAAAGTAATCATTGAAAACCTAAATATCAAAGTACATAAACATTTAATATATATATATATATATATATATATATATATAAAAGTAGAAAGAAATATAAAATTCCCAAAATATATAACATTTGAATCATGTATGAAATTCAAAAGGAAATAATTTTTTTTCGAATTATTTATATGTTTTCTAATTTTATATACATATTTCTAAATTTTATATATGAGTGGTGGTGAGTGGTTAAAAACAAAATTATATTTGTTTTCGAATTTTATATATGTTTTCTAATTTTATATACATATTTCTAAATTTTTAGATAATTTTTTATAATTTAATATATTTTTTCCGAAATTAATAAAAAAAATAGAATTTTATATTTTTTTTCGCATTTTTTGTTTTTTTTTTAATTTTATATATTTTTCGAATTATATATATATATTTTAGAATTTTATATATTTTTCGAATTTTATATATGTTTTCTAATTTTATATACATAGTTTTTGAATTTTAGATAATTTTTTCTAATTTAATATATTTTTTCCGAAAATAATATATAAAAATTTAGAATTTTATATTTATTTTTCGAATTTTATTTTATTTTTTTAAGTTTATATATTTTTCGAATTTTATATATATATTTTAGAATTTATATTTTTTTTAGAATTTTATATATTTTTCAAATTTTATATATGTTTTCTAATTTTATATACATATTTTTTGAATTTTAGATAATTTTTTATAATTTAATATATTTTTTACGAAAATAATATATAAAAATTTATAATTTTATATTTCTTTTTCGAATTTGTTTTTTATTTTATATATTTTTCGAATTTTATATATATATTTTAGAATTTATATATATTTTTTCAAATTATATGAATTTTTTTTCGAATTTTATATATTTTTTCAAATTTTATATATTTTTTCAAATTTTAATATAAAATTTCAAAATTTATGTATTTGTTTCAAATTTTATACATATATTGTAATTGAGGGGGGTTTTTTGCTCGTAGGCGATAGTTCAGGGTTTTTGTTTGCACTTTACCCTTTAAAAAATTAAGACAATATATATTATTTTTAACATCATTATGTTTTTTTACACAGTAATTCAAACATGGACAACCGTTTACTGGTGCATCACTTGCTTCAAGTGAATGAGACAGTGGAAGCTAGTATTTCTATCATGCATCAAATCTTCAAGTTTCTGGATAAGATACAGGGGAACCCGGTTCCATGTAGAAATTCCGCCTTAAGTGGTCACAATTACATAATTGAGATCCTCAACAACGAAACACGTTGCTACGAAAATTTTCGGCTTTCTCCCCCTATTTTCATTAAATTATGTGAGAAATTAAAACTATTAGGGCTTCAACCTTCGAGAGATTTAACTATACCGGAACAAGTAGGTATTTTCTTATTAACTTTATCGCATAATATCAGAAATCGGATAACAACGGAAATATTTCAGCACTCAACATTTACAATTAGCCGATACTTCCATAATGTGCTATATTATGTTCAACTCCTGGCCGTAGAAATTATTGTTCCACCGGATTTGAGTGTTATCCCAGTTGAGATCAGAGAAAATCCTAAATTTTGGCCTTGCTTCAAAAATTGTGTGGGTGCAATAGATGGCACCCACATCCATGCACAACTTCCTGTGCAGCAGCAAACTGCATTTCGTTCCAGAAAAGGTGATACGACCCAAAATATCATGGCAGTGTGCTCTTTTGATCTAAAATTCACATTTGTCCTAGCAGGTTGGGAATGATCTGCAAATGATTCGCGGATTCTGTATGAGTGTTTGGTAGACCAAACGCTTGGATTTCCATATCCACCAGAAGGTATTTTGTAAATAACAGTATAACATGCGTACAATACATGATTCATGTATTTGAAGCCAATTTTTCTTTAATTTATTTTATGTCTAATCAATGCAGACAAATATTATCTGGTAGATTATGGTTACGCAAATCGCCCCGGTTTTTTGGCACCATATCGGGGTCATCGATACCACTTGCAAGACTTCCGTAAGAGCGGTAGAAATCCACGCAACAGAGAGGAAGCGTTTAATTACAAGCATTCTGCATTGAGAAATGCCATTAAACGATGTTTCGGATTGATGAAGATGAGGTTCAGTATACTGAAGCAGATGCCTGGATATAAGTTTAAAACACAGGTAAAAATTGTGACTGCTTGTTGTGCGCTTCACAATTTTATTAGGATGCAGTCCATGTTGGATTATTTATTTCAGCAAGTGGAAACTGATGATGTTGAAGTCGATGCGGACCATAGGCATGCCAATACTGCATCAAGTTCACGTCATAATGCAATGGACATAGTGCGTAATGATATTGCTAACGAGATTTTTCGAAATAAGGGTCGTATTTGAAATGCACACAACTCGTTAGAGGCAATACTTGTTTTGAATTGGGCATGTAGTATGTTGACGATATTTAAAGATGTTGGACCTGTGATTTTCAAGAATTTGTATCCATGGGGTGTGCCCCATATTAATAAATTTGTATTTATGTGGCTTGTTATAATTTGTTTGGAAAAATCTAATGTCAAACTTAACAATTTTCAAATAATATACATAAATTCATGCAAAGTATCAAAATAATTCTTTTAAGAAGAAAAAAAAAATACTAACATTTTAGTTGTCTGCTTGGACTGTTTGTATATTTTTTTTAAAAGAATTTACCCAAATTTCGAATTTTATGTATTTGTTTCAAAATTTATACATATTTGAAATATTGTAATTTTGAATAATTATATTGGTATATTTTATTGTAATTTGTATATTTGAGCCAAATAATTACATGATTTCTTTTCAAAATCTATATATTATTGAATACAATTTGTAAAATTTTTTGATATATTTTATTGACATTCTATACCTATTTTTTTGAATGTTATATATTTAATTCGAATTTTATACATTTTTGGAATTTTATATTTGATTTTTCAAAGTTGATATCATCATTTGGTATTTTATATTTTTTAGGGTTTATTATATATCTATAATATATATATAATTAGTAATATTATATAAAATATATATAATTAGTAATATTATATATATATAATTAGTAATATATCAAACAGAATTTCAGACTAAACCAGAAAGACCAGACCATTTATCAAACAGAATTTCAATCAGTACCAAAACCAAACCAGACTACACAAGACCAAATAAAACCAGCCAAGACCAATCTAACAATACAAAACCAGACAAAACCACTTTTCAAAAAGGCTCTTAGATAAATCTTTAGCCAATTCATTTCAAGTAGATGATGATAAATGATTGAATTAGTATTTAAACATACCGAACAATGATTTTTTTTTAGATGTCTCCTACAAGTTAGTTTTCTTCTAAATGTGAGTTTATATAGTTGACAACCTAATTGTACTAACATAGTTATCAACTCATTAGTGTGACAGTTAATGAAACAAATACTTAAATTAAAATAGCAAATCAAATATGTTAGTCACTAATTTACCTTATAGGAGGTGAATAAGGTTTAAAAATAATTATCTAACTTTTTTATTCTTACTAGCAATTGCTACAAAACTCTATATTAATTTACAAAGTAAATATGCAATGAAAAACTTAATTTAGTTTTAACAAGTTATTTACCACAATATAAATTAAACATGCAAGAACACAAAATAAAGAGATAGAGATAGAGATATTGACACCGTGATTTTTACGAGGTTCGGTAACTCCTACTCCTCGGCTCAAAGAATCCCTCTCCTTGATACTTTCTCAATCCTCACACTATGACTCTTCTTTCAATAGGTGGAATAACAAAACATTTACAAAATAGCTAACTAGCTCTTCACACAATCAAGAGAACAATCCTCCCTTGATACAATGGGCTTCACTCACCCAAGATCACAAATTTGTGTATGCAATCAATATATCACTCACGAAACAAAAACACTCAAAACCCTAAGGTTTTTATAGACTATAGATCAATATAAGCTCAAGTGTTTTTATGTGATATTTCAAGAACTCAAGATATATATATTCTCGAAAATATTTTCAAGAAGAGAATAAACACAAAACTTGAGTTTAAATTTCCAAAATGATTTGAGTGAAAAAACGAGATTTATATCTTTCTTGCTATCAAAAGATTTTTCAGAAAGTACTTGAGAAAAAATAAGAGATGAATGATTTTTAGAAAATTTCTCATACAAGAACCTTAGTTTTCAATCCATATCTCTTTCTTTATATAGTGAATCATTAGGGTTAGGATATTGTATCTCACCCTAGACATTTTGGAGTGTAGGATCTGAAAAGTAGCAAGCATAGCCATTAATTATTAGGCCAAAATATTGTTTAGAAATACTTTTCCTGAAAATCCTAAAGCACCCAGTCGACTGCCTCCATGCTTAGATTTAAAATATTTTCCCCAACGACTATAACCAGTCGATTGCCTCAAGAAGGTCAGTCGACTGCCTCAGGCAATCAAAAATATTTATAGCTCTCTGGTTCATCCAGTCGGCTGGGCCCTAGGCTAGTCGACTGGGTCATTGCCAGTCGGCTGCCATTTCATGGCCAGTCGACTGGGTGACTCCAAGAATTTGTTCAAGGTCCGTTTTTGATCCGTTTTGAGTTCGTTTATTTAATTACTTGAGCTTATAAGACCAATCAACGCATAAGATACCTTGTTACAATATTCTCACCCCGACCTATCTACCCCAGGTCTTGAGTCTTCAGCTTTCGTCTTTCTTTGACCTTTTTGTCCTTTTCCGATTTTGCGCTTGAGTTTCCTTATCGCTTATCGTTTTTTGGTGTTGATGATCTTTCCGAATCATTCATTTGTACTTGCTGAAACACTTAGCTTAAAGTCATATTAGTACCAAACACGGTTTTGAATGTTTGTTAATATCAAAATAAGAGTTATTGTCCGAAATAGAATTTCAAGGTCAACAAAATACTACTTCGATTCATCTTTAGTGAAATGTGCCCGATAATAAGCTTAGACTTGTTTGGTATAACTTCTGTTTTTAGTTTTACGCAGAAGAAAAAGATAAGTAAAAGTTGTTTTAAGAATCTGATACCCCCTAACTTCATTAAAATGCTCTTCCAAGGCCCAGAAGCTCTGTTAAAATTTTTGCCAAACACTGTTTAAAACAAATTTTCCCTCCAGGAAGCCAAAAACAGAATTTTAAAAGTCAATCCAAACAAAGTTTTAGTGTATTTTAATTCTTATATGGCGTTTTTTTACTCTAGTTATTGAAAACACAAATAAAGTTTTTTTTTAAAAAAAACAAAATAATAATAATTGTAAGAACACTTTTGTGTATTGTTTATTTATAACATGTTCTAGACAATAATCATTTTGAGTGTTAGATAGGTTGTTTTGGTGTCAACGACATCTACAAGCTATAACAAAGGCAATATCAAGCGTTATGGTAGTGAGGAATACAAGAGAAATGCATTATTGAGTAAAAATGTCTTTCGAATGGCAAAAACGGCATTTCCCAAAGCCGTCAATTTAAGCAAAAAGTCTCGGGGAGTCAAGAGGGTCATTTTGGTACAGTTGCGGAGAAAAGTAGTTTTAACAAAAATACCTACGCTTTCAGAAGTGAAAAGTGGCTAGAAAGTGGAGTTTTACGCTTGAAGGTACGTTCCAAGCTACTTGGACCTATGCTTCAAGTGTAGGTGCAACAACTTGGTTGTATGTTAGTTGCGATACTCGATCTACTCCAATTTAATTTCCTATGAGGTGGCTATGACTTTATACATTTGGATACGTGCCATATACATTATATTCATCAGAATATAAGGGTTTTACACAATTTGATGTGAAATTACGAGAAATGACAACATTAGAATTTCCATCATCTTTCTCTATAAATAGGATAAGTCTCTACAGAATTGTGAGAGCTTTGAAGAGAGCTTTGAAGAGAGATTTTTTGGAGTATTCTATCATTCATATTCTTCTATAGAGATATTGATATATAAAGAGAAAATATCATTGAGTGATTCTTCTAGTTCTCTCCTATTTTGGAGTTGATTCTATCATGTTTCTACATCGACAATCTTATGCACGATTGAATGATCTAGATTATGAAAATTCTACACACCGCTGATTGCAACTTCGTTACGTTGATCCGTTTGTGAAACGGAGCCGTTTGAATGCGGAGATCGGAGCAGGAGGCTTCGTGATTATTTGATATGTTAAGAAATAGAGTCGTTAGAGTACAGAGCGGAGCGAGAGCTTCGTGGAGCGCGAGTGAATCTAGTATTTCAGACGTCGAGTGAAGAACAACATATTACATCTGTTGTAAGTACTGTTTTTATAGAGTTTGTACAAATTCTCTGATTCATAGTGCATCCATACTCGAGCGTATCCGTGGTTTTTACTTGGAGTCTTTCTAAGGTTTTCCACGTAAAAATATCATGTGTCTCTATTGTTAGGAATTAATTCCCATCTCACACTTAGGAATTAATCCCGCCCAAGTTTATCGACACCTGTTTTACTCACACAAATAAATCACACAGATAATACACAATATTTAATGTGGTTTAGCCACAACTTTGGCCTACGTCCATGGAGAAAATGAATATTTATTAGGAAAATATTACATAGGTGAATAACAAAGCATCATCACCCGGTGCACACATCATCCTCACACCCTCTTCCCCTTATCTTTTTCTCACATCTTTTCTCTAAGTCTTAACACAAACCCTAGGTTCCTATTTATAGAGTTAAACCTCATTCTTTGTTGAACAAGAAAACTTTTTTTTTTGTTGGACAAGGATTACAACTTCTTGGAGAATAAAACTCTCTAACAAGAAATTCCTTTTACAATACAACTCTAAATAATAAACCTAATTACAATAGAATTTGAGACACTTTCCTAACATTTATTGCTTTATTTTCTGCACTTAGATTAATCGTTGCATGATTTATCATATTTGAGAATTGGATTAAAATTGACTTTTCCGCAATTAATTTTAATTTGTCAATAAATCTACAAAAAGTCTATTCACCCCCTCTATACTATTTTCATTGTTGGCCTAGGTAATTTCAATAATAACTCTAATCACAACAAAGAATTTAATAAACAAATTAACTTAAACTTGCCTACCCCTATCTTCCATATATATAAACATCATCTGTCATAAGAATGTGTAAATCATCTATAACTAATCAGTTCTTAATTCTTATAAACTTTTGGATATATAGTTGTACTCAAAATGTGAGACATTTGAAAGTTTATAACTCCTACCATGATTACTGAAATACCACTGGTAAGATTTTTACTTTTGTAGTGTGAAATTACAATTCAAAATAAAAGTTCGGGTCTAAATTTAAACATTTTTTACGGAAGTAAAAAAAGAAAAAGAAAAAAACAGACCTAGGAGATTTTTAATAAGATATTAGGGAAAATTATCTGAAACTTCTTGCGATTTACCCAATTACTTTAAGATTATATTTTACTAAAAAAAAAAACATAAAAACAAAAACATCATTGACCCCCTGATTTGCAAGTAGTTCAAACTCTACATTAATTTTTTTTCTCGAGCTATATATCTAAATTGGCAACAAAAAAACTATATTTTTAATCAAAGAAAAAAAAAAGACTGAAAGAAAATAAATTCACAACGCAGATATAGTTAAAAAAAAATTATATAGGTAAAGTGCTTTAAACCCCTCTATTTTTTTTGAATTTTTTTTTAAAAAAATTTCTTATTAAAGGAGGGTAGGTTGGTCTTTTCACATCTTTATGAGTGAGCAAATAGGTCTCCCACACATTTAGGGGTAATTTAGTCATTTCACATCTCAAAATTTGGTTGAAGGGGTGAAAGTGTAATTAGCAAAATAATAAGGGGTGAAACTATAATTTACATTAATAATAAGGGGTGAAAGTGTAATTTACCCAAGTATATATATGGAAGAAAATTTATTTTTAAAATGAAGAAAGGGCATAAGAGTAATTTCATAGTCCAAAAATCCATTTTGGGGTGTCATTGCAAGAAAATTCAAAGTTGAGGGGTGGTTGGGATTGCACTCTCTTTGACCAGCCACTTAGTGCCATTGACCATAACCTCAGGGGGTGTGAGTGCAAATAACCCTATATTTCTTTTATGGACAACAATATCTTTACAAATAACGAAGGGTATAACAGTCATTTCACCCCT
This sequence comes from Cornus suecica, assembly GCA_963922005.1. Classification (NCBI taxonomy): domain Eukaryota; kingdom Viridiplantae; phylum Streptophyta; class Magnoliopsida; order Cornales; family Cornaceae; genus Cornus; species Cornus suecica. Next base: position 54,993,254 of record OY998245.1, read on the forward strand.
GCAAAACTGCCGACGTAAGCATTGACAATGTCGGAAGTTCGCCGAAAGGGGGTATTTATTACTACTTACAAACTAGATGGAGTAAAACTATAAATATCCAAATGAGAGTGGGTGCGGGTGTAATTTAGCATATCTCGAGAGGATGAAATTATAATTATTCGTAAAATGAATACATAAGCCCTCCTGATTTATTAAATAAGCATAATTACAATTTTCACATTCTCAAATTCATCGCACATTCATATCAAGTGATCGAATATGTGAAATTAGTTATGTACGCATACGTACTTTTTTATGGGCAACAAAATCTTTACAAATAACGGAGGGTCTAACAATCATGTCACTCCTGCAAAACTGTTGACGGAAGCGTTGTCCATGGTGGAAGTTCGCCCGGGTATTTATTACTACTTACAAACTAAAGAGGGTGGAATTGTAAATATTCAAAATAAAAGAGTGCGGGTGTAATTTAGCATATCTTTAGGGAATAAAACTGTAATTATTCCTATATATTGCAACTTTTATTTTGAACTGTAAACTCACTTTCCCCAAGGCCCAACCACAGTCAAACCTCCTTAAACCCTCTGTTCTAAATTCTAATGCGTTTCACAATCCTCAAAACCCTAACTTTCCTACTTCCCCTTCGCACACTCACTCGTCTCAGACCTCTCCCAATCACCTCCAATTCATTGCGAACCATGAGCTCCGGGTCGAATCAGCGCATGTTTCAGCTCCGACTCGACCCACTCACCGGTAACTCGGACTGGGTCGTCATCGACGAAGACGACGACGACGACCCACTTGCAGAAATGGGTCCCAAACAACCTCTGTTGGCCACCACATCGTATCTCGACATGCTCAATGACTCCCGCAGGAGCAGAGCCTTCCGTCAAGCCATCGACAAGACCGTTACCAAACCTTGCCATGTTCTTGATATTGGGTACTCCTTATATTTCACAATTTGTTCATATTTAATTCAGTACACATAGTATGTTGATATATATGTATATATATACTTATATCTGTGTGTGTAATTAGTACTTTAAGTAGCATTGGGTTCGTGGTGAGCAGACACATTGTCCTTGGAGATCAATCAAGAATTGAAAATTAATACTTGTTTAGTTAATTCACAGGGATTGCACCCAAAATTAAAATAAACAATGGGTTGAATTAGAAATAAATGAAGTAACCTATCTAATTGATGAAATATAGAGTCAAAAATTAGAACTTGGTTAGCTGATTCAGAATTATTGCATCCAACTATAAGATTGGTAATGTTTGTTTTCATAATAATTTCAAAGTGTTCTGAGCAGTTTCATTTGGTGACCGTGGTCAACAAATGTCAAATACATTTTGAAGGCATGGATATAGTTTTTTATTAAAAATATGTTTTGTTGCGATAATTAATTTTGCAGGGCTGGAACTGGGTTGTTGTCAATGATGGCTGCACGGGCTATGGCGTCTGATGACACAACAAGATCGAGTTATGAGGGGAGGATTACATCATGTGAGTCATATCTTCCAATGGTGAAGTTGATGAGGAAAGTTTTCCGTCTGAATGGTATGGAAGGAAAAGTACGTGTTATCAACAAGCGGTCTGATGAGCTGGAAGTAGGCATGGATATGACTTCGCGAGCGGATGTTCTTGTGAGTTTTACACACTAAGATGAATACTTATCGCCCTTTCCTTCATGCTGGTTATTTTATTTTTAATTATTTACAACATTAATTGTACCGGCTTAACTTATATTATATATTTTGAGTCGAAGTTGAATGTATTGAAGAGTGGAATTTAGAAACCAAAAATCAGGAAAGATATATTTTGCATGAACTATATAAAGCTCCGAGAGGCTGAGTGATTATCTTCCTTACTGCCTAATCTCTTGTAGAATGCTTATGGGTAGTTGTTAGACGGCATATTTAGGGAATTGCATGATATTGCTTGGAAGGCCTTACAGGGTGAGCAACAGTGGACACCCATACCCTTTATGCTTTTGTGTGCCGATTATTGTATAGACACTCTGTTTTGGTGTAACTATGCATAGGAATGCGCTACTGGATTTGATTTCTTCTCTATATATGTATGAAGAGTTAAATTCTGAATGCAGGTCAGTGAAATACTAGACTCAGAGCTGTTGGGTGAAGGACTGATTCCAACTTTACAGCATGCTCATGACAAGCTATTGGTGAAAAATCCACGTACAGTACCATACCGAGCAACAACTTATGGCCAGGTTTGCGGCTACTTATGGCCAGGTTTTTCAGCAGATGCATGTTAATCTTAGTTATTGTTAATGTTATTATTTTTTGGTCAGGCAAATACTTGCACACACCTCCACAATGCCCTTTATGGGGCTCCAACCCCTTCATCTTCCTTTTGAGGGAGGAGAGGTTATACCAGTGGGGATAATGACCAATTTCATCTTTAAGTTCTATTGTCAAGTGTTCAGTTGTGCTTTTCGTATTCTTTTCCCTCAACTTCTAGCATGTTTATTGCTTCCTTTCATGATAAAGTTATTTTTTATTTATTTACTATTTGCTTTAATGTTTAAGAGTAATTATGAACAAGACTCTTTGAGTGTCTAGTGGTAATTTTTTGGCCTTATGTTGTTTCATCCAACATTTAATCTTTAACAGGACTTGATTTCCAATGTTAGAAAGTACAGAATTGGAATATTGTGAATTTCAGAACTTATTTTGGAATTACTGAAGACCTTACCGAAGACCTAATGGCATATCCTGAGCTGAAATAAGATCTATGGACCTGGACTGAATTTCGTACCTAATTGTTTTTTAAAAGACAATGAATCCTTAACCAAAGATAAAGTAAAGTAAAATAAAACAAGCCGGCAGCGTAGTTGATAGGTAAAAGTAAGTAGGACTTGCACAAAATAACTTGATCACGAGATGTCTTCGTGTGCCTGCCTTGGACCAGTTTGTATTATTCTCTTCTTTGACCTCATTTTCTCTTGTTCTTCTGTAGTCTGCATCAAACTGTACGTGATTTCCTTGGAATATCCTTCCTCAACTCTTGTGCAAACTTTGCTTCAGAAAAATGTTCAAGGATTATTAAGATACTGACTTTAGGCCGGATGGCAATGCTTTCTTCCATGAAGCGGTGTGTGCAGTAAACATGAATGAACAACTAAATATACCACTGAACAATTTTTTTTTATTCCTACGGTGAACCCAGGTGGTTTCTGTATGCTCATTATTATCCTTGTGCTACTTGTTTCTTAATTCTTTCCTAGTCCATATTATGATGCCTTGTATTTGTTTTATTTGTTTTTATTGTGTTCATGTGATTATTTCGATGCTAACATTAATACAATGTTGTTCATTCTGCTTTTCTGATGGTGCTTTCTGCTCAGCTAGTTGAAAGCCCGGATTTGTCGAAGCTGCATGATTTATATAGTAATGAAGAAAAAGTATTGGACGACATTCATCTTGTCCCAGCGGGGATGGAAACCATTTTATGCGTTAAACCTGAACAATATTCCATGCATTGTAATGCAATGAAAGGAAAAATGAAACTGGTGAGACATTATTTACTTTTTAAGAATTTTTTTCTTAGATAGGCTCTTTGCTTCTACTCAATTTCATATTCTCCCAGCTGTCAGAGCCTTTCAAAATTTTTGAATTTGACTTTTGGAGAAGGCCAGAGAGTCTTGGGAAAGCTGACCTACACATAAAGGCAATTAATGATGGTACAGTTCATGCTGTTGTCTCATGGTATATGTTTTGCACATTTGCACTTATTTGTGTCACAAATTCTTCAGGATGGTTAAGCTTGTATTTGGTTTTCTTTTTCAGGTGGATACTTCAGCTTGATTCTGAAGGGACAATCTTTTATTCCACCAGCCCAAATTGGATTTGTCTTCCTTTCGATATGAAAGACTTGGATTCCTCATTACCAAGTGAGTTGATGCATTTTTTGCTACTTTACTAATGAAATTCTCTTTCAATCACGTTTTTTCATTGGACTTGAAAAGCAAAATGAAGGCCATGAAAAAGAAAAAGAAAAAAATGTTGCTCAAGCTTTTGTTATTTTGATTAAATACCTCTTTTCTGTATCCAAGTTGGTACTAAGATTATTTGAAGAAGCAGTTGACATATATTCAACCTTTATAAATCACATTAGTGGCATTCAAGTAATTTAGTTGGAACTTTGATAATTGATACTTGTACGCTGATGCATATTATATGCTGAAACTTTTCACTAAGGCATTTATCTCAAACATACTACATTCATCATTAGCAAACATATGCAACTTTTAGATAAGATTTCTAATTCTTGAACAAGCAAATGCTCAATTAAGTATAGATCAGCAGTTTAAGATCCTTTGCCCCAGACTTTGTAATTTCATGCTAAATAGGAAAAAATTCTGTTATATGTTATCCTTTTCCATTTCTGAAGTTTATTTTGTTGCTTCTCAAGGTGCTGGGGATTGGTGCGACCATTGGAAACAATGTGTTTGGTTCATCCCCAGGAAAGGTTTGTCTGTATCCAAGGATGAAGAGATTCGTTTGTATGCTAGTCATAGTGATATTAGTGTTTCGTATGATCTCAAGAAACAAGCCTGGGGATCAGAAATTGGGCAGGATGACTTTTGTGGTCAAGATTGTCATCTCTTTCTATCGCCAGAAAAAATTGCGATATATGGAGACTGCAGTTGGAGATGTTCCATGTTAGGAGCAATAAAAAGTGCCGTAAGCTCTCTCCCCCTCCCGCTCTCTCCCCCTCTCTCTCTGTCACGCATGCATACACGCACACTTGCAAATGCATAAAATCCACCATGTATCAGATTATTCTAGCTATCATGTGGCAACAACCAAAATAATTGGCTAAAGGCCAAAATTGACCCCTTTTTTTTTTTGAATTTTTTTGCCATCACAAATAAAATAATTTCGTTTACATGCCTACTTGGCTAATTTAATGTTCCGTGTAAAAATCAGTTTTAGCTTGTTTAGAAGCTAATAAAACAATAGATTTTTCATCCTTTTGTACCCATTTTTCCTGATTGATGATAATTGTGCAGCCTTTTTTTTTTTTTTTTTTGCAAAAAACTACAGTTAGTAAATGAAGACTGATCAAAATATTTGTAGGTCTGTCTGGTTTTGGTTTTCTGACACTTGTACTATTTAAGTAAATGTTAAATGATACATAATGCCTACGAGAAATCTTATAGATCACTAGAATGGCTTAGATGGATAGAAAGAGGCAATTTCAATGTTGGATCACTTGACGTTATTTCTGTTTTATCAGTGTCTATCTGTGGCTTCCTGTCACAAATGAGTTGGGTCTTCATACTGTTGAGGATGTATTGCAGTTTTGGCATTCAGTTGCATTTTGCTAGAAAGTTAAGCTGTTGTGGGACCTAATCATGTGAATTGACATGCTTTACGATGAGTAATGGGGAAGGGAGAAAAAAGAGAGTTTCCAAAGGCAATACCAGTGTGGAGATTTCATGATATCTTGATGCCTGGATACTTCTGTATCCAACTATTAGTTTTATCCAGAATAAGCATATTAGTTTTGTTCTGTGATTTGCCATTTTATTCAAAGAGAAATCTGGAAATGCTGCTTTGTATTTTTGAGTACCAGGAATGACCCTTTATAATTGTAATCTAGTGTGAGGATGCTTATAAGTGTGTGAATTTTTACAATTTTCACCAAGCCTCTCAGGGATTCTTATCTGCTTATACTGAGTGCTATACTCCTCTTGCTGCCAGAATAAATAATTTGTTTTCACAAAGGTCTTTGTTCAAAAGTTGTAAAAGAGAAAGGGGTCTTTTTGTGTGTGAACCATTCCTTTTTGAGTTTTTATATGTGTATGCTTATGTAAACTGACTGGGCAGAGTTAGGGATGGCAAAATGGTCCGATCCGGCCGGGTTCCGACCTGTCCCAACCCGATTGGGGCGGGTTTGGTAAACTTATAAACGGGTTTGTGACGGGTTTGGTATCCAAAATTAAAACCCGAAGCGGGTTCGGGTCGGGTTTGGGTTTTTTGGAAAACCCGTTGGTAACCCGATTTCTCTTGATGTTTCCTATTAAATGGCTCAAATATTCAATCAATCATTTTATCGATCCTTCTGTGCTTGCATTGTGGATAAATTGAATATAGTTGTCTCACATCTTTTATTTTACATCTTTATTATCTATAGGGCTTTACCTTTTTCCTTTTTATTTGGTGTTTCATACCTTTAGTTCATTAAATCTACTTGTTTTATTTGCAGTTGCAGCAAAAAGTTTGCTCCTTATGTGTTGTTGCAGATGATAGTCTCTTCTTAACAGTTGCTGTTGCCCATCTTTCCAAAACCTCACATATATTGTCATTGTTTCCTGGCCTGCGTCAGAAGGGTGCCCAATATTTACAAGCTGTAGCAGTTGCAAATGGTTATTCAATGGATCGAGTAGAAGTTCTAGATAAGAGGAAAGCAAACTTGACCATGCATGATACTCATCACAAAAAGGTTATTTTCAGCTTGTGTACCAGACTAATTTAATGTGCTATATCTCATGTGTTGCGGTTAACATTTCTCAAAAGTTATTACTTCCTATAATTGTTAATATCCATGCAGTTTCATACTACTTTTGCCCTTTAATTAACTCCTAGTAGTTGGACATATTTCTCCTCTTTTTATTTTTTCGTTTATTATTATTGGCTATGTTTATGGGAGTCATTAATACAAGCTGCTAAACGCATGAGCTTTGCGTGATCTCTTTTGCAGGTTGACCTTTTGATAGCAGAACCATTCTATTATGGAAACGAAAACATGCTACCATGGCAGAACCTTCGATTTTGGTAAAGAATCCCATTTTGATCTATAGTTTGTCATGATTTCACCATCAAAATTTTGTTTTGTTTCTTCATGTTTTTAGTTTTTTACCTTTTTTTAAGTTAATCCTATAATATTCATGATAAGTGATGTTTAACATTTATTTCTTACACCTTTTCTGGGAAAAAAAGGTATTTACTTTTTATCACGATGCTCCTATGACTAGTCCCATAAAGCAGTGTTGTTAAAGGTGCACCTAGGTTTCAGGCTCCTTGAGGTGCAAGACCTGCTTCTCTTGTGTGCAGGTGCGCCATAGACAACATTTGCGCCTTTTATCAGGGAATACGAAGGCTTTAGTGATTATTTGATTTTTTCATTGCATTCTCCATCGTGTGCCTCACTTCACTCAAGCACGCGTTATGTTCATAAAGTATGTTGATTATTGTTGCTTGCTATTTTGTAATCAAGTTGGGGTGACTTGCCTATTTATTATCTTGATTTGAAATGGATTTAAGGAAGCAGCGAACTATGCTGGACCAAATCTTATCTAACGATGCACTGATAATGCCTTGTAAAGGGATATTGAAGGCCTGTGCAATGTCCTTCCCGGTGAGTCCCATATTGTGATATCTATCGGTTTGAACCAAGTATGTCATTATGTAGTATGTATGAACATAAAATATAACACTGCTCTCTTTATTTATAGGACCTTTGGAAAAGCCGTCGCTCTCTGAAAGAGATTGAAGGTTTTGACCATTCAGTTGTCAATACCACTTTAGGGGCATGTGGTGATTTTCCTGCACAAGTAGAGAGTTCTTGTCTGCCTTTCTTTGTCTGGCAGTGTGGGGAGATTAAGGTAATGAGTCTGCATTGTCCAGAGAGTAGGTTATTTCGAAAGAAGATGATGAAAAAATTCCATGAAGTGACGAGTATATCACATTCAATTGTTTGAAATCATTTCAGGAACTCAGTGAGAGATTTTATGTCATGGATTTCGATTTCACGAAGCCAATAGGCCCCTGCTCTGGAAATGCCCAGGTATGATCATATGTATTTTGTAAGTGCAGTCGCACTGCACGTTTTTTACTCTTAACCCTAGACTTGAGGGTTGACCACACAAGCCAACTCCTAAGCCATAAGGACATGAGTGAACCGGCATTCAACTTATCAAATATGATGAACTTGCATTTAACATTTACTGCAGGTTAAATTTAAAGAGCCGGGGATATGCCATGGCTTTGCGCTTTGGATTGATTGGGTGATGGATGCAGAAAATTCCATTGTGCTATCAACAGGGCCAGGTGTGTTTCGTATTTAATTTAATCGCTGTATGCTGGAGGGAATAACTTCGATTATGACGTATTTCTTACTACTTTTGATGCCTTCTGTTAAAGATTATTTTAGTTCCCCATTTCCGAAAGGACAATACTTGCCTCCAATCCCATAAGGAGGAACTTCCTCCTACCCATGAAATGGCCCAATATAAATGTGACACTTGGACAAAATTTTAAAAATTTTAAAAGGAAATTATTAAGGTCTTTGTTAATGGATTATTCCCAACCCGCTTCTAAATATTCACACCCCTTCTTCCCTAACTCCATCCAAAACCCTTATTCCTTTGTTGTTGGAGAGATTGCAAGATTCGCGGCTACTGCTGGTTTTTCTTTCATCCACCGCAGATTTCCTTTGCAATCTCTCCGGCAAAAAAGAGGAATAAGACCCTAATAATTTTTTGAAAATGTTTTTAAAATTTGTCCAAGTGTAATTTTTATACCATTCAAAAAAAAGTGTTATTTTTATATTGGGCCATGACATGGGGTAGGAGGAAGTTCCTCTTTATGGGATTGGAGGCGGTGACGGATCTAGAATTTTACACAAGTGGGGGCGGATTTGAAAATTTTGTTTTTTAGTAGGGGCATTATAAAAAAAAATCTATTCAGTGGGGGCATAAGCATAAATATGACAAATTTTCAAGGAAAAAATGTAAAAAAAAAAAGGAATCTGGTCCCATACTAAATCCGTCACTGGTTGGAGGCAAGTAGTGTCCTTACCGAAATTCAACCTTTTCTGGATCAGTACGAGTTTGATTCCACTTAGGTCCAACTTATCAGAAGCTCGATTTATTTTCAGATCAGAGGTACTGGAAGCAAGGAGTGAAGTTCTTGACCAATTCTGTGGCAGTTGGTATTCCAGAATCAGGTTTAGGTGAATGTTGTTCAGCAGACATTGAAGCATCCTTCGACCCATCAAACGGTGAACTCAATGTTAAATATGCATTCTTCTGACCCAAATACCACTGTATTTATCTGTCCAATCCTCTTTTTTATTTTGGTGTTCTAGCCTTCTTTTTGCTGCTGTTACTTACATTTTGCCAACATAATGGCAAAATGAACAAGAAGATATGATGTACTGCATCTTCAGTGATCATTCTGGTTTAATAAAAATATATTTTTTCATCAATATATCGGTTGCGTTTGCGATCGCTAAATTGGGCAATTGGATACGGGATGGACGAAAATTTAGTTTAAACGTTGACGTGATTTTTTCTTAAATTTTAAATTCATTGAGCTGATTCAGCGCTCCCAAACAGTGCATTATGAAATTTCATGAGCATTGTAGTGGCTGTATGAGAGGTTGATGCGGCCAACAATTTCTTAATGAACGAATCGTATGAGAGGTTGATGCGGCCAACAATTTCTGGGGTATTAACAACTCTTGGAGATCATCAACCACCACCTGTATCAAGTCGAGTAAATTTAAATCAGCAATCGAAATAGCCTTGTATCAGAAGCAAAAGATGGGAACGGCTTTACCTCGTATCTCTCACCACCATACGTGTATTCGACAAGCAATTGCTTCAGTTGTCCTGGACAAGGATCACAAAAGCCCATAATGCCCGATTTTTTCACACCTTCGTGAAGCTGTACCACCATACGAAAGCCAACTATTAGAAAACGAAAAATATACAGGATATGTATTTTAGGCCAAAAGAATATATATCACTGCACTAGGGATGAAAAAATTGGAAAACAGGCTATGGAAGATACATACCTTGAGTTGGCCAGAATCATTGACCAGAAAATTAAGAGGTAGAGTGACATCAATTATTTGTGAAGCTATTTCATCTTCTATATCTCCTGATCCATCTCTGTTCCTCAAAGATTTAGGATTTCCATATACTGCTTTTGTAATTTCCAGTCCACGTCTTTCTTGTTGCACATCTCTTTTCCGGTTGGCCACATTTTGTAACAAATTTTGAGCTTTCTGAGCTGCTGCTCTTGCCTCTCGAACCTATAAATATGAAATGATTTTCTTCGTTGATAAATGGAAAATAACGGAGAAATGCCTCGATATTATTGGAAGAGGTCAAGGAAGAAAAATTGTCAAACAGCTATAAATCAGCAATGAGAGACGCTGAGATGATGCAAAGATACAACTAAGACCAGCAATAATTGACAATCAAACATCAGTTTTCAATGTGATGTAGATCAAGAGCAGCCTTAAATAGCTAAAGCTTACAAATTCAGTGGCAGTTCAATTCAAACAACTTGGAGGTTACCTAATAGACAAGTAGAAAAAACTAAGGAGAAAAGAAATAGAATGAGAGCAACCTATAAGAATCGCACCAACAGGTCTACGCATCACACCTAGAGAAGGTACCACACCCTCATATTTTGTGAATCACTCGCAATGAATTTTGATATATTTATATATATATTTTATTCAGTGATCATATAAGTTTCCACTCCACTGATTTTGTCCACGCCTCTTAGAGCCACATGGACCTAACCTACGACTTTTAATCTTGCCTCATAATTGAGGAAATCAGCAAGACTCAGAACTCCTCAAATTCACTACTCGCATCTGTAATAGCATAAATCGAAGTAAATAAAACCCAGCTTTCATTGCATCATAATATTTGTTTTCATGGAATGCACTCCCCGTTTAAGTATTTTTTATACAATTACTTACTTATAAAAAAAAAAAAAGATATGATAGCAGCACATAAAAATTTCCACATTCTGAGAGCAACCACTTTCTACAAAATATTTTCAAAGTTTGTCTGTATTCAGTCCACTTCCAGCACTCGAATTAAATTTTTGGGGCCCTTCTGGATTACGGAATGACTACTTCCAAGTATTTCATTGTTCACCTTAAGAACCACTAAGAAGTCAATGATTCCACTTCACATCTTCATGATTTACAGAGTGATAAATGTATTAAAAAAATAGAATTTTTGAAGAACAATGGAAAAAAGATTCACAAACCTTGAGTAAAAAGTAAAGGGTTGTTGGAATAGCGAATGCTCCACTTGCAATCACAACATTCCAGTGCCTTGAAATCAAAATCTGCATGCAATATCCCATCAACAACGTATCAAAAACGCACAAAACATAGACACAGAATAATAGATTTTGTGTATACAGAATACTATTAGCGTCCAACATAACTCATTGTCTTACATGCATGCCCAAGTACTTCACATGCAACAAACTCAAGTTTCCTTATTTTGTGCCAAAAACGCTAAAGAAGCATTATTGCAAGAAAAAATAATGAAAGAAATTAGCAGAAGCACGGTACTTTTTAAATTCTGCTTTGAACATCTATCCTTTTAACAGACCTGTGGACGTGGCTCATCCAGGTTCTTGCAAACCAACATTTTTGGACCACAATAGCAAAAGGCAATTAAGGAACATGCATAAACAAAAAACCTAAAGAAAATTATTTTTCATCTTTTTTTTGTTTAAATAGCAGCAAGTACATGCATTCCTATTGAATAAAACATGCCGACGGTGCTGAATTCAGATATTTTCCTCGCACCTCCTACTTCAATCTCAATAGCACTGCTGCAAAAATGATAAGGAAGTCACAAAAGAATTTGTGTGAAGCACGCGTCCAGAAACCATGATAATGCAAGACTCGTGAGAGCAATTGCACTACTACGATCTAAAATGCATTGGTAAACTTTGAATACTTGGTTAAGGAACAACTTGCATGAGAAATCAAACAATCTAATACAACCAAACAGATGCATAAGGTGAAAAGGAAGTACTGGAGATTGCAAAATTATACTACAGTCCTCTATTATCCTACTTATGAAAATGTGCTTTGCAGCTGTATCAATTCAGCTTTGCTACGAGTTAAAATAATGATGATGAAATCATGTTCATAAAATTAGTAAAAATAGCATAGACATTGAATACCTTCCAACCCTGCCTGCAATACGCCCATGAGACTTGGAGGAGAAGCGATGAGTATAATGAGCTGATGCTCCAGAAGTAACTGTGCCAAACTGCAATATATGGAACATGAAGTAAGAGGAAAAATCGATTTAAAATTGTTCAATGTATGAAAATCAGATGTTCTAATGAGAGTGAAAAAATGTATGTCAACAAGAAATAAAGAATGATTAAACAAAAAAAATACTATCCTAAAATTGTAGCTTCAGCTTAATCCAGCCCATAAATAATTCTAAATGAGAGAAAAGATAATCAAAAGTCGAGCTAAATTGTCAAAGACATAACCAGAGAGCAGATCTTCAATGAAACATGAAGCGAGTGACCAAATGATACTGACAGATATAACCATGGTTTACTGCAATTTTTATATGATCAAAGTAACAAACTCAACCATAAATTGTTAAAAATGAAAAACTATAATATTTTTTCCAGAATTTGAGAAGTTATCAAAAATAATTGGTGATCTTCTTGTAGCAATTTAGTAACTCATGCCTTCCTTTATTCAAGAGTGTTATATATTAAATGAAGAAAGATCTAAAAATATAAATCTGCCGCTAACTAATATAAAAATACCATCCAGCTGGTCTTTCGTTGAGCTCTAGATTATATAAATTACCACCCCTTGCAAATTCTTTGAAACACGTTATTTTGATTTCTTTCTAAAACACTACATTAGCAATATTTAATAAACTCTCAATTTTTCGTGTTTTTCTTCTTTAATGGAAGCAAGATGCAAAAGTTACAAATCAGATAAGATAGTATCCTTCACAAAATTAAACGAGTGTAAGAGAACAATAACACAGTTTATATAGGAAAAGTTAAATTCTATGTGCTCGCATTAAAATTTCAAAGTAAAATAGAAAACTCATGTTATTTTTAGTCATCATCCTTTGTTAAAAGCTAATCACTGACACAGTGACACCTATATGAATATGTCATGTCCATGTCTGACACCAATAGTGTAGGCATGTCCAATCAAAAATACATTTCATCATTAGATATCTTCGTATTTAATGCCATTATGATTGAAAACTCCATGAGAAAAACAGCTTCTAAAGATCAATTCCTTGATGTAATCATGTTTTCTTCAATGTACTTCGGATTAAGAATATATTCGCCCTTCTTTGTGAAAATATGTTATCCTATTATGAAGATGAAAGATTGATGTACCTTAATCTCCCCAGCAGCAGACATTTTCTCTTCTTCCATATGCCATCCAACAGCTATGGATGACTCTGAACCTAAAACTCATGCACTTGCAGAAGATCTTCTGCCCATTGCTAACATCAATGAAGAAGGCTTGTAGTGAGCAAAATGATAACTTCACTGCCAACAAGTTGTAGCCAACAACTTGGCTTCATCTTCTACAAATCTCAGACCCTATATATATGGACATCCATATGTGATACAAGTTTAAACTCAATCTGTGTAAAGAGAGCAAGTGTGAGGGTGAGGGAGAATTCCGCAAATATATTGAGGTACCCCTCCGTGGACGTATCTGTTTTTTGGAGAACCACGTATAAATCATTGTGTCTATGTGTTTGTGTGTGTTAGATTAACATTTAGGTCTAACAATTGATATCAGAGCAATTTTTGTTCAAAATAGAGTCGCACTTTTCAAGCCTATTTCGAACATGTTAGCGCTTCAAACACACCTTGTATAATATACCGTTAGAAAGCCCGTTCAGAGACGAACGCAACGGTGTACAATTCAGCCCCATAGGAGTCCGGATGCGCCTTCACGCGCCCACGCGTCTTCTCCGGCGAGCTCTGGTTTTTCCGGTGCCGGCGACTTTTTTCAGCAATTAATTCGCGGTACGATATATTGCCGAGTTATTGGCGAGAAATTGGTGATACGATAAATTGACGATATTTTAGAGATAAATTAGCGATACGATATTTTGACACGTCATCACTTTTCTGAAATTTATAGTTTTGCCCTTATACACTATTTTTGGCCATTCCGAGCTCGTTTTAAGTCCATTTTGAGTAAACGAAAGGTCGATCCTAGCTAAATCGACCGTTCCGGATTCAATGGTGGGCTCTGTTTTTCGAAATTAGTAGTCTAATTTTGGAGAAATCCAGTTTGAAGTTCTATTGCTCCTAGTTGGTGAGTAAATTCATAAATTTTTTGATATATGTTATTTTAAGTAATGATTGAAATACAGGATACCGAGCAATCAGAGGCCAGAAATACTGTTGGGACGAACGGTTCTATGAGGAGAACCATGTTGTCAAATGCAAAGTTTGAGCTGGAGAAATTCGATGGCACTAGTAACTTTGGCATGCGGCAATGCGAAATCCAAGATCTTCTATTTCGAGATGGTTCCCAGATTGCCATGAATGTTATGCCCAAGGATATCTCAGATGAAGATTGGACATTCGTGAATCGTCAAGCTTACGGCACAATCAGATTGTGTTTAGCAAAATGTCAGAAGTATTTTGTGATTAAGGAAATTATGGCGGCAGATCTGTGGAAGAAGCTGGAGGACAAATTCATGACGAAAAGTCCATAAAACGCTATGATTGGCGGTATTATCCGATACGTTATGTGTATTTCAATTTATCATTTTTGGAAAATGCCGGTATCGTTATTTAACATCAATACTCATTTTAATGTCTAATAATATTGTCCGAGTCCGTAACACCAGTATGTTACGTATAGTCCGGTTCGTAACATTATAGATACCGTTATTTAACATTGATACTCATTTTAACACTAATATTGTCAAAATATGTTACACCAGACTATTACCCAAACCAACTATGAGTTAATTTAGTATCTAAAATTTCTTATAGAAAAAAAATGTGTACAAATTTTTTCTTCAAAATTTCCCATATCACGCTATATAAACTTTTAAAAAATAGATTTATTATTCCATAAAAATTAACACTCAAAATGGAGCCCAAGTAAGGGAACACTGTTATTTATTAATTACGTTATTTATCTATAACTCTCATATACATAAAGAATAAGACACTATTTTTTTTTAGTTAATTAAAAGATTCCGTAATTAAATTTAATGATAACTCCTATATATCATACACTCTAGCTACACCTAAATATCTCAGTAACACTCACACAGTGAAACGAATACATATAATAATAACCCACAAACGCGTCATCCTCACGTATCACCACGCTTATAAAAACGCCACACACTCAGTCACCACCACCACCACCACCACCAGTACTCTTTTTTCTCTGCAAAAAATATATTCTCAACCATTCTCTGTTCACATATGGCAGCCATTTTCTTCGGTCGTCGCACAACCCTTGTGTCACGCCCCGAATCTGAAAACCCGGATAATGACTTAAATTTAATTAAAATTTATAAAATATCAAAAGGCCAAACTGGTAAACGGACATTGTTTAAATGGTACAATTCACTAGAGCGGAAACAAAATAAAAATAATAAAATCACACACCAATCCCGAAATCAAATCAAATTACAACACGAACACACTAGTCTAAATCCAAACAAGTACGAATCATAATAAGCACGCAATCTCCATTATTACATAAAGATGTAATTATTATAGGTTCAAATTCCACAAATTTCCAATAGCTCACGCATCATCCACCAACGGTTCTTTTCCTGAAAAATGTTAAGGGGTGAGCACAAACGGCCCAGTAGAGAAAAACCCTGAAGCATAAGATTCCGCAAGTATGTAAATTAATGAATACGTATAGGGTCAAGTCTCTACCCTAGTCCAATATCATGATATAAATGCATAAGGAATCACAATATAAACTCATGTAGAACAATTTAAATAATACCATCAAGATAATTTAAATGTTCTATAATCACGAAATTAAAACTAATACTCTCAATACGAACTCAAATCCAACTATCACAACCGAGATAACATCAAATTCAAAATCATCAAATGGGAAAATTATGTCGTGAAACAAACCCTAGGACATGAACTACCTGTTCATCTGCCTAGCCGTCTTGGGGCTACTAACCCTACGGTGACGTCAACCAATCGCGCGATAATTCGAGGACTTGCACCCTAGGAGCTCCTTCGTCCCCCCATTG
Organism: Cornus suecica; assembly: GCA_963922005.1. Taxonomy (NCBI): domain Eukaryota; kingdom Viridiplantae; phylum Streptophyta; class Magnoliopsida; order Cornales; family Cornaceae; genus Cornus; species Cornus suecica. The sequence goes on from OY998245.1 coordinate 55,009,315, forward strand.
CTCACACCACACGACCATTTCCCAAAATCAACAACCAATCCACCATTCACAATTCACAATTCATAAATGTCATTCACATGCGCACATAAGTAATAAATATATCCGCACTCCATGATCCACCTAATAAAAATTCTATCGTGGCATGAATCAATGCATTTAAACACATTAATGCTATTTCACAACTCATGTCAAAAATAGCACAATATGATGATGAATCTATATATAAACATTAAAATGCATAAATGAAGATTCTTAAACTCACACGATACCCCAATAAATCTCTACCTCAACTTGATAAAATATCCAATAAAATACCAACAATCAAAACAATATGTTTGCGTAGAGAATGAAGAAACGAACGGTTCCCCCTTCACGTCTTCATTTGTACCATGTTATACCCGAAACCAATTAACACATATTGAATAATTTTTATATACATAACCATATTTATTTTTTATAATAATATTTGCCAATAAACATTCTGATATATATAAATATCTACGCAAAAATATTCGGGATTAATCAACAAAAAATAGCTACTTAATTAAGAATCAAAAAGTTCGGTTTCGAATACTACCGTAAAACGGACAACAGGTAATCTATGATTTTTAGAAAACTCTACAGGTTTGATAAAACTATGAAATTTACAGGATACACTCCAAACCTCTACGTAGGTCTACTGTAAAAATTTCATAAACTTTAATTAAGATACGGTGGTCCAAATTAATTATAAAAGACAACTTTTATAACAGTTCCGAAAACTGAACACCCTTTACTCCAAGATTTTTACAAAACTATCCATGAATTATATGACTTCCAAAATCTTCAGATTTACATATTATATACTCAATATTAGGTGATAAAATTATAAGTACAAAATTAGAATTATAGATAGCTCAAATTGGTAACACAAGTTCCGGTTTCGAAATACGATTGAAACTGAACAATTACTACTCAACAATTGTTTTTACCGGTATAATTTAACTTACAATTCTTGATCTTCAATACATATGTCCTAGACATTACAAAATGTTATAATAAAAGTTTCAAGATTTATAAGAATACGAAACCATATGACACAATTGGCTAAACCGAAATCGAAATTGGATCAGCAAGCAGTAAAATATCACTGAATAACCTACTTACGTGATTTTTAAAAAATTAATTATTTATCTAAATGATTTGATATTTTTATATATTAAACTAGACATATCAAAAATCATACTGTCAAAGTTTCAAAATTTTATAAATAAATTAACATGGTTTATAAATTGCTCAAACTAAGGCAAGAAAACAATTCTGCAACAGGAACTATATCCGAAAATCATGAAATTCTGGATTTTTAATTAAATCTATATTGATCTATAATTTCTGAAACTTTCAGGAACATATAATCTCATATATATACATATGCTATAAAATGTTCAGAAAATAAAACAAATCGTTACATATTTTAAAAAATCATAGATCGAAGGCTTTGATTTGCTAGAACAATGAGAACAATAATTTGAAATTTTTGAAAAATCAAATCAAATTAAATTATATAGATCACATACCGTAATTGGTATTAAACTGAAGATCGGAACACGTAGAACAACTTCCTAGTTGAGCACAAAATTGAATTCCCACTCTAAGATGCCCAATATGTAGATAGAAGAAGAAATAAGTAAAATAGAGAATGATGGAAAATGGTTTTATTTGATTGTTGAAAATATGCAAAAGCCAACCTCAACACTTCAATATAATGGCTGAAAACTTTCATCAATAATGCCACAAAGTGGTGTCAATATAATAGATGTATGATTGCACTTTCAAATGGTGGAGGAATATGCTTTGGGAAAGTTGAAGATAAAAAAAAATAATAATAAAAAAAAGAAAATGTGAAATTCGGTCACAATTTCTCTTTGAACACATAATGAATATATTGCAAAAGTTACTCTCATCTTTATCAAACTTAAAAGTAACCCCCACATTTAATTAAAATATCGAAACCACCCGGTCAATGACAAAAATGAAAATTCTACAAAACATAGGAATGAACCCAAAAATTCAAATCATGCAACCCTTAATGCACGAAAACACATACAATGCCACGTAATGCAGAAGAAAAACAATTATTACCGAAGAAAAAAAAATTATTTAAATAAACCTGGTCATTACACCTTGTGTAAAATGAGTGACTCAAACTCATCCACTTGCAGAAGAAGCTTCTGCCCATTGCCAACATCATTGTCACCTCTCACATGCATGAATCACAAAGGTCAATGAAGAAGGCTTGTAGTGAGCAAAATGATAACTTCACTGCCAGCAAGTTGTAGCCAACAACTTGGCTTCCTCTTCTCCAAATCTCAGACCCTATATATATGGTCATCCATATGTGATACAAGTTTAAGCTCAATCTGTGTAAAGAGAGCAAGTGTGAAGGTGAGGGAGAATTTCGTAAATATATTGAGCTACCCCTCCGTGGACGTACCCGTTTTTTGGAGAACCACGTATAAATCATTGTGTCTGTGTTTGTGTGTGTTAGATTAACATTTAGGTCCAACAATTGGTATTAGAGCCATTTTTGTTCAAAATAGAATTGCACTTTTCGAGCCTATTTCGAACATGTTAACGTATCAAACACACCTCGTATAATATACCGTTAGAAAGCCCGTTCAGAGACGAACGCAACGGTGTAAAATTCAGCCCCATGGGAGTCCAGACGTGCCCTCACGGGCTCCAAGAAGAAACGCGTGTGAGTTTCCCCGTCATCACGCGCCCACGCGTCTTCTCCGGCGAGCTCTGGTTTTTCCGGCAGTTTTTTCCGGTGCAGACGACTTTTTCCGGCAATTAATTCGCGGTACGATATATTGCCAAGTTATTGGTGAGAAATTGGTGATACGATAAATTGACGATATTTTGAAGATAAATTGGCGATACGATATTTTGACACGTCATCACTTTTCTGAAATTTATAGTTTTGCCCTTATACACTATTTTTGGCCATTCCGAGCACGTTTTAAGTCCATTTTGAGTAAACGAAAGGTCGATCCTAGCAAAATCGACCGTTCCGGATTCAACGATGGGCTCTGTTTTTTGAAATTAGTACTCTAATTTTGGAGAAACCCGGTTTGAAGTTCTATTGCTCCTAGTTGGTGAGTAAATTCATCAATTTTTTTATATATGTTATTTCAAGTCATGACTGAAGTACAGGATACCGAGCAATCAGAGGCCAGGAATACTGTTGGGACGAACGGTTCTATGAGGAGAACCATGCTGTCAAATGCAAAGTTTGAGGTGGAAAAATTCGATGGCAACAGTAACTTTGGCATGTGGCAATGCAAAGTCAAAGATCTTATATTTCGAGATGGTTCCCATATTGTCATGGATGTTATGCCCAAGGATATCTCAGATGAAGATTGGACATTCGTGAATCGTCAAGCTTGCGGCACAATCCGATTGTGTTTAGTAAAAAATGTCAGAAATATTTTGTGATTAAGGAAATTATGGCGGCAGATCTGTGGAAGAAGCTGGAGGACAAATTCATGACGAAAAGTCCATAAAACGCTATGATTGGCGGTATTATCCGATATGTTACGTATATTTCAATTTTTAACATTTTTTGAAAATGTCGTTATCATTATTTAATATCAATACTCATTTTAATGTTTAATATTGTTCGAGTCCGTAACACCAGTATGTTATGTATAGTCCGGTTCGTAACATTTTAGATACCGCTATTTAACATTGATACTCATTTTAACACTAATATTATCCAAATATGTTACACCAGACTATTACCCAAACCAACTATGAGTTAATTTAGTGTCTAAAATTTCTTCTAAAAAAAAAATGAGTACGAATTTTTTCTTCCAAATTTCCGAGTTAACGCTAAATAAACTTTTTAAAAATAGATTTATTATTCCATAAAAATTAACACTCAAAATGGGGCCCAAGTAAGGGAACACTGTTATTTATTAATTACGTTATTTATCTATAACTCTCATTTACATAAAGAATAAGACACTATTTTTTTTAGTTAATTAAAAGATTCCGTAATTAAATTTAATGATAACTCTTATACATCATACACTCTAGCTACACCTGAATATCTCGGTAACACTCACACAATGAAACGAATACATATAATAATAACCCACAAGCGCGTCACCCTCACGTATCACCACACTTATAAAAAAGCCACACACTCAGTCACCACCACCAGTACTCTTTTCTCTCTGCAAAAAATATATTCTCAACCATTCTCTCCCATTCTCTGTGCACACAACCAACTTCACAGATGGAAACCATTTTCTTCGGTCGTCGCACAACCCTGTGTAGAATGAGTGACTAAAACTCACCCACTTGCAGAAGAAGCTTCTGCCCATTGCCAACATCATTGTCACCTCTCACATGCATGAATCACAAAGGTCAATGAAGAAGGCTTGTAGTGAGCAAAATGATAACTTCACTGCCAGCAAGTTGTAATCAACAACTTGGCTTCATCTTCTCCAAATCTCAGACCCTATATATATGGGCATCCATATGTGATACAAGTTTAAGCTCAATCTGTGTAAAGAGAGCAAGGGTGAGGGTGATGGAGAATTCCGTAAATATATTGAGTTACCCCTTCGTGGACGTACCCGTGTCTTGGAGAACCACGTATAAATCATTGTGTCTATGTGTTTGTGTATGTTTGATTAGCATTTAGGTCCAACAATTGGTATCAGAGCCATTTTTGTTCAAAATAGAGTCGCACTTTTTTAGCCTATTTCGAACATGTTAACGCATCAAACACACCTCGTATAATATATCGTTAGAAAGCCCGTTCAGAGATAAACGAAACGGTATAAAATTCAGCCCCATAGGAGTCCGGACACGCCCTCACGGGCTCTAAGAAGAAACGCGCGTGAGTTTCCTCGTCATCACGCGCCCACGCGTCTTCTCTGGCGAGCTCTGGTTATTTCGGCGTTAACGACTTTTTCCGGCGATTAATTCGCGGTACGATATATTGCCGAGTTATTGTCGAGAAATTGGTGATACGATAAATTGACGATATTTTGGAGATAAATTGGCGATACGATATTTTGACACGTCATCACTTTTCTGAAATTTATAGTTTTGCCCTTCTACACGATTTTTGGCCATTTCGAGCTCGTTTTAAGTCCGTTTTGAGTAAACGAAAGGTCGATCCTAGCTAAATCGACCGTTCCGAATTCAACGGTGGGCTCTGTTTTTCAAAATTAATACTCTAATTTTGGAGAAACACGGTTTGAAGTTCTATTGCTCCTAGTTGGTGAGTAAATTCATCAATTTTTTTATATATGTTATTTTAAGTCATGACTGAAGTACAGGATACCGAGCAATCAGAGGCCAGAAATACTGTTGGGACGAGCGGTTCTATGAGGAGAACCATGCTGTCAAATGCAAATTTTGAGGTGGAGAAATTCGATGGCACCAGTAACTTTAGCATGTGGCAATGGGAAGTCCAAGATCTTCTATTTCGAGATGGTTCCCAGATTGCCTTGGATGCTATGCCGAAGGATATCTCAGATGAAGTTTGGACATTCGTGAATCGTCAAGCTTACGGCACAATCCGATTGTGTTTAGCAAAATGTCATAAGTATTTTGTGATTAAGGAAATTATGGCGGTAGATCTGTGGAAGAAGCAGAAAGACAAATTCATGAGGAAAAGTCTAGAAAATGCCATGATTGGCGGTATTATCCGATACATTGTGTGTATTTCAATTTATCATTTTTGGAAAATGTCGGTATCGTTATTTAATATCAATACTCATTTTAATGTCTAATATTGTCCGAGTCCGTAACACCAGTATGTTACGTATAGTCCGGTTCGTAACATTATAGATACCGTTATTTAACATTGATACTCATTTTAACACTAATATTGTCCAAATATATTACACCAGACTATTACCCAAACTAACTATGAGTTAATTTAGTCTCTAAAATTTCTTCTAGAGAAAAAAGGAGTACGAATTTTTTCTTCCAAATTTCCCATTTGACGCTAAATAAACTTTTAAAAAAATAGATTTATTATTCCATAAAAATCAACACTCAAAATGGGGCCCAAGTATGGGAACACTGTTATTTATTAATTACGTTATTTATCTATAACTCTCATATACATAAAGAATAAGATAATATTCTTTTTTAGTTAATTAAAGTATTCCGTAATTAAATTTAATGGTAACTCCTATATATCATACACTCTAGCTACACCTGAATATCTCAGTAACACTCATACAGTAAAACGAATACACATAATAATAACCCACAAACGCATCACCCTCACGTATCACCACGCTTATAAAAAAGCCACACACTCAGTCACCACCACCACCACCAGTAGTACTCTTTTTTCTCTACAAAAAATATATTCTTAACCATTCTCTGTGCACACAACCAACTTCATAGATGGCAGCTATTTTCTTCGGTCGTCACACAACCCTTGCTCACCTCCTCACCACCAGAATCCGTACCTCTTCGAGTCAGATGGTCGAGTCTGACTCTCCGACGACCTTCGGGCTTGGTCGATTAGATCTCTCCACTCGTTCGACTTGTTTCTCGTTCAGCTCGTTTTCTCCGACGACCTGGTTTGGGCTTTGTCATCTCTCTACTCGTTCCCCTCCGCCTTCTCTTTTCGGTTTATCGGCTCATTTCTCGGCGAGTTCAGACTCCGACGTGTTCCCATCGGAGTACTCAGTCCCGGACAAATCCGACATCCCATCGGAGGACTCAGTTCCTTACGAGGAGATGAGTATGTATGCAAAGTTTTTTTAACAGAATCAGTATGTATATAAAGCTTTATAATATGGTTTTAAAAATTTTGTTACGGTTATGCGTCAATTGGGGGAGATCGATGTGAAGTCGAAGGAGAGGGTGGACAAGTGTAAGTTAAAATAAAATTTATAATTGTTTTGTTAAACATTTTCTGAGAGTTGAAGCTTTTTCTGACAGCTATGTATGAGACTCCGGATTGGAAGGAGTGGAGGGCGAGGTATGTTGAATCTATTCCGGTGTGTGTTGATTATGGTCCTAGGCCATTAGTAAAGTTGACCGAGAAGTTAAGCGAGGACGAGCCGCCCAAACCCTAAAAACCCTTAACCGTTTTGACAGGTAAAATCTAACTATTGTAAATTGTAATCTGATTTTTTTATTTGGTTTTGTAATTAATGTGATTTTTCTATCTGATTTTTTATTATAATCTCACACTAAACCCTCACATAACAAAAATAAAAATATTAAGTGAAGCAGTTTTGAGGATTGTTGAGAGGTTGTCATTGTTCTTGTCGAGAAAAAATTTGAACGGGTGTTGGGTCGTTTTGACATGGTTAAGACCCGACAAGAGCTTCACAAACCCAGATAGTTGTTGCTGAGTCCGTACGAGTAAGGCCGTGTTTGGATGGGTCAGAAACAGGGGGGTTTGTAGTAAATATGTTGTGTTTGTAGGTATTAAATGAAGGAGGAAGTGTCCCAATTTTACTATCCTATATATCTATCAGCTATGGAAGCATTCAACTATTATAATCTGATTTTTGTAGTATAATCAAACTATTATAATAATCTGATTTTTGTTATTTAGTTTTGTATTATAATATGATTTTTGTAGTATAATCAATCTGATATTTGTACGTATTTGGTTATTTATGAACGCAAAGACCCTCAGAATTGGAAGAAGGTAATAGAGGAGGAGGAGAACTATAGGAAAATTTGTCATATAGTGCAGATGCAGCCCCACTTGTACACCAGAAAGAATTTCCTCATCAAAACCACTCAAATCAAGCTTTATGTGAAGGAGGAGAACCTGATGGTTGACCTATATGATGAGCGTTCAAAAGTCTGGACCCCATTCGATATGGGATTCAAAGTTCCAATTGACGATATTTTGGAGATAAATTGGCGATACAATATTTTGACACGTCATCACTTTTCTGAAATTTATAGTTTTGCCCTTCTACACTATTTTTGGCCATTCCGAGCTCGTTTTAAGTAAACGAAAGTTCGATCCTAGCTAAATCGATCGTTCTGGATTCAACGGTAAGCTCCGTTTTTCCAAACTAGTACTCTAATTTTGGAAAAACCCGGTTTGAAGTTCTATTGCTCCTAGTTAGTGAGTAAATTCAGAAATTTTTTGATATTTGTTATTTCAAGTCATGACTGAAGTATAGGATACCGAGCAATCAGAGGTCATAAATACTTTTGGGACGAGCGGTTCTATGAGGATAACCATACTGTCAAATGCAAAGTTTGAGGTGGAGAAATTCGATGGCACTAGTAACTTTTACATGTGGCAATGCGAAGTCCAAGATCTTCTATTTCGAGATGGTTCCCAGATTGCATTGGATGTTATGCCCAAGGATATCTCAAATGAAGATTGGACATTCGTGAATCGTCAAGCTTGCGGCACAATCTGATTGTGTTTAGCAAAATGTCAGAAGTATTTTTGTGATTAAGGAAATTATGGTGGCAGATCTGTGGAAGAAGCTGGAGGACAAATTCATGACGAAAAGTCCAGAAAATGCCATGATTGTACACATGATTGGCGGTATTATCCGATACGTTACGTGTATTTCAATTTATCATTTTTGGAAAATGCCGGTATTGTTATTTAACATCAATACTCATTTTAATGTCTAATATTGTTCGAGTCCGTAACACCAGTATGTTACGTATAGTCCGGTTCGTAACATTATAATTACCATTATTTAACATTGATACTCATTTTAACACTAATATTGTCCAAATATGTTACACCAAACTATTACCCAAACCAACTATGAGTTAATTTAGTGTCTAAAATTTCTTCTAGAAAAAAAAGGAGTACGAATTTTTTCTTCCAAATTTCCCAGTTGACGCTAAATAAACTTTTAAAAAAATAGATTTATTATTCCATAAAAATCAACACTCAAAATGGGGCCCATGTATGGGAACACTGTTATTTATTAATTACGTTATTTATCTATAACTCTCATATATATAAAGAATAAGATAATATTTGTTTTTTAGTTAATTAAAGGATTCCGTAATTAAATTTAATGATAACTCCTATATATCATACACTCTAGCTACACATAAATATCTCAGTAACACTCACACAGTAAAACGAATACACATAATAATAACCCACAAACGCGTCACCCTCACGTATCACCACGCTTATAAAAAAAGCCACACACTCATTATAATAATCTGATTTTTTTTATTTAGTTTTGTATTATAATATGATTTTTGAGTATAATCAATCTGATATTTGTACGTATTTGGTTATTTATGAACGCAAAGACCCTCAGAATTGGAAGAAGGTGACAGAGGAGGAGAAGAACTATAGGAAAATTTATCATATAGTGCAGATGCAGCCCCACTTGTACACCAGAAAGAATTTCCTCATCAAAACCACTCAAATCAAGCTTTATGTGAAGGAGGAGAACCTGATGGTTGACCTATATGACGAGCATTCAAAAGTCTGGACCCTAGTCGATATGGGATTCAAAGTTCCAAGAGATTAGTATGACATTCCAAAGATATATGCTTTCCATTAGCTGTCTACTAGGAATCTGGAAGTGATTCTCGAAAAGAGTCCCACCAAGGTTGATATTGAGGATATCTTCCCAATAAAAGTTCGAAATTAAAGTTTTTGTTTCAATTTGCTGACAGTGGCAATTTCTTTTGCTTTGGCATTTTGGAAGATTATGAATTTTGCTTCCTGTCTGTGTCTCAGTCTCTATTTTCATCTCTTTTATGAGACAACAGTACTTTTAAACTCATATTATGCTCAATTGATTTATTATGATTGGTTATGGTTTTTTATTTTATTTTTTTATTTTTTTCCTTAATGGTAAGTATTTCCTCATATTATGGTCAATTACTTTGTTAAGCTTGGTTCTGGTTTTCCACTTAATTATTATTTTTTTCTTAAATGGTTCTATTTTCTTTAAAAAAATTGTAGTTGTCATTTTCACAAAATAAATTATTTTATATCTATATAAGAATTAGTATAATGTTTGTGTGCGAGGTATAATGCATCTAAATTTCCTTTATTTCATTTTATATTTTTTTCCACAATGTTAATCATGTTCAATTTATAATGCTTTTATAAATTCTATTTCTTAACACAATGAACATAGACCCCTAAGCGACCTTAACCCGTCATCCCTAGCCGTCGTGCATCACCAGCGTCTCTAGCCGTCGCGAACCAGCACCACCACCACACCGTAGTGCACCACCAGCAACCCTGCCCGTCGCCCCTTGCCATCAAACCACTGCCCCTGTTGAAACCCAAATCGAAGGTGACCCTCACAAAATCGAGTTACCACATGTGGTCATGCCCAACAACACGTCGCCACCACCTACGTGGCGCACCACTGTCGCACCCTCGGTCGTCGCCGCTTTTCTGAACTCCGGCAACACCAGATCAAGTCGCGCCTCTTTTGTGCGCGACCCTCTTCCTCTTTCCCATCCTCTCTCTCTCTCTCTCTCTCTCTATCCGTGGAGAAGGGAAGATGAAATCGTCAATATGCAGTGAAGGAAGAAAAGAACACCATGCCAAGTCTGGTTCGTGAATCCTTATTTCCAATATGACAATAATACATATACCAATATATAATTGCATTTAAATACATTTATTAAATACCCATATATATATATATATTTCCAATTAATAATATATACATACGAACAATAAACCCCAAAATGTATCGAGAACCCCCAAATAAAATCATACGAGCCCGAAAAATAAACGGGATGCCCAATAATTACTATAACTGGTATAACTAGCTCGGGGTAAAAACCCAATCACCAAAACACCGGTTCAAACCATCGCAAGGAAACAATTCAAAAATCCTCCGAGTCGAGTACCGCACAAAAATAAAATATTTAACCTCCATTTAATAATAAATAATAATAAAGGGAATATTATCTCAAAAATCCCTAAACGAATACACGAATACCCTGAATATCAACGAATGCCAAATAACTCAATTAATCCGTAATAAATACCTGATCGACTCGTAATTAATATCACGCAAGCCCGTAAAATCTACGGATAACTAATAAATAATATAAATCGAAATAACCGTCAGAACACAAAACACTTCCGAACTCGACTCCAACAAAAGATGGGTCTCAGTCGATCTATCCCAATTCTCGGTCCGCTAAATTAATAATAAAAAATCCCTGCTAATGACAAACTCAGAACCCACCGCCTCAAGTGCGGAAAGCGAAAAGAAATCATTTAGCCTCAAATAATAGTAAATAATAATAAAGGAAAAATCATAAGAAAATCCTTAAACGATGACACGCGTACCCGGAAGATCTACGACAAAATTCAACTACCGGAACATCGGGTACGTACAAGACCCACCGAATAACCACAAGCAATAAGACACGAAAAGAATCCGATATAAACAAACAAGCTAACGCAAATACCCCTAAGCATACAAGTCAAACAATACATAGTAACACACACTTACAAACACACAACACGTCAATCAAATAAAGCAAATATTAATCCCATTACAAGGGAAAACAAAACGTCGAACCCCTAACGCACTAAATGCCAAACTCGCACAGTTGAGTCGAAACCTTTAACTTCGGTCAACAAAACGTGCCGCCACCCAGTCGAAGCACTAAAGTTAAACGTCTAAACGAATCCACTTAGTCGACAATAAGAATTCACGTCAACGTTTCACTAAGTCTCAAACACTACCGTCACGTCAAGTCAAGTCACGTAATCACCAACGACAGTCCACGAAGTCTTTAAGGAGACAATCGTCTAGCTGCCCAGTCAGCTCCAAACGTTAAACGCGAAAAATTTACACGTGAGATACCAAGAATAACCATGACGTCATGAACAAGTGACGTCACAATCGAAAATAAATCAAAACTAATTCCAGAAAATTGGGAAAATAACACGGAGTGTTACAAAATTAATCGGCATTTAGGTGATCGAAGATGTGAAATTATTTATATACCCATATATATTTTTTTATGGACAACAATGTCTTTACAAATAATGAAGGGTATAACAGTCATTTCAGCCCTGCAAAACTACAGACGTAAGCATTGACAATGTCGGAAGTTTGCCGAAAGGGGTATTTATTACTACTTATAAACTAGATGAAGTAAAACCATAAATATCCAAATGAGAGTGGGTGCGGGTGTAATTTAGCATATCCCGAGAAGTTGAAATTATAATTATTGGTAAAATGAATACATAAGCCCACTGATTTATTTAATAAGCATAATTATAATTTTCACACTCTCAAATTGATCGGCGTCCATATCAAATGATCGAAGATGTAAAATTAGTTATATACGCATGCGTACTTTTTTATGGGCAACAAAATTTTTACAAATAACGGAGGGTCTAACAGCCATGTCACTCCTACAAAATTGTTGACGTAAGCGTTGAAGTTTGCCTAGTGCGGGTGTAATTTAGCATCTCTTGAGAGTAAAACTGTAACTATTCCTATATAATGCAACTTTTATTTTGAACTGTAAACTCACTTTCCCCAAGGGCCCAACCACTCCTTAAACCCTCTGTTCTAAATTCTAATGCGTTTCACAATCCTTAAAACCCTAAGGCCTTGTTTGGTTCGCGGTCCGGTCCCATGTAGTCCGGTCTCATAATGGTTTTTTTGGGACCGGACACTATTTGACAACACGGTTCCAAAAAAACAAGGACCACTTGGGACCAAAATGGCTAATTTGAGACAACCAAAAATGATGGTCTCAAGTGGTCTTATATACAATTGTCTTAACACATGAGACCATAAAATCTGAAATATATATATAAAATTAAAAAATATATATAATTTGAAAATAATATATAAACCTAAAAAAATAATATAAAAATTTGAAATAATGTATAAAATTTGAAATATATATAAAATTAAAAATTAATATATAAAATGCAAAAAATATATTTAAAATTTGGGAAAATAAAAAAATTCCAAAATAATAGAAAAAATAAAAAATAATGTATAAAATTCGAAAATAATATATAAATTTTGAAAAATAATATAATTTTTTAAAAATAATGTATTAAATTCGAAAAAAATATATAAAAATCAAAATTAATATATAAAATTTTAAATATATATAATTTAAAAAATAATATATAAGTTTTGAAAAATAATATAAAAATTTTGAAATAATGTATAAATTTTGAAAAAAATATAAAATTCAAAAATAATATACAAAATTAGATATATATATTTGAGAAAATATAAAAAATTTGAAAATAATATAAAAAATCAAAAATAATATATAAAATTCAAAAAATAATATAAAAATTTGAAATAATTTATAAAATTTGAAAAATATATTATTTTTGAATTTCTTATATTATTTTCAAATTTTTTATATTTTATATATTTTTCATACTTAATATATTTTTTGAATTTTATATATTATTTTATTATTTTTTGTATTATTTTCCAAACATAAGACCAAACAGCTTGAATAAAATCATAAGACCAGACAACTTTACTAAACAGATTTTCAAAACAACACCCAAATAAAATCAGACCAAATCGAACCAGATAAGACCGGACGGGACCGGACCGGACCGCCTACCAAACGGCCCTAACTTTCCTACTCCCCCTTCGCATACTCACTCGTCTCAGACCTCTCCCAATCACCTCCAATTCATTGCGAACTATGAGCTCCGGGTCGAATCAGCGCATGTTTGAGCTCCGAGTCGACCCACTCACCGGTAACTCGGACTGGGTCGTCATCGACGAAAGACGACGACGACGACCCACTTGCAGAAAATGCTCCGAAACAACCTCTGTTGGCCACAACATCGTACCTCGACATGCTCAATGACTCCCGCAGGAACAGAGCCTTCCGTCAAGCCATCGACAAGACCGTTACCAAACCTTGCCATGTTCTTGATATTGGGTACTCCTTATACTTCACAATTTGTTCATATTTAATTCAGTACACATAGTATGTTGATATATATGTGTGTATATATATATATATATACATACTTATATCTGTGTGTGTAATTAGTACTTTAAGTAGCATTGGGTTGAATTAGAAACTTAATACTTGTTTAGTTAATTCACTGGGATTGCACCCAAAATTAAAATAAACAATGGGTTGAATTAGAAATAAATGAAGTAACCTATCTAATTGATGAAATGTAGAGTAAAAAATTGGAACTTGGTTAGCTGATTCAGAATTATTGCATCCAACTATAAGATTGGTAATGTTTGTTTTCATAATAATTTCAAAGTGTTCTGAGCAGTTTCATTTGGTGACCGTGGTCAAAAAATGTCAAATACAATGTTACATCTTGTTTCTGTTAATGAAGGTATGAATATAGGTTTTTTTTTTCATATGTTGTGTTGCTATAATTAGTTTTGCAGGGCTGGAACTGGGTTGTTGTCAATGATGGCTGCACAGGCTATGGCGTCTGATGACACAACAAGATCGAGTTATGAGGGGAGGGTTACATCATGTGAGTCATATCTTCCAATGGTGAAGTTGATGAGGAAGGTTTTGCGTCTGAATGGTATGGAAGGAAAAGTACGTGTTATCAACAAGCGGTCTGATGAGCTAGAAGTAGGCATGGATATGACTTCGCGAGCGGATGTTCTTGTGAGTTTTACACACTAAGATGAATACTTAGCGCCCTTTCCTTCATGCTGGTTATTTTATTTTTAATTATTTACAACATTAATTGTACCGGCTTAACTTATATTATATATTTTGAGTGAAAGTTGAATGTATTGAAGAGTGGAATTTAGAAACCAAAAGGCAGGAAAGATATATTTTGCATGAACTATATAAAGCTCCGAGAGGCTGAGTGATTATCTTCCTTACTGTCCTAATCTCTTGTAGAATGCTTATGGGTAGTTGTTAGACGGCATATTTAGGCAATTGCATGATATTGCTTGGAAGGCCTTACAGGGTGAGCAACAGTGGACACCCATACCCTTTATGCTTTTGTGTGCCGATTATTGTATAGACACTTTTTTTTGGTGTAACTATGCATAGGAATGCGCTACTGGATTTGATTTCTTCTTTATATATGTATGAAGAGTTAAATTCTGAATGCAGGTCAGTGAAATACTAGACTCAGAGCTGTTGGGTGAAGGACTGATTCCAACTTTACAGCATGCTCATGACAAGCTATTGGTGAAAAATCCACGTACAGTACCATACCGAGCAACAACTTATGGCCAGGTTTGCGGCTACTTATGGCCGGGTTTTTCAGCAGATGCATGTTAATCTTAGTTATTGTTAATGTTATTATTTTTTGGTCAGGCAAATACTTGCTCACACCTCCACAATGCCCTTTATGGGGCTCCAACCCCTTCATCTTCCTTTTGAGGGAGGAGAGGTTATACCAGTGAGGATAATGACCAATTTCATCTTTAAGTTCTATTGTCAAGTGTTCAGTTGTGCTTTTCGTATTCTTTTCCCTCAACTTCTAGCATGTTTATTGCTTCCTTTCATGATAAAGTTATTTTTTATATATTTACTATTTGCTTTAATGTTTAAGGAGTAATTATGAACAAGACTCTTTGAGTGTCTAGTGGTAATTTTTTGGCCTTATGTCATTTCAGGGATCCAACATTTAATCTTTTAACAGGACTTGATTTCCAATGTTAGAAAGTACAGAATTGGAATATTGTGACTTTCAGAACTTATTTTGGAATTACTGAAGACCATACCGAAGACCTAATGGCATATCCTGAGCTGAAATAATATCTATGGACCTTGACTGAATTTCGTACCTATTTTTTTTTTAAAAAGACAATGAATCCTTAACCAAAGATAAAGTAAAGTAAAATAAAACAAGTCGGCAGTGTAGTTGATAGGTAAAAGTAAGTAGGACTTGCACAAAATAACTTGATCACGAGATGTCTTCGTGTGCCTGCCTTGGACCAGTTTGTATTATTCTCTTCTTTGACCTCGTTTTCTCTTGTTCTTCTGTAGTCTGCATCAAACTGTACGTGATTTCCTTGGAATATCCTTCCTCAACTCTTGTGCAAGCTTTGCTTCAGAAAAATGTTGAAGGATTATTAAGATGCTGACTTTAGGCCGGATGGCAATGCTTTCTTCCATGAAGCGGTGTGTGCAGTAAACATGAATGAACAACTAAATATACCACTGAACAATTGTTTTATTCCCACAGTGAACCCAAGTGGTTTCTGTATGCTCATTATTATCCTTGTGCTACTTGTTTCTTAATTCTTTCCTAGTCCATATTATGATCCCTTATATTTGTTTTATTTGTTTTTATTGTGTTCATGTGATTATTTCGATGCTAACATTAATACAATGTTGTTCATTCTGCTTTTCTGATGGTGCTTTCTGCTCAGCTAGTTGAAAGCCCGGATTTGTCGAAGCTGCATGATTATATAGTAATGAAGAAAAAGTATTGGACGACATTCATCTTGTCCCAGCGGGGATGGAAACCATTTTATGCGTTAAACCTGAACAGTATTCCATGCATTGTAATGCAATGAAAGGAAAAATGAAACTGGTGAGACATTATTTACTTTTTAAGAATTTTTTTCTTAGATAGGCTCTTTACTTCTACTCAATTTCATATTCTCCCAGCTGTCAGAGCCTTTCAAAATTTTTGAATTTGACTTTTGGAGAAGGCCAGAGAATCATGGGAAAGCTGACCTATGCATAAAGGCAATTAATGATGGTACAGTTCATGCTGTTGTCTCATGGTATATGTTTTGCACATTTGCACTTATTTGTGTCACAAATTCTTCAGGATGGTTAAGCTTGTATTTGGTTTTCTTTTTCAGGTGGATACTTCAGCTTGATTCTGAAGGGACAATCTTTTATTCCACCAGCCCAAATTGGATTTGTCTTCCTTTCGATATGAAAGACTTGGATTCCTCATTACCAAGTGCGTTGATGCATTTTTTGCTACTTTACTAATGAAATTCTCTTTCAATCACGTTTTTTCATTGGACTTGAAAAGCAAAATGAAGGCTATGAAAAAGAAAAAGAAAAAAAAAATGTTGCTCAAGCTTTTGTTAGTTTGATTAAATACCTCTTTTCTGTATCCAAGTTGGTACTAAGATTATTTGAAGAAGCAGTTGGCATATATTCAACCTTTACAAATCACACTAGTGGCATTCAAGTAATTTAGTTGGAACTTTGATCATTGATACTTGTACGCTGATGCATATTATATGCTGAAACTTTACACGAAGGCATTTATCTCAAACATACTACATTCATCATTAGAAAACATATGCAAACTTTAGATAAGATTTCTAATTCTTGAACAAGCAAATTCTCAATTAAGTATAGATCAGCAGTTTAAGATCCTTTGCCCCAGACTTTGTAATTTCATGCTAAATAGTAAAAAATTCTGTTATATGTTATCCTTTTCCATTTCTAAAGTTTATTTTGTTACTTCTCAAGGTGCTGGGGATTGGTGCGACCATTGGAAACAATGTGTTTGGTTCATCCCCGGGAAAGGTTTGTCTGTATCCAAGGATGAAGAGATTCGTTTGTATGCTAGTCATAGTTATATTAGTGTTTCGTATGATCTCAAGAAACAAGCCTGGGGATCTGAAATTGGGCAGGATGACTTTTGTGGTCAAGATTGTCATCTCTTTCTATCACCAGAAAAAATTGCGATATATGGAGACTGCAGTTGGAGATGTTCCATGTTAGGAGCAATAAAAAGTGCCGTAAGCTCTATCTCCCTCCCCCTCTCTCTCTCTGTCACGCATGCATACACGCACACTTGCAAATGCATAAAATCCACCATGTATCAGATTATTCTAGCTATCATGTGGCAACAACCAAAATAATTGGCTAAAGGCCATTATTGACCCCTTTTTTTTTTTGAAATTTTTTGCCATCACAAATAAAATAATTTCGTTTACATGCCTACTTGGCTAATTTAATGTTCCGTGTAAAAATCAGTTTTAGCTTGTTTAGAAGCTAATAAAACAATAGATTTTTCATCCTTTTGTACCCATTTTTCCTGATTGATGATAATTGTGCAGCCTTTTTTTTTTTTTTTTTTGCAAAAAACTACAGTTAGTAAATGAAGACTGATCAAAATATTTGTAGGTCTGTCTGGTTTTGGTTTTCTGACACTTGTACTATTTAAGTAAATGTTAAATGATACATAATGCCTACGAGAAATCTTATCGATCACTAGAATGGCTTAGATGGATGGAAAGAGGCAATTTCAATGTTGGATCACTTGACGTTGTTTCTGTTTTATCAGTGTCTATCTGTGGCTTCCTGTCACAAATGAGTTGGGTCTTCATACTGTTGAGGATGTATTGCAGTTTTGGCATTCAGTTGCATTTTGCTAGAAAGTTAAGCTGTTGTGGGACCTAATCATGTGAATTGACATGCTTTACGATGAGTAATGGGGAAGGGAGAAAAAAGAGAGTTTCCAAAGGCAATGCCAGTGTGGAGATTTCATGATATCTTGATGCCTGGATACTTCTGTATCCAACTATTAGTTCTATCCAGAATAAGCATATTAGTTTTGTTCTGTGATTTGCCATTTTATTCAAAGAGAAATCTGGAAATGCTGCTTTGTATTTTTGAGTACCAGGAATGACCCTTTATAATTGTAATCTAGTGCAAGGATGCTTATAAGTGTGTGAATTTTTACAATTTTCACCAAGCCTCTCAGGGATTCTTATCTTCTTATACTGAGTGCTATACTCCTCTTGCTGCCAGAATAAATAATTTGTTTTCACAAAGGTCTTTGTTCAAAAGTTGTAAAAAGAGAAAGGGGTCTTTTTGTGTGTGAACCATTCCGTTTTGAGTTTTTATATGTGTATGCTTATGTAAACTGTCTGGGCAGAGTTGTACTTCTCTTTGCTCATTATTTGCTAGAAAATGCCACATTTAGTTTATAAGACAATGCCTTGCGTTAGAGTTCCAATGTTTACTGTATGATACATGTCATATGATCTACAGTATTCTTAAAAAGGGGTGGTTTATTATCATAATATTATTCTTTATCACATTCACTGTCCTACCTAAGCTATTTGAAACGAGGGATGACCAACAACTTATGCTTTGTTACTCCTGCAGTAACGGCAAGACCCATGATTTCTCTCTATGTTTCCTATTAAATGGCTCAAATATTCAATCAATCATTTTATCGATCCTTCTGTGCTTGCATTGTGGATAAATTGAATATAGTTGTCTCACATCTTTTATTTTACATCTTTATTATCTATAGGGCTTTACCTTTTTCCTTTTTATTTGGTGTTTCATACCTTTAGTTCATTAAATCTACTTGTTTTATTTGCAGTTGCAGCAAAAAGTTTGCTCCTTATGTGTTGTTGCAGATGATAGTCTCTTCTTAACAATTGCTGTTGCCCATCTTTCCAAAACCTCACATGTATTGTCATTGTTTCCTGGCCTGCGTCAGAAGGGTGCCCAATATTTACAAGCTGTAGCAGTTGCAAATGGCTATTCAATGGATCGATTAGAAGTTCTAGATAAGAGGAAAGCACACTTGACCATGCATGATACTCATCACAAAAAGGTTATTTTCAGCTTGTGTACCAGACTAATTTAATGTGCTATATCTCATGTGTTGCGGTTAACATTTCTCAAAAGTTATTACTTCCTATAATTGTTAATATCCATGCAGTTTCATACTACTTTTGCCCTTTGATTAACTCCTAGTAGTTGGACATATTTCTCCTCTTTTTATTTTTTTCGTTTATTATTATTGGCTATGTTTATGGGAGTCATTAATACAAGCTGCTAAACGCATGAGCTTTGCGTGATCTCTTTTGCAGGTTGACCTTTTGATAGCAGAACCATTCTATTATGGAAACGAAAACATGCTACCATGGCAGAACCTTCGATTTTGGTAAAGAATCCCATTTTGATCTATAGTTTGTCATGATTTCACCATCAAAATTTTGTTTTGTTTCTTCATGTTTTTGGTTTATTACCTTTTTTTAAGTTAATCCTATAATATTCATGATAAGTGATAACATTTATTTCTTACACCTTTTCTGGGAAAAAAAGGTATTTACTTTTTATCACGATGCTCCTATGACTAGTCCCATAAAGCAGTGTTGTTAAAGGCGCGCCTAAGTTTCAGGCTCCTTGAGGTGCAAGACTTGCTTCTCTTGTGTGCAGGTGCGTCATAGACAACATTTGCGCCTTTATCAAGGAATATGAAGGCTTTAGTGATTATTTGATTTTTTCATTGCATTTTCCATCGTGTGCCTCACTTCACTCAAGCACGCGTTTCGTTCATAAAGTATGTTGATTATTGTTGCTTGCTATTTTGTAATCAAGTTGGGGTGACTTGCCTATTTATTATCTTGATTTGAAATGGATTTAAGGAAGCAGCGAACTATGCTGGACCAAATCTTATCTAACGATGCACTGATAATGCCTTGTAAAGGGATATATTGAAGGCCTGTGCAATGTCCTTCCCGGTGAGTCCCATATTGTGATATATATCGGTTTGAACCAAGTATGTCATTATGTAGTATGTATGAACATAAAATATAACACTGCACTCTTTATTTATAGGACCTTTGGAAAAGCCGTCGCTCTCTGAAAAGGTTTTGACCATTCAGTTGTCAATACCACTTTAGGGGCATGTGGTGATTTTCCTGCACAAGTAGAGAGTTCTTGTCTGCCTTTCTTTGTCTGGCAGTGTGGGGAGATTAAGGTAATGAGTCTGCATTGTCCAGAGAGTAGGTTATTTCGAAAGAAGATGATGAAAAAATTCCATGATGTGACGAGTATATCACATTCAATTGTTGAAATCATTTCAGGAACTCAGTGAGAGATTTTATGTCATGGATTTCGATTTCACGAAGCCAATAGGCCCCTGCTCTGGAAATGCCCAGGTATGATCATATGTATTTTGTAAGTGCAGTCGCACTGCACGTTTTTTACTCTTAACCCTAGACTTGAGGGTTGACCCCACAAGCCAACTCCTAAGCCATAAGGACATGAGTGAACCGGCATTCAACTTATCAAATATGATGAACTTGCATTTAACATTTACTGCAGGTTAAATTTAAAGAGCCGGGGATATGCCATGGCTTTGCGCTTTGGATTGATTGGGTGATGGATGCAGAAAATTCCATTGTGCTATCAACAGGGCCAGGTTTGTTTCGTATTTAATTTAATCGCTGTATGCTGGAGGGAATAACTTCGATTATGACGTTGTTCTTACTACTTTTGATGCCTTCTCTTAAAGATTATTTTAGTTCCCCATTTCCGAAAGGACAATACTTGCCTCCAACCCCATATGGAGGAACTTCCTCCTACCCGTGAAATGGCCCAATATAAATATGACACTTGGACAAAATTTTAAAAATATTAAAAGGAAATTATTAAGGTCTTTGTTAACGGATTATTCCCAACCCCCTTCTAAATATTCACACCCCTTCTTCCCTAACTCCATCCAAAACCCTTACTCCTTTGTTGTTGGAGAGATTGCAAGATTCGCGGCTACTGCTGGTTTTTCTTTCATCCACCGCAGATTTCCTTTGCAATCTCTCCGGCAAAAAAAGGAATAAGACCCTAATAATTTTTTGAAAATGTTTTTTAAATTTGTCCTAGTGTTATTTTTATATTGGGTCATGACATGGGTAGGAGGAAGTTCCTCTTTATGGGATTGGAGGCGGTGACAGATCTAGAATTTTACACAAGTGGGGGCGGATTTGAAAATTTTGTTTTTTAGTAGGGGCAGACAAGTGATATTCTAGATTTTAGTAGGGGCATTATAAAAAAAAATCTATTCAGTGGGGGCATAAGCATAAATATGACAAATTTTCAAGGAAAAAATGTAAAAAAAAAAAAAAAATGAATCTGGTCCCATACTAATCCGTAACTGGTTGGAGGCAAGTATTGTCCTTACCGAAATTCAACCTTTTCTGGATCCGTACGAGTTTGATTCCACTTAGGTCCAACTTATCAGAAGCTCGATTTATTTTCAGATCAGAGGTACTGGAAGCAAGGAGTGAAGTTCTTGACCAATCCTGTGGCAGTTGGTATTCCAGAATCAGGTTTAGGTGAATGTTGTTCAGCAGACATTGAAGCATCCTTCGACCCATCAAACGGTGAACTCAATGTTAAATATGCATTCTTCTGGCCCAAATACAACTGTATAATTTATCTGTCCAATCCTCTTTTTTATTTTGGTGTTCTAGCCTTCTTTTTGCTGCTGTTACTTACATTTTGCCAACAAAATGGCAAAATGAGCAAGAAGATATGATGTACTCTGCACCTTCAGTGATCATTCTGGTTTAATACAAATGTTTTTTTTCATCAATATATCGGTTGCGTTTGCGATCACTAAATTGGGCAATTGGATACGGGATGGACGAAAATTTAGTTTAAACTTTGACATGATTTTTTCCTAAATTTTAAATTCATTGAGCTGATTCAGCGCTCCCAAACAATGCATTAAGAAATTTCATGAGCATCGTAGTGGCTGTAAGAGAGGTTGATGCGGCCAACAATTTCTTAATGAGTGAATCGTATGGATTGAAATTCAAACTTCTCAATGCTTCGTTTAATGGCGAGGATTTCCTTGTATGTGGAATGATAATGGAGTTCAGTTTGGGAAAATGCACCACTTTTGTATTCACAAATCTTCTGTGTCTGGTCAGAGTTTTCTTTCAGGAGATATAAGCCACTGGTAAACTGAAATATCAATGATTTGGTACGCCTGCCTTGCCAATTCGGGATGATTGATACTTCTGCCTTGCCAATTCGGGATGTTCGGATTTTATCATTCGAATACATGGCTTGTTCATGGTTGGTACAGAGCTCGGTTTATTTACAAATCGTAATTGTTTATTGAATGAGTCAACTCCAACTTTTGTAATAAATATTTCCTCTGTTCCGCAAAACAAAAATAGTCAACATGACTTTTTAAGATTTTAAGAGAGATTTTGTGTTTCTATTATTCCTTGGACATGTAGTTTTAATTTTGTTTTTTAGTGGGTTCATTGTTTTTTAAATTTAATAAAGAGGGATAATTTTGAAACATATAAAATTATATTATACTGAAATTCGAAACTAGACAATTAGTTTGAGACAAATAAAGTTGTGAAAGTGGATTATTACCACGGGACGGAGGGAGTATATTTTTTGGTATTCAATTTTATTTTATTTTTAACGTAATTATGCTTGATAAATTTTTTGAAAAAATTACATATAAGTAGAGTTAGGGATGATAAATTGCAAATTGATAGATTTTAAACTTTCATTTTTCAATTTATCACATTAACCAAACTAATTATAAATACATCAATTTTTTTGTTTAAAATTTAAAATACCCTCACTCACCCCCCACATTGCGGCCTCCATTCCCACCTCTGCAAATTCTCCTCCATCACGAGCCATTCCCACCTCTGCAAATTCTCCTCCATCACGAGCGTGCCCTCCACCTCCTCCAACCACCACCCTCCATCACCGTTGATAACCACCTCCCCTCCCCCTCTTTCTATCTCCAGATCAAATTGCACATTGCCACATCTCCGCATCAAATTCCACATTGTCACATCTCCACCCTTACGGACAATCCCAGAAACAAAAACCTTGACTATTTTGTGTGTTCATAAGAAAAATTACCCAGAAACAAAAACCTTGACTATTTTGTGTGTTCATAAGAAAAATTATGATAAAGTCGAGTGCTTATGATATTACATAATTTTCCTTCAAAATTTTATTTTCTAACCATCCAAACATCCAAAGTGGAAGTGTTTTCCCTTTTTTGTACTTTTTTTTGTATCCATCTAAACAAATAGAAACTAAAACTTGCACAGCCTCTGGCATCACGAGTCAATTCCACAAAAAATCACTTTCTTCAATACCTATCATGCAAGGAAATCCAATAAAGCTAAAACTTCCAAGTTGCTCAACTTCCTTTCAAACAGAATGGAATAAGAATTTCATTGCCAAGCATCTACAAAACCCAAAAGCGATGAAATAAATAATAATAAAAACATTAGATAATAAAATACAGTACAAGGAATTATTGCAGATATTTTTCTTAACAAAATAAGTACCGAAAAAATAGCTTTTATACTCATTGATATCAAAATTGTTTACACCTAAACCAAAACTATCTCTCTCAATTTGCAACTTAAATATAGTGATCTCACAGAAGAGACTGTGACCACCAATAAACAACAAAGAAAACAAAAGGGATGGTTCTAGCTAAAAGTACCTCCAAACCATGGAAAATTGGAAGAGGTGACCAAGGTTCTATTTCAGTTTCTTGGCTGCTCTTCAGAGTATGTGATCTTTCTGGGGTATTAACAACTCTTGGAGATCATCAACCACCACCTGTATCAAGTCGAGTAAATTTAAATCAGCAATCGAAATAGCCTTGTATCAGAAGCAAAAGATGGGAACGGCTTTACCTTGTATCTCTCACCACCATACGTGTATTCGACAAGCAATTGCTTCAGTTGTCCTGGACAAGGATCACAAAAGCCCATAATGCCCGTTTTTTTCACACCTTCGTGAAGCTGTACCACCATACGAAAGCCAACTATTAGAAAACGAAAAATATACAGGATATGTATTTTAGGCCAAAAGAATATATATCACTGCACTAGGGATGAAAAAATTGGAAAACAGGCTATGGAAGATACATACCTTGAGTTGGCCAGAATCATTGACCAGAAAATTAAGAGGTAGAGTGACATCAATCATTTGTGAAGCTATTTCATCTTCTATATCTCCTGATCCATCTCTGTTCCTCAAAGATTTAGGATTTCCATATACTGCTTTTGTAATTTCCAGTCCACGTCTTTCTTGTTGCACATCTCTTTTCCGGTTGGCCACATTTTGTAACAAATTTTGAGCTTTCTGAGCTGCTGCTCTTGCCTCTCGAACCTATAAATATGAAATGATTTTCTTCGTTGATAAATGGAAAATAACGGAGAAATGCCTCGATATTATTGGAAGAGGTCAAGGAAGAAAAATTGTCAAACAGCTATAAATCAGCAATGAGAGACACTGAGATGATGCAAAGATACAACTAAGACCAGCAATAATTGACAATCAAACATCAGTTTTCAATGTGATGTAGATCAAGAGCAGCCTTAAATAGCTAAAGCTTACAAATTCAGTGGCAGTTCAATTCAAACAACTTGGAGGTTACCTAATAGACACGTAGAAAAAACTAAGGAGAAAAGAAATAGAATGAGAGCAACCTATAAGAATCGCACCAACAGGTCTACGCATCACACCTAGAGAAGGTACCACACCCTCATATTTTGTGAATCACTCGCAATGAATTTTGATATATTTATATATATATTTTATTCAGTGATCATATAAGTTTCCACTCCACTGATTTTGTCCACGCCTCTTAGAGCCACATGGACCTAACCTACGACTTTTAATCTTGCCTCATAATTGAGGAAATCAGCAAGACTCAGAACTCCTCAAATTCACTACTCACATCTGTAATTGTTCAGTCCTCCTGTGCTAAGTCTCATACTCAGTTCCTTACCAAATGTGACCATCCCCTTTGGAAAAACCCAGAGTTCTTTATTTCTCTTCCCTTCAAGAAAAATGAAGATCTTAACCCTACTAAAGCCACCCATCATGGAATGAACCCCGATCGAAGTAAATAAAACCCAGCTTTCATTGCATCATAATGCTCAATGAGCTCATAAATGACGCAACTTGACCAAAACTCCCAATTATTTCTCCAAGACCCCATAACATCTAGCATATGACAAACTAACTCTTGAGCCTTAATATCCTCCTTTCCAAGCCTCTACACACCTTCAAAGGCTGCTGCCACTGATCTCTATCACAATGTCATCATCATCCTCATGCAGAAGTAACCACAAACAAGAAAACCTACCTGATGCGAATTAAGCAGCAATGAGACTAAGCACCACACTTAGTGGTCAACCATAACGGTCTTCCAACACTTGTTGTGGTACCAAATTTAACAAGAATTGTATGGTATTCTTCAAGGTGAAAGTGAAAAACATGCTCAAAATAAAACTCCATCTTCCAGTTCACTTTTTTAAGATGGATGTGATATCAAGTCTGAAACTCGTATTCCAGTTCATTAGTCAACCACAAAAAAAAATTCAGTGGGGGTAGACATATATTTGAATTCTGCATCTTTTATGGATATGCAATGCTTCCGCAAATACGTAGACCCAAGCAAGATGGACTTGATCAATCTATTATCTCAGAAACATGTAGATATTAGAGACTACCTCTACCTCAAACAAGAACAAGAACAAGCAAAAATAAATAAAAAATCTTGCTCATGTGGATTCACATACCTGAGCTGAAGTTTTTTCCATTTTCTCCAATGCCTTCTGCTTTTCCCTTTTAAGGTAATAAGGTTTGACAATGAATGACTGCAAGCATATGACATGCATTCATAAGTAGCAGAAGAAGCATATTGCCAAGTAAAAGATAACTAACCAACTTACAAACTCATCCTCAATAGAGATTTTATTACACATACAGATTGATGGAGTCAAAAATTGAAGAGTTGATGAGAAACTAAGAGGCATCAAATAATGAAAAATCCCTGGCCTAGAGCAATAAAGATGGAAAATAGTACAAAAAAAGACCTCCAGCATATCAGACAGGAGATGAAGAAATTTGACACGTATTTTTCATCTCAAGCCAGACTGAACACAGCCCAAAAGGGCCCTACTGGAGAGATCCGGTCCATATGGTAAATTTCATCCGCTAATGACTCTACCAAGTTCTTCAGCGAAGATAGAACTGGCAAATTCCATCAGATTTGTCAAAAACCAGTTTTGATGCTAATTTGGCACAAAAGAATTAGGGTGAAGCCAATAAGTGGTGTGCCCTCATCTACCCTCCATTAGATACAAGCCCAAAACTTGTGGTCAGTGATGGGCTCCGTTTGGACACCGCTAAACAAATTCCAAATTGTGAAGATGCTTTCTAATCAAAGACTCAGAATTCCAAAGTCACCCAGTAAGTGCATGTTGATGGGCAGAAAGATGACCCAGATAGTGATAGAGCAAACTAAAATATGATAGCAGCACATAAAACATTTCCGCATTCTGAGAGCAACCACTTTCTACAAAATATTTTCAAAGTTTGTCTGTATTCAGTCCACTTCCAGCACTCGAATTAAATTTTTGGGGCCCTTCTGGATTACGGAATGACTACTTCCAAGTATTTCATTGTTCACCTTAAGAACCAATAAGAAGTCAATGATTCCACTTCAAATCTTCATGATTTACAGAGTGATAAATGTATTAAAAAAATAGAATTTTTGAAGAACAATGGAAAAAAGATTCACAAACCTTGAGTAAAAAGTAAAGGGTTGTTGGAATAGCGAATGCTCCACTTGCAATCACAGCATTCCAGTGCCTTGAAATCAAAATCTGCATGCAATAAGCCCATCAACAACGTATCAAAAACGCACAAAACATAGACACAGAATAATGTTAACAGATCTCTCTCTCTCTCTCTCTCTCTCTCTCTCTCTCTCTATCTACGATGATACTATGTCAGACAACCCCAACCTTATCAAGACCAACACAACCTTCTTTATAAAAAATACTACCCCAGGAATGCTCATGAAGAGAAACGTAAGAAAGACAAAACATATTCACATTTAAAAGTTCAAACTACTTCCACTGTCAAACCTAAGTTCTTCCAACGTTTCTAATAAACTTTTCATCTTCGTGCTTCAATGTCCAAGGAGCACAATCTAATGAGATGTAGGTTAGATCCCTAAGTTGAATGCAAGATAGATGCAATACTTCAAAAGAGTAAATAAACCTTCCTGGTAATCAGTTTTTTATTTTTTTAATATCCTGCCAAGTAGAAGCAGATGTCTACTGAATGTCTTTTTGTGAGAATAATTGAGAACCTTGGTTTTTAATCGTGTGAGTTGTAAATGTGGAGATCTTATTTGGAGAGAGAGAGAGAGAGAGAGAGAGAGAGCAAATAGACATGACATCTGAGGCAGGAGCCAAAAGAAACAGAAACCTAAAAAGAAGAGTTCCAAAGGAAGACATTTGAACCAAAACAGTAAAATTGCATATAAAGAAGACATTTTTATACAGAGAGTCCAAATAAAAGTTGAAACATGCCAATTCTTGCAAAAAAAATAGGGACGACCAATCCTTATTTAAGTGAAAGGATGAGATAGCACTTACAGGAATGATCAACTTCTGACCCCCACGATGTAATTCAAATTTCCAAGAGATACCCTACCAAGGAGCGATGTAAGATGCATCAAAACAACATAAAAACAAAAAGTACTGCCTATAAAACTTTGCAGCTGAGTGAAATAGAAGCAGAAAAAACGAAACTGAGATTCTTACGATAAATCCTGAATAAATAATCAGAACATAAGATGTACTATATACAAATGAACACGAAAATAACAGCTGATCAAGGAAATTTAATCTAGGCTCAATGTTCCAAAGAACTCACTGGGGTAGAACTAAATAAGCTAATTTTTAAAGTAAATAATAAAGGTTTCGAACTCAAAAAATTTAAGGATGATCAATGCCCAACTCAACTGCAACCAATACTGTCGAAGCAATAAGGTCTTTAAAATCATTCTGAAGAACAGATAGTAAAGGACAGCCTAAAAAGCTTCACCTTGACTCATTCAAATAAATGGTTCGTCAAGGGAAATAACCTTGACTAAAGTACAAATTCTATTCCTGACGGTGCTCTCTTACTTGTGTAAAGAGCAAGCAGAGACCCCTTATAACCTTGAGCCGATAATTCCGCTAGACGTCTATCCTAACTAAACCTAACTAAAGGAAGCGACACGATTCCCTCCGCGTAAAGCCCTTCGCCACCAAACCTGCCTTGAACTCTTTCCTATTTAATCAAACTAATAGAATACAGGCAAAGCTGAATGAAGATTTAGTAGACAAACCAACTTGCATGAGTGAGTGAATCAAATTCCAAACTTGACTAGCAAAATTGCTTGTCCAGAACATGCGAACATTAGAGTCCTCTCCACACTAGCAATTACGACATTACCAATCATTTGACCTGCTCCAAAAAGGATTAGACAAACCTCACCATAAACTTCAAGCGAAAGACTTCACTTAAATGGTATGAATCAAGCAAATCACCTACCAAGGAAGAAGTATTTCAACGATATAACAATCCACTAGACAACCACAAGTTTCAGTACAACACCCTAGACATCCTCTTTAGTTGCAGTTAATATTATCGATGTAGAAATGGATTATTTCCTTTTAGGACCAAATTGTGTTCTTGCATCAAACGATGATCAGATCATTATAGTCCCTTATGGGTTATCAAGGAATAGAGACTCCTCTGTATTTGGACATTGTATCCAAAATTGTCATTGCTTGCCTCCTTGTGCCATATGTCTCCAGATCCTGATAGATCATGTATTCATATGGGGGAATGGTGGGTGAAATTCATTGTAAAACCCACCAAATAATATCCCTTGATACTCTATCATATGCATCTTTGTTAGGTCTATTACATCTACACCTTCTATTACTTGTTTGACTGTAGAGGACCTCCATAGCAGCTCATCCAGATATAAATCCAAGCGGGTTATCAGAAACTATCTAATATGAATCCAGACTCCTTTGCTAATTTTGTCTACAAAAGAAAAAAAATTCCAGCTACAAATTTGCACAAAGAACACATACCAATGTGGAAAATCAGGTTCTAAATGAGAGCACCAACAGTGTTAGTTTCACTTTGAGATAGAAGGTGCAAATTCACATCGCAGCTATGGACTATAACTGGGAACCTGTTACTTTGTTTGACACTACTTGCATGCTGATGAATATGAAGTTCTTACTACAACAATTGAGACAACCAACTAAGCAATAACAAGGTGATCCTCGATTATTATACACGGATTTTTCAGCAAATCACAGCTTAGAACAAAGACAATCATAACATTGCCGCGACTATCAAAGGAAATATAGTGCTCGAAGAAACTCAATGCACACTAATAAAACAAGCATATATAAACCGGATGGGGTAATTGAGTTGGTTTAGACTCTCGGCAGATCCCCAGTATCTTGCATCCAAATCCTGCAGAGCCTCCACCTATGTTTACCCATTACTTTGGTCTAGGGGGTGATTGCAGGTGTTAGAAGGTAGTCTCACAAAGGAGGACTTGAACTAAATAAGCTTATCTTCAAACCGAGTAAAATAGGATTCCAACTCAACAATTTTAATGAAGACCAATGCACAACATATGCAACCAATATGTCAAAGCAATACAATCTTTCAAAGCATTCCTAAACAGTGATCAAAGAATCGTAATCAATGCATGCTAAGAAAACAAGCAAATATATAAACCACCACGGGGTAATTGATTGGGGAACTGGCGTAGATACTCTTGGCACAATCTAAAGATCCTGTGTTCAAAACCAGGGGGCATTAAGCTTCCACTCCAAATTTATCCAATGCCTATAGCTTGGGGATGATTATGGGCTTCTGAGGATTGTAGAAATACAAAATAAATACCCCTGAAATTTTTTTTATTTTATTTTGATTTATATATATTTTGCAGATTTCGAGGCCAACTAATTTTTAGGTCAAAGGCAATTTTTGAGAGAATAGTAAAATTGATTATATTGGACCATTGATGTTTTTCTAATATTCTCAAAGAGTCTCATTGGTCTGACAATCCTATTAGCGTCCAACATAACTCATTGTATTACATGCATGCCCAAGTACTTCACATGCAACAAACTCAAGTTTCCTTATTTTGTGCCAAAAACGGTAAAGAAGCATTATTGCAAGAAAAATTAATGAAAGAAATTAGCAGAAGCATGGTATTTTTTGCATTCTGCTTTGAACATCTATCCTTTAAACAGACCTGTGGACGTGGCTCATCCAGGTTCTTGCAAACCAGCATTTTTGGACCACAGTAGCAAAAGGCAATAAAGGAACAGGCATAAACAAAAAACCTAAAGAAAATTATTTTTCATCTCTTTTTTTTTTTTTTTGTTTAAATAGCAGCAGGTACCTGCATTCCTATTGAATAAAACATGCCGACGGTGCTGAATTCAGATATTTTCCTCGCACCTCCTACTTCAATCTCAATAGCACTGCTGCAAAAATGATAAGGAAGTCACAAAAGAATTTGTGCTGAAGCACGCGTCCAGAAACCATGATAATGCAAGACTCATGAGAGCAACTGCACTACGATCTAAAATGCATTGGTAAACTTTGAATACTTGGTCAAGGAACAACTTGCATGAGAAATCAAACAATCTAATACAACCAAACAGATGCATAAGGTGAAAAGGAAGTACTGGAGATTGCAAAATTATAATACAACCACGTTGTACTAAAACCGGAAGAACAAAAAACAGAAAGACTTTTAAGAAAATGAGTAAATAAAAGGATTTATTAGTGCATTGTCATATGTTGTTTCATTACTTGTCCATATGTAATAAATAAATAATTAAGCTGCCAATTGAGAACAACCCAAACACTGTGGCACCTTGTTGCACATGATCAATGGGGCTTACAAACCAATATAAGTGTCTCTCCCAATTTCTTCGTTCGATATGGAAGATTCATGGCATTTACCATGAGGCTTTGGACTTCAATTAGGATTCTGACAAAGCACTATCCAGTCAAGTTGTATATGAATCCTTTTCAGCAGCGGTTTAGTACTTAGGGTCTCCTCGGCACTTGATACAAAACCATATAAATGCATACAGTCTATATAAAATAAAGTACAATAGAATAATAAAAAGACAAAACTAGTGATCAAGTCCTCTATTATCTTACTTATGAAAATGTGCTTTGCAGCTGTATCAATTCAGCTTTGGAAGAAAGTGCTACAAGTTAAAATAATGATCATGAAATCATGTTCATAAAATTAGTAAAAATAGCTTAGACATTGAATACCTTCCAACCCTGCCTGCAATACGCCCATGAGACTTGGAGGAGAAGCGACGAGTATAATGAGCTGATGCTCCAGAAGTAACTGTGCCAAACTGCAATATATGGAACATGAAGTAAGAGGAAAAAATGATTTAAAATTGTTCAATGTATGAAAATCAGGTGTTCTAATGAGAGTGAAAAAATGTATGTCAACTGATAATTATGACAACAAGAAATAAAGAATGATTAAACAAAAAAATACTATCCTAAAATTGTAGCTTCAGCTTAATCCAGCCCATAAATAATTCTAAAAGAGAGAAAAGATAATCAAAAGTCGAGCTAAACTGTCAAAGACATAACCAGAGAGCAGATCTTCAATGAAACATGAAGCAAGTGACCAAATGATACAGACACATATAACCATGGTTTACTGCAATTTTTATATGATCAAAATAACAAACTCAACCATAAATTGTTAAAAATGCAAAACTATAATATTTTTTCCAGAATTTGAGAAGTTATCAAAAAAAATTGGTGATCTTCTTGTAGCAATTTAGTAACTCATGCCTTCCCTTATTCAAGAGTGTTATATATTAAATGAAGAAAGATCTAAAAATATAAATCTGCCACTAACTAATATAAAAATACCATCCAGCTGGTCTTTCGTTGAGCTCTAGATTATATAAATTACCACCCCTTGCAAATTCTTTGAAACACGTTATTTTGATTTCTTTCTAAAACACTACATTAGCAATATTTAATAAACTCTCAATTTTTCGTGTTTTTCTTCTTTATTGGAAGCAAGATGCAAAAGATACAAATCAGATAAGATAGTATCCTTCACAAAATTAAACGAGTGTAAGAGAACAATAACACAGTTTATATAGGAAAAGTTAAATTCTATGTGCTCGCATTAAAATTTCAAAGTAAAATAGAAAACTCATGTTATTTTTAGTAATCATCCTTTGTTAAAAGCTAATCACTGACACAGTGACACCTATATGAATGTCATGTCCATGTCTGACACCAACAGTGTAGGCATGTCCAATCAAAAATACATTTCATCATTAGATATCTTCGTATTTAATGCCATTATGATTGAAAATTCCATGAGAAAAACAGCTTCTAAAGATCAAGTCATAAGATTGTCTAGGTCAAGCCAACTCAAGTATGGATCACTTTATGTCATGAATAGTGTCCTTGACATTGCTGTTTGCAACCCAAACAAAATCAAAATGAACCAGAGTCCAAATTAGTAGAGAATTAATCTATGTCATTAGTAGAAAACTTCTCCTAACATGACAAATATTAGTAACTCGGCCTGGGAAAAGCATGTGTAACTTCTTAACTTGTAGGCATCATATCTTCCCACCAATTATTAGCAGAATTCCTTGATGTAATCATGTTTTCTTCAATGTACTTCGGATTAAGAATATATTCGCCCTTCTTTGTGAAAATATGCTTTCCTGTTATGAAGATGAAAGATTGATGTACCTTAATCTCCCCAGCAGCAGACATTTTCTCTTTTTCCATATGCCATCCAACAGCTATAGATGACTCTGAACCTAAAACGAGTTGTATCTGGAGTAGAAAAGAAGGTAGTAAACCAAAAAATGCAAAACAACTGATCACGAAAGCTTATATATATATTTAAACCTCAATTGACCCACTCGAAACAAAAGAGCATACATTTCCATCGGACTTCTCAGACAGTTGGCGAGTCCAGACGTTAGAAAGATTGATTGAACCATCTCTTAAAGACATTGTAAGGCCTATTGTTGCAGTGGAGTGACCAGATATGTTTCTGAATAAATAGACAAAGGCTTGGTGCATAAAAGTAGTCAAATTAAAGAAACTTCAGAAGTCGAACTGAATCACAGAAGCTGTTGACCTACCGAGATGTTTGCACCCCAATTAATGCACGTAAACCAGTAGAAGCCATAAATTCGACCGAAGAAACTGAAGATATCTGATGTCTAACTGCAGCAGATGCAGCACCACCACCAGAATTTCCTCTAACTTCCATATTACCACCAATGGCGATAACAGTGCGTTTGGATATTTGAGACTGAACTTCGCTAGACATAGACATCCTGACATTTATGAATATGAAAACAAATTGTCGGACATGTGCCATAGTAAGGACAAAAGAATAGAGACAGGATGTTTACGGAGCAAATTTCAAATACGAGAGCATGATAAAACTTTATTACAATGGGAAACAAAATTGCATGGTACACCTTTTTTTCCTAGGAAACAAGGGGATTGGAGCCCATAACATTTTGGTCGGAAAACCCTTCAGATACCTCTTGGTCCATCCCAATTTTTTAGGCAAAAAGGGCACTTAAGCGCATGACCTTATGGTTGGAAGACCAACCAGGTACGACTTGGCCCACTAGGCTCGTGGTGAAATATTTTTTTAGTTGAAAATATTTTTTACTTGAACCCTGGCACATAACAAAGAGTACTTACAGTTTGTGGTAAAAATGCAAAAAAATATATATATAGTTTAGAAAAACTACAATAATTATTCGATTCAAGACCTAATTCTGCTGTAATTCGTATTTTGTATAAATGAACTCTGAAGCACAATATAGACATCATTATTAATGTTTGGAAAGAAACGCAGGCAGGCTTAAGTTCCCCATGAATCCATATGAAAAATATATCTTTTAAGTACTTCAATTATATACCGAAAGATATTATTTTAAACTACCAATAGATATTATTTTAACCTAAATGACAGATTAGAAGGAAGGAAGAAATCAGATACTATGAAATGTACCCTCTCATAATGCCATGACCATCTAGGAACCTCGGCAAAGACAAACGGGCCACAACTGTACCAGAAGGCTGTACATGGGCTGGGACCTTTTCTTGTTCCTTCTTACGTCTTAGTCTTTCAATCTCTTCCTTAATCTCTTCTGCTTTACTTAGTTTCGGACCAAGTTCCAAACCTGATGTCAACCCTTCCATACCATATATATCATATATCTGCCTTTTGGTCTCATCAGTTAAGATCTCATAGGCTTCACATATCCGTTGAAAGTTTTCTGTAGCAATTTCCTTCATCTGTAAACATGCGTGCAATAGAATGTTAATCAAGTATTCTAATCGAAGGTCAGGAAGTCAAGTAAAAGGACAAACTCTCAATGCAATTCAAGAGCTTATCACTAGAGGGGAAGGGAAAGCCCAGTGCACGAGACTCCCGCCATTGCAAGGTCTATGAAGGGTTAGATATACACAGCCTGACGTCCGCAAGTGAAGAGGTTGTTTCCTTGTTCTTAACCCGAGACCTCCGGGTCACAGTGGAGGAATATGAATAATTAACTACCATCTAAGAACATTCATATATAAAATGAGTCATCATATTGTTTTTGGCCTCTACCCTAAATACCAATTTAGATTCAAAAGGGATTAGTATACATAATAAAACAATGAAAAAATCTCTAAAAAATAACATCAGAAAAGAAGTGTAGATGCTAGTAAGTAGCTCTGCTGGAGGACCATATAGGCTACCTGGCAATTTATGTCAGGAATTTCTTTGTACATTCAAGATATTAAACATTTTCCTATTTTGATACAAGAAAATTAAGCTCTTCATTTCAGATTGTGATGTTATTATAAATTAGTTGAACGTTAAAGTTATTGTTATAATTAGCTGATCTATAGTTATATCCAGTCATACAAGTACAAATACCATCACAATATATAGAACCGAGAATTTATAGTCTCTGTTAGAACTTAGAAACAATAGAAAACCATTTTTTGCATTCAAGCAATAGCTTCCATAATGATTTAGACATCTTTTTTCAGACAAAAGCAGTGAAAATAACTTCCCTCAAAGCATTCATTCTGTCAACATTTTTATATATGTAGAAGATGAAAAATCTCAAAAATGATACTTGTCAACAAAAATAAACAAAAAAAAATGAAGAAACTTAAAAATAAAATTATAAAAGAAATTTGGCTCTCAAGTCAAAACTAATACAGCTTGCTAACAAGACAAAACCCTGAGAAGTGCCTTATTAGAATCACCTTCACGTGATACTAAAAGCTGATAGAACAGAGAATATGGAATGGCACACTAAGAAGTATGATATAAACATTATATCCATGTCCATTTCTTAAACAGGATTCCATACTACATACTATCACCGATGGTGCTGAAGTCCAAAACAGACCAACTTGCTTGAATTTTAATGTTTTAACTTCTTCTTCAAATGCGATCAACTGTGAGACTTCTTGTTATCTCCAAAATTAAATTGTTATCTGTTTCCATTATTAAACAGATGGTTCAAGTAACGGCTAGCAAATTTAGTTGAAAACCAGCAATTGCTCAGGTCTTCCCACAGTCAACCGATAGTCAAACATTGTCTAATCCTTAATTTCAATTTAAGCAAATTACTTGTAGGATAGAATTAAACCCGTTTGGAAACAATTTCACGAAATCAAACTAAGTCAACCGTTAGCATAAATAAGTAAAGAATAATGCCTGCCGACAGCCATTACAAGAAAAAATAAAATCCAAAAGGAACATTCGTTCTACCACATTAAAAAGGAACTAATGAACTAATGTACAGCCCACATTATAAACCAAGTAATGAACTAAAAACTTGGGTCTTCCCCTATTCAACTGATCGCCAAACCTTGTCTAATGCTTAATTTGATTCCACCACGTTATAAACGAAGTAATGAAGTTATACACCACCCACGTTACAAACAAAGTAATGCACTAATCACTTGGGTCTTGCCGTAGTCAATCGATAGTAATTCCTTGTCCAAAGCTTATTTTCCATTTAGCTCAATTACTTTTGGCATAGAATCAAACCCATAAAGAAAAAAATTAACGAAATCGGATTAAATTCAATCCTTAGCCTAAATAGCTGAAAAATAACACAACCAAAAACAATCTAAGAAACAAAAACGAAAACGAAGCAAATTTTGATTCTGCCACATTAAAAATCAATTCATGAACTAATACAACACACCCACATCAGTTATACCCAGAACAATAATTATACACCATCAAAAACAGCAATCTAATCTACTCACCCAGTACAACACACACTAATTCAGCCCTATGGCACCAAGCATTAAGTGAGAAACTGAGATTGCAATTCAAATAGCTGTATTGAAAAACAAACTTCAACTAATCCAAAAGTAGTCAGCAAGGTAACTATATGTGTGTGTGTGTGTATATATATATATGTGTGTGAATGTATAACATGAAAATCAAGAAAGAAAAAGGGGTATTTGCCTGAGGAGCTTGGTATTTGTCAGGGTGATAGACTTGGGCCCACTGACGATAGGATTTTCTGATTTCTTCATCAGAGGCTTCCGGCGATATATGTAGTAGTGCGTATAGTTCTCTGTTTGGGGGTCCATTGTCTGCTTCCTCTTTCATGCTTTCTCTTCGAATTACCAAAAATTAGGGCTAGGGTTTTTTTCTGCAGATAGGGAGAGAGGTTTGTGGAAGTGGGTCTGTATATATGTGTGTGTGTGTGTGCTTGTTATGGGTGTGTCCGACGATTCTCTGACTGGTTTTGAACTCGGAGATGACTACGTCGGGATTTCTTTTTAGACAATACTCGTGTCCGACAATTCAGGGTTATTTTCGTTAAAGCCCCTCAACTATCAAATTTTAAATAAATTAACACACTTAAGATATCATATATAATATGGTAATTTACATATAATCCCCTAAGGTTTCAGGATTTAATCACCAAACCCCCTGTCGTTCGCGAAACCCCTTGTTTCAGATTTTAATCAAATACCCCCTCTAGCCAATTTTCATGTCAAAATCACTTAAATGTCTTTCACATAAATTATAGTTTCACCTCTTTTTTTGGGGCATATTATACTTTCCCCTCTCTTGTTTAGATAATTACACTTTCCCCCTTTATAAATATATATATATATAAAAATTTTGAAAGAATTATTTAAAATTTGAACAAATATATAATATTTGAAAAAATATAAATATATAATTCAAAAAAATATATATATAATTCGAAACAAATATATAAATTTTGAAATATATATAATTCGTAAATTATATATTAAATTTTGAAAAAATATATAAAATTCAAGAATATATATAAAATTTGAAATATATATATAATTCAAAACAAATATATAAAATTTGAAAAAAAAATATAAAATTCGAAAAATATATATAAATTCAAAAACAATTATATATAATTCGAAGCAAATATATAAAATTCATAAAATAATATATAAAATTTCGAAAAAATATATAAATTTTGAAAATATATATTAAAATTTGAAAAGATATATAAATTTGAAATATATATAAATTTCGAAAAACATATATAAATTTACCCCCAAAAAAAATAGAAAGGAAAGAAAAAGAAAATGATGATGCTAGTCTCCAAGAAGAGACAAGCAATCAGCCGACCATCTTACCCTATCTCACTTCTTCTTGTCCAACTTTCACACATTTATCTCATTCTCCTTTATTTTTTTCTCCATTTAAAACAATACAATAAAAAATAAAGATTTAAGTACACAACATAACATGGGTTCCCATTCAACCTCACATGTCTGATCCAAAACCATACACCTTGTCACGTGCCACTCACTTTGTGACATAAAAAAATAAAATTCATTTTTTGAAATAAATATATATATTTTCAAATTTATATATATATTCTGAATTTTATATCTTTGTTTTCGAATTTTATATATTTGTTTTGAATTTTATATATTTTTTTGAAATTTAATATATATTTTTAATATTATTTATGAATTTTATATATTTGTTTCGAATTATATATCTATATTTTTGAATTTTATATAGTTTTTCTAATTTTATATATTTTTTTCAAATTTTATATATTTGTTTTGAATTATATATATATTTCAAATTTTATATATTTTTTCAAATTTTATATTTTTTTGAATTTTATATTTTTTTTTTCAAAATTTAATATATTTTTTATGGATTATATATATATATATATATATATATATATATATTCGAATTTAAATATATATTTCGAATTTTATATATAATATTTTTTTATAGATGGGGAAAAGTGTAATTATCCAAAAAAGAGAGGGGGAAAGTGTAATTTATGTAAGGGGGCATTTAAGTCATTTTGGCATGAAAATTGGATGGAGGGGGTATTTGATTAAAATCTAAAATGTCAGGGGGTTTAGCGAACGACAGGGAATTTGGTGATTAAATCCTAAAACCTCAGGGAGTTTTGTGTAACCTACCCTATATAATACCCGCATCACATCACATGTTGTTGTTAATAAATAATAGGGTCGTTTGGAAAACGCGAAAACAGTTTTGTTTTTTTACTGTTAACCCATTTCAAAAATAAAAACACGTTTGACAAACGCATTTACTATTCACTTTTTTTTTCCAAGAAAACTGTTTTCTGTTAATAGTGGATAAAAGTGATAAAAACACCAAATACAACTTTTAGTTGTTTTTTGAATTTTTTTCATTGTTTAGGGTACCACCTCCGCCACCGCCCCCATCGCCGCCGCCACCAACCACCACCACCCCCCGCTACCGGTCGCCACCGCCGGCCCCCACCACCTCTAGGCGCTGCCGCCGCCACCAGTCATCCACCACCACCGCCCCCTGCCGCCGCCAGTCATCGTTGGCCACCACCGCCGCCCACCAATACCATTTTATTTTTCAATACAAATTTTGATCCAAACGCTTTTTTGTTTTTAGTTTTTTGCTGAAAAAAACAAAGACAAATACAAAAACAGTTTTTATATTTGAATATTGAAAACAAATACAAAAAATAGGTTTTCCAGATGCACTCATAGTTTAACTCTCTCTACTTAATGGGTGCTATGAAATTACTTATGTATTCATGTTTATTTTTTTCATTCAAAAAATCTTTTTACAAATAAGTAAGGGTATTATAGTCAATTCATTCATTGTCAACTGCTGACGTAAGCGTTAGCCATATTGAAGGTTCGCGGGAATTTTTTTTACTACTTACAAACTAGAAAGGGGTCAAATTATCATTTACTAAATAATATATCATGTCTCTAATGATCAAACTATAATTTACCCTATAATTTATATCATTTCTCGAAATATTAAACTTTAATATTTTTAATCGATCCGGTACGTATCAAGATTATGTCTAAAACATTGGTATGGCACTCCGAGACGAAGTATTTGTACTTCATATCATATTACTATTGAACTATCGACTTTAATCAAGTATCTCACTAATGTCAATTTACAACCATCTTCGGTAATAAGGCGGCTATATATATGTCGACTAGGGC
Organism: Cornus suecica; assembly: GCA_963922005.1. Classification (NCBI taxonomy): domain Eukaryota; kingdom Viridiplantae; phylum Streptophyta; class Magnoliopsida; order Cornales; family Cornaceae; genus Cornus; species Cornus suecica. Next base: position 55,049,455 of record OY998245.1, read on the forward strand.
CTCTAGGTCCGGGGCCCCCAATTATTATTATTATTTTTTAATTTTTAAAAAAATATTAGTATTTTTATAATTATTTTAAAGAATTTAATTAGTTTTTCGGCCCAATTTAAGTGCTTTATTTTTAAAAAAATAAAAATTATTTTACTATAGATCCAAAAATAAAGTAATAATTATTTATTTTAACAGTCCATTTATACTAAATTCAAACCCAATTTCACAAATTTTGCACCCCAAATTTTTATATTTTAATTACTATAAACTAAAAAAAAATCTCAAAATTTCAACTTAATGAAATTGAAGTCTAATTCAAATCAAACTATTATCTAGATTAGATCTAGAAGATCTCGCAACTACACAATGTTCTGTGATTACACTTATGCTTCGTTTGGTTGGAGGGATGAAAAAGTGGATGGAAGTGAGAGTGGGAGGGATAAATGAGGTGTCCTTAGGTAAGGGATCGTGTCTTTGTTACTTTGTGTTTAATTGAATGGAATGGATAAGAGAAATGATGAATGTAGCAATACCTTCTTCTTGTTTGGTTGAAAGGGAAAAATTCACATTTTCTGAATCAAAATTACAAATATACCCTAAATATGTATAATATATTGTATAAGCAAATTGTTGCGAATGCTAAAACTGTCAATTGTTATAATTTGAGAGAAGTTAGTTATTTTCTCTCTCATCTTCCGCTCAAATTTGGGCAGATTAAAAAATCTAAAGAAGGGGGGATGCTTCATCCCTCCTTGTATCCTTCATCTTTTCCCTTCCCTCCAACCAAACACAAAATAATTACACTAAACTCTCCATTATCCCTCCCCTCTCGATCTATCCATCCAACCAAACATAGCATTAAGGTTCTCATAATTGTCGCACTTGTATAACGACAATAATTTTTTACGCGATTACAGTTAAGACTCTACCGAGTGTTACATTTCTCCAATAACAACAAATTTTCAAGACAATACCAAAATGAAAGTTGTTTTTAATTTTTTAAATATTAATAAATTTAATGTATTTTTTAGTAATTTTTTTTGCACTTGTAAATTTTTAAACACGTGAAGCCTTACATCTAAAGGGGTCTCACATTTGCTCTCGCCTAGGGCTCCAACTTATTTTCGAGATTTCAAGGCCGACCCTAGCCACAAATATAAGTTTTCTTGTTTGTTGACCAAAATGTCCTCGATTGTGCACAAAGAACCACTGATTCATGGTACAATCTAAATTGAAAATGATCTCATTCCATTCCTAATAGAACATATAGCATTGCATGTGAAATATGTGTTTTAGCTAAACAATTTAGGCCTGTTTAGTAGGTGGTTATGGTTCTATCTGGTATGTTCTTGGTTTTCAGGGACCAAACCATGTTTGTTTGGACTGGTCTCAAAATTTGGAAACAGACCAAATGAGACCAAATTGAACCTAATGTGGTATTTTTGGAACTACTTTTTTTTGTGGTTCCACATGGTCTAGTCTTGGTAACAAAAATAAGAGTTTTGAGACCAACGATTAAGACCACCAAAAACCAAAATTGAATAAAAATAATAATAATATACAAAATAAATTAAATAATACATAAAAAAATAATAATAATAAATGAATTAAATAATATATAATAATAAATAAATGAATAAATAATAATTTTAAATACATGAATAAATAATAAATTAATATAATATATTTATAAATAATTTAAAATGAATAAATAATAATAATGAAAGAATATTAAATAAAATTAATTAAATAATGAAAGAATATTAAATAAAATGAATTAAATAATTAAATAATGATAAATAATAAATAAATGAATAGAATATATTTATAAAGTAATATATAAATGAATAAATAATAATATAAATAATAAATGAATAAAATATATTTATAAATGAAAAAATAAATAATAAATAAAGTAAAGTGAAGTAAATAATATATAAAAATAATAAATAATAAATAAATTTATTTTTTTTAAGCGAAAAGATCAAACCAGATCACTTTACCAAATATGATCTAGTTCAATGTTTGGGAGACCGTGACCATCAGGCTAGACCGCTTAGCAAACAGACTTTTAAGTTCAAGATTTAGACAAGTCAGACCAAACCAGACCATACCAGACCATACCAGACTAGACAAGATCGCCTACCAAACATGGTCTTAGTCTCAAACGTTGGTGTTAATGAGAATCAACTTTGAAGCCCAATAATCAGAGGCTTAGAAATGCTAAGTTCACCGTTAAGGGCCCGTTTGGGAACCATTGTTTTTGTTTTTGTTTTGAGAACCAAAATACAAGAACAATTCTTGTTCTTGTTCTTATTTTCTCACCCAAAAGAACAAGAACAAAAAATATGTTTGGGGCAAAAACACACATATTCTCACACAATTTTTCCTCTCTGCCACAAATTTTTTTTTTTTGAAAAATTCTAAAAAGAACAAAAAAACAAATTTTTTTTGTTCCCTTATTTTTTCTACTATTCACGAAAACAGTTTCCAAATTAAGAACAGAACAAACACAAAAAGAGAAATGTATAGCACTTGTAAGAACTAAAGTGTAAAAAATGTCTCACATACAAAAAGTTACCACCGAGTAATGTTGTCTATTTAGAAATTATAGTTCTGCATATTTCTGAGTTATGAAGCAGGTACGACCACGCCATAATATGGATACTGTCACACAATAAATTTTTAAAAAATAGGACTTGGCATGGCACAACAGGAACACATAAAAAATTAATGATATAAAAATTTATTATATATTTAAAATAAATAAATTTTAATCACTTTATCGATTTAATCATAAATTATCACTTCTTAAAGTTTGTATTTCTTTTGTTATTTTTAAAATTTTATATCATTTTTTAATTGGTTCATAATGTATTTTTAATTTCCATTAAAGTATGCTAAAAAAATTACTTCCTTGTATTCTTGAAGTGTTTGTAGGGTTCTTTCTTTAGGGTCGTTAATCAAAGTAAATGAGAGGTATTAATCACTTCATTAAAGAGAAGGCTCGCCAAATGATTGGTGTGGAGAGGGAGAGAATGGAACTAGGTGAGAATAAAAGCAGAAATGATTGGTCTTTAAGACACCAAGATGAGGCTATTTATAGGCTCCAACAAGACAACTCTTTACCCATCACGCAAACTTGAGCTCCATTCCCTTGACCAATTAAAAGCTTTTAACCGGTCTAAAGCGATCGTCGCTTCATGGGATAGCGGACTTGTTGTTGTCACGTGGATGAATATACGTCTGTCTTAGGCGGCGGTGAGTGGCCTCAATCAGAGATATCTGATCAAATAATAAATGCATGTCTTGTTTGTATTAAATGTCTTAGTCGATTTTTACTTTCTCATCTAGGCCTTGAGAAGGCTAGATTCCAAACTTGAACCTCCAATCCAATCACTCTTGAGACATCTCTTATCGAGCAGTGGCATCGAGAAAGTTCTTCCTACTTAAGCTTCTCAAGAAATAAATATGTTTAAGTGAGGTAGAATGACACGTGTTTTAAATGAATGACACGTGTACAAGAGACTTTTACAGTGTTTAAAACGTATTCTCGAAATATTCAAAATATGTCCATGTTGTATTCAAAAATATTTAAACTTTAATTTATGTTTAGCCATATTCACGTCCAACAAGCATGTTGAAGCATCAGATACAGATGCAACAATCCAGTTGAAGACTAGAAGTGTCCGTAATTCATTGCTTTTGTGAGAGAGAAGTTGTGAGGAGTGACATCCAAGCAACAATTTGAAAAAAACATCTTTGTTGAAAAAAAAACACCAAAGTACCTTCCCGTTTTAATACTCTCCTACTCAGAATACTTAGTCACCACACCATACACACTCTAAGGCTGCGATTGGTAACGGTGCGGTGCGGTGTTAGTTTTTTGTTTTGGTTTGGGTTGGGTTGAATTTGGTTTGGTGTGGTTTTATTTTGATTTCAAACCATGTTTGGTGCAGATAGTTTTGGTGTGAGAAAAAGTTATGCTAAAAAACCAAACCATGTTTGGTAGAGTTAGTATGGGTTGAAATTCTGAAACCAAACCATGTTTGGTAACTTGGAATGGTTTCACATTTTATTTATAAATATTAAAATTTATAATATTAAAATATATTTAATATTAATATATTAATATTAATATTAATATATTAAGTTTTAGGAAAGATAATAAAACTATAATATTAAAATATATTAAATTTCCAAAAATATATTTTAATATTAAAATATTAATAATATATTAATATTAATATATTAATTTTTAGGAAAGATAATAAAATTATAATATTAAAATAACTTCCAAATATATATTTTAATATTAATATATTAAAATATATTAATATTAATATATTTTAATATATTAATATATTAATTTTTAGGAAACATAATAAAACTATAATATTAAAATAACTTCCAAAAATATATTTTAATATTAATATATTATAATATATTAATATTAATATATTATAATATTAATATATTAATTTTTAGGAAAGATAATAAAACTATAATATTAAAATATATTTTTGGATTTTAATATTAATATATTGATATTAAAATATATTAATATTAATATAATTTCCAAAAATATATTTTAATATTAATATAAATATATTAATATGGTGCAACTATTTGGTTTTGGTTTTGGGTGAGATGGTGCAACCATTTGGTTTTGGTTTGGCTTGCTACAGTACCGCACCACCAAAAACCATCTCATTAGATGGTTCCAAAATCATGGGTTGGTACCACCATTTGGTACCATTGGTTTGGTACTGTTTAACCAACACCATTCCTAACAAACATGGATTGGCACCACCATTTCGTACCAAAACCAAAAAACTGGTACCAAAACCAGTTACAAAACAGGGCCTAAGCACACGAGAAGAGCCAACACTGATATATGAATTAGTGAAAACAAAAATCCCTTATTTTACAACCCATTTCATCATCATTAGTAAGCTTTGTTGATTACAATTCCCCAAATTTTCAATCAATTTATTTAATTAGTCATTAACTTAAAGCTCCCAATTTGAAAATTTCCAATATGATGAGAACTTTTAAAAGTTGTACTCCCTCTATCACAAATTATTTGTCCACTTTGCCTACTTTACTTGTTCTAAATTAGTTGTCAGTTTTGAATTTCAATATAATATTATTATATACTTTTTCAAATTATTTCTCTTCATTAAATTCAAAAGGCAATAAGCTCCACTAAAACTATAATTATACTACATTATAAAATAACAAAATAAGAAACCGAAAATATCAAAAAAATTATTGAAAAATCAAATGTGAACAACTAATTTGGAACGGATGAGCAACAATCTTAAAAGGGAAAATTATAGAAAGGTGGTCATTCCTAAACTTATTTGGTGGATAAGAATCAAACTTTTTTCAAAAGATGAGAAGGGACCAAAATCAAAATTAATTTCTTGGAAGTTTGTATTTCTTTTGTTATTTTTAAAATTTTATATCATTTTTTAATTGGTTCATAATGTATTTTTAATTTCCATTAAAGTATGCTAAAAAAATTACTTCCTTGTATTCTTGAAGTGTTTGTAGGGTTCTTTCTTTAGGGTCGTTAATCAAAGTAAATGAGAGGTATTAATCACTTCATTAAAGAGAAGGCTCGCCAAATGATTGGTGTGGAGAGGGAGAGAATGGAACTAGGTGAGAATAAAGGCAGAAATGATTGGTCTTTAAGACACCAAGATGAGGCTATTTATAGGCTCCAACGAGACAACTCTTTACCCATCACGCAAACTTGAGCTCCATTCCCTTGACCAGTTAAAAGCTTTTAACCGGTCTAAAGCGATCGTCGCTTCATGGGATAGCGGACTTGTTGTTGTCACGTGGATGAATATACGCCTGTCTTAGGCGGCGGTGAGTGGCCTCAATCAGAGATATCTGATCAAATAATAAATGCATGTCTTGTTTGTATTAAATGTCTTAGTCGATTTTTACTTTCTCATCTAGGCCTTGAGAAGGCTAGATTCCAAACTCGAACCTCCAATCCAATCACTCTTGAGACATCTCTTATCGAGCAGTGGCATCGAGAGAGTTCTTCCTACTTAAGCTTCTCAAGAAATAAATATGTTTAAGTGAGGTAGAATGACACGTGTTTTAAATGAATGACACGTGTACAAGAGACTTTTACAGTGTTTAAAACGTATTCTCGAAATATTCAAAATATGTCCATGTTGTATTCAAAAATATTTAAACTTTAATTTATGTTTAGCCATATTCACGTCCAACAAGCATGTTGAAGCATCAGATACAGATGCAATAATCCAGTTGAAGACTAGAAGTGTCCGTAATTCATTGCTTTTGTGAGAGAGAAGTTGTGAGGAGTGACATCCAAGCAACAATTTGAAAAAAACATCTTTGTTGAAAAAAAAACACCAAAGTACCTTCCCGTTTTAATACTCTCCTACTCAGAATACTTAGTCACCGCACCATACACACTAAGCACACGAGAAGAGCCAACACTGATATATGAATTAGTGAAAACAAAAATCCCTTATTTTACAACCCATTTCATCATCATTAGTAAGCCTTGTTGATTACAATTCCCCAATTTTTCAATCAATTTACTTAATTAGTCATTAACTTAAAGCTCCCAATTTGAAAATTTCCAATATGATGAGAACTTTTAAAAGTTGTACTCTCTCATTACCAATCGCGGCCCCGGTCCGGCCGCCCCTGACCTAATATAATAATAAGAACGACTATCCTTATGACCAAACAAGGACCAGCTTACTTACTTCTTGAGCGATAGTTCCACGATCCCGACCAGCAACTTGTTGGGAGTAGGGGCATCAAAGCTTGCCCTGTTGATACACAACCGGGCTTGGAGATAGAGGGGTTCTCTGCCACAAATTATTTATCCACTTTACTTATTTTACTTTTCTTAAATTAATTGTCACTTTTGAATTTCAATACAATATTATTATATATTTTCCCAAATTATTTCTTTTCATTAACTTCAAAAAGCAATAAGCTCCACTAAAACTATAACTATATTACATTATAAAAGAACAAAATAGGAAACCCAAAATATCAAAAAAAAAATATTAAAAAATCAAATGTGAACAACTAATTTGTAACGGATGGAAGGGACCAAAAAAATTAGGAATGGTCCCCTTTCTTAGGGAAAATTATAGAAAGATGACCATTTCTAAACTTATTTGGTAGATATGGACCAAACTTTTTTCAAAAAGGTAAGAAGGGACCAAAATCAAAACTTAATTTCTTGGAAGGGATCATTTTATTGTAATGACCAAAAAACTCATATCAAAGTGTAATATTTTTTTGTGAAGCTTTATATTAGTTTATTATATATTAATTCAAGTTACATACATACTTCATTCATGTAGAATTAATATTTTCGGACTTAATATTTCAGAATTAATATTTTCGAATTTAATTTTGAAAATTTTCAGAATTAATATATAATAAAATAATATAAAGCTTAACAATAAAATATTACACTTTGATATGGATTTTTTGGTCATTACAATAAAATAATTCATTCCAAACAATTAAGTTTTGATTTTGATCCCTTCTCACATTTTCAAAAAAGTTTGGTCCCTATTCACCAAATAAATTTTGGAATGGTCCCTTTTCTATAATTTTCTCATCTTAAAATAACTCTTAAATTTCAAAATAATATTAAAAAAATCTTAAATTTTAAAACGAGTGTTCCCTTATTTTATCCTAATGTCATTGGAAATCATAAATTTTGCAAACTATATAGCTAAGTGTGATTTGTGGAGCCCTGGAATATGCAACCAATTTCAGCATTATTAAATCCCATTTGATGAACTCTAATTTCATTTAATTAGCCACATTTACACTTCAACATTACTAAGCACAATTTAATTAAAACCCACTTCCAAAAAATGTGACATTTCTATAAATACTCCTAGTTATTGCAACTACTACAGAGAACCCGCAATTTTAAAACAATTTTTACTTAATTTATTTAATTTAATGGAAATTCATCCATTTTGAAAGCAATTGACATAATTAACTAAAATTTGTGAAAACCCTCAATATTTAAGACCAATTTCAGAATTGTTAAAGCCGAATGGGATGAAAACCCCAAATTTTCCAATCAATTTCACTTACTTATGGCTAACTTGACCCCCACACTTTTAAAACCACCAATTTGATAATAAAATAAATATAAAAAAAACCCCTCTCGCCTTTAACTCCTCTGAACAAAACCTCTCTCTCTCTGTTTCGCGCTCTAATCTTGGGCTCCATGTTCTCTCTCTCTACAGACCCTCTCTCTACTAGGGTTTCCGTCTACTGTATATGTTATTTGTAGGTGGATTGATCCTTGCGCTCCAAGTTCAATCTCTCTCTCTACAGACTCTTTCTCTCTAGAATCCAAGGTGAGCACTCTCTCTCCTAGGGTTTCTGTTTACTGTATGTTATTTGTTGGTGGATTGATCATATAGATTTCTATTTGTGCTTACATTCATATATATATATATATGTGTGTGTGTGCGCGCGCGCTTTTGATGCGATTTCAATGTTTTTGTGCGAATTGATTAATTCGGTACAAACAAAACCCTTCTCTCGCCTCTCTTAACCATATCTAAACAAAACCCCCCCCTCTCTCTCTCTACTAGGGTTTCTATTTACTGTATTCGTTATTGGTAGGCAGATTGATCATCTAGATTTTTATATACTTCCTATATATATATGTGTGTGTGTGCGCGCGCGCTTTTCATCCAATTTCAAATTTCAGTGTTTTGTTTGTTTTTTTAATGATAAGAATTGATAACTTGGGTATATTGGCTTTGGGCAATCTAACTTTGGCCCTCAAATTGTGTTTCAACAGTTGATTGCCCTTCCATGATCCTTCGTTATTTTATTTGTTTTGAAAAAAATTATTTTATGCATTGTATGTGACATACTATTTGTGCTGAAAAGTTAGGATTTTAAACTTTGATTTCAGGAAGAAAAAAAAACGAAGATGGGGCGAGGAAAGTTGAAGATGGAACTCATAACTGATAAAAAGGCGTGTCATTTGACTTTTCAGAAGAGAAAGAACGGTCTGAAAAAGAAAGCGTATGAACTAGCTACGCTTTGCGATGTTGGTGTCGGAATGATAATTTACGGACCCAAACAGAATGAGCATTCCAGCGAGCCAGAGATCTGGCCTTCAAATTCCTCCGAGATCCATTCCATGATTGAGTCTTACAAGAAGCAATACCGTGCCAAGAGAACCCATGATTTGTCCAACTTTTCCGAGGAACAGATGAAGAAAGTTGAAGATAACCTTATGGAACTGCCCAAAAAGAACGATAATGAAGCAGCTTACCCGACTTGGGAGAGCCGCTACAACACCCTTTCTGAGGTGCAATTGAGGGAATTGAGTGTTAAACTGGATAGTAAGCTTGAGGCTGCAAAGGCTCGGCTTGATTCCATGAAGGCTAATCAAGATGTGGAGGTTAACCGAGCTGTGATACTAGATGGCAATCAAATCCAATCAAGCCAACAACAGTCTTATTTGATGGAGGACATGGCTAGGAGGAACAACATCCAGTTGAAGGCCATTCATGAGCAGTCCATTTCGTCTTTGAGTCCATATGATTGCAATCTCCCCCTTCCGTACTACCAGATTGATCAAACTCAAGAGGGGCTAATGGGGACAAGCTCGAATTCAATGATGATGATGATGATGATGGATGATAGCTACTGCAATCAACTTGGTGGTGCGTCTAGCAGCAATGCTATGGATGGTCCAATGGACGGACCAAATTACCTTGATCTGCTGGGCAGTGGGATGCTAGACAACATGATGGTGAACAGCAGTCCGATGCCTACTCATGTGCAGTACTACCATCAGAGCATGCAGATGATGCCACGATATGTGCAGTACCCAATGATGCCAAGCTCTTCATCCCAAGTGTATGCACCTTCTCAGCTGGATCAGTATTACAAAGTCAGTGACTTTCAGATGATGCCACAATATGTGCAGTACCCAATGCTGCCAAACTCTTCATCCCAAGTGTATGCACCTTCTTAGCTAGATCAGTATTACGATTTCAGTGACTTTCAGATGACGAACTGGAATTAAATATATCAGTGGTTAGACGGGTAAGCTTAATTAGTCTGCTTACTTTGTGTAATTATTAAGTAAATGATTATGAACGTTATTAGTTTTGACATGGGGAAGCAATATATGAGTTATTTTTGTAGCTTCATATGAGAATTGTATATCATATTGACTTGAGTAAAATGAAAGTTTTATCGGCTTTACAATTTTCTTCTATTCTTTGTTTTTTTTATGTCATATGCTTGTTCTTGATAGGGAAATTGGAGTAACTGCCTATATGAATTTATTAACTTCAGAGATGTTAATATGGCATGGTTGGTTTAATGGCAAATGAACTGTTAGAGCTGCATGTAATTAATTTATTTGTGTTTGGCACTTGAGTATACTGTCCATATTGATAATATCTAGGGAAATATTAGAGCTGGCTTTTAAAATATAGGTATCGAACTTGTATAAATATGATATTAACAGTGGTATGAACCAAGTTCTACCAACTTAGTGGCCCTTTCCTCGGCAAGGGGAAATTGGTTTAAATGAGTATTGTAATACTATTAAGGGAAATGTCCATTACAGTGGGGGAATGGTGGTGACGTTCTAGAAAATTCTGCCTGAGAGTTCAAATTGCACGAACCCTGGTTCTATAAGACAATGAGTGTTCCCAGCTGTAGGAAACTGCAGGCAGAGATTTGGCTGAGTATTGTAGTCTCGAGGGACTTTTGAGCTTTAGTGTGCCCATGGGCTGCAAGGGGAACTTCAGGAATACAGGTTCAACCAGTACTGCCCCTAAAAATCGAGCTGGTTGAGAAAGGTCTCACCAGCTCCTAATCAGGGGACAGATTGTCAAGAGAAGCATCTCTTGAAAGGAATGGTGCTGAATCTGTTGCTGCTTTTACTGCCTGAAAATGTAGAGGTATGCCTACTTGTTTTTCTTAAATTCTTCCTTCTTGTACTGTCTTATTTTGAAACTGATTTTTCTTTCTTCATAGACTCGTAGCGATAAGAAGCATTCACAAGACTGTTATTCAACATGTGCAGAAGATGGATCTTTTTAGAGGTGATTACCTGATGGTAAGATAAGGCAAGTGAATTAATGAGTTCCTAATTTAAGCACCAGCCATTTGATTTTAGCAATACGTCATTCAACATGTGCTGTGCATATCAAATAAAAATTGATGGTAGTTCTTGTGTTGAGAGTAAGGTAGGTGCGGCATAGAAGAATAATGAGGTTTAGATATATAATTAGAAAAGTAGTGTACATTTGTTATATTCTACGTAAATTATTGGGTGTTAGAACCTGCAAATTCTAGCAAGTACAGTAGTATTACTACTGGTTATTCACTAGTTAATAGAACAAAGCCCAACACTGTCCTCTCTCTCTCTCTCTTAGTTTTTTTAAAATTATATGATTAACAAGTATCTTAATTGGATTATTAAAAACATAAACAAAACACAGTTAGTAGGGTGGTCATATTCATAATTGTCAATACAGCCTGCTAAAACTTCAGTACTTCTAACAAAATGTTGCCGAAAAAATGCCCGACTTACAGGTGAACTCAGTATTTTGGGGTTAACATGTTTTTTAGGCTTAGAAATGTTGATCATCAGTAGGGCAGAATTGAGGTGTTTGGCTTCAGGGTATAGGTATATTGCATTCCCGAACAATTGTAAATATCTATCTTCAATCAAAGATTTACAAATTAGTTTTCAATTGTAGGGTTTAACATTATAATGTCTTGCTCAAGCAGACGCTAACGGTGGTATAGATCTGAGAGGAAATGATCAAAATCACCGTGGCAGTGTAGCTTTGACATTGGTAAGTAAACTACCCAAAACTATACAGCAAGTTCTGCAATAATTGTCCTAGGTGAAGAGAACTTGTGTGTCTCTTGGTAACGTGTTCCCAGGGAACCCCTTCAATTTGAAGACCACATTGATTAGTTGGAGAGCATGTTTGCTGCGAGGAAGAGACGAGACATTCATTTCACTTGTTGGCTTCTTATTATCCTGGATTTAGAGATCACGTAGGACACTTGTTGACATTCATTTCACTTGTTGGCTTCTTATTATCCACCGTTTATCCTCATCATACCTCCATTACCGTCCCCCTCCCCTCTCTACAATTTCCTGCATAATCTGCAGATTGTGCGCTATGTTCATTTTTACCGATTGGATTTTTATATTAATCTGATTTGTGTTTTATTCTGCATCTGGTGATTGATAGCATGCTGATGGTTGAAATGGAACATCAATTTTTTATTTTTTATTTTTAATGCTAGAACTGGGGAACCAAATCGAAGTTGCTGAGGGTAGCTAAATTCTTAGTTGAAAGGCTTAACAGAGGCCAGGAGGGTAGATCAAAGACCCCTCTAAACCTTCCATATAGATACTAGTGCTAACAAGAAGCCGCGAGTCCTAAACCTAAGATCTATTTCTTCTCCTAGCTTGTTCGAAACATACAGTAGGAAGAAAGCTACCATATAATCCATTCTTATCTGTCTTTATATGTACTTCGACTATTCGCTATGACTTTCGCCGTGATTTTGTAGAGGGAGTTGCAGAGTGCTTCTCCTCTCAGGCCTTATTTCTTTGGGGATGAGAGTGAGGAAAGTGGAATTAACTAATCAGATACCGGCATTTTCCCCCCTTTGGTTCAGTTCAAATATTTGTGAAATTATTAGGACCAGTTTGGTTCAGTTCAAATATTTGTGAAACTATTAGGACCAGTTTGGTTCCAAAATACCCCAAATGGTTACATTGTTCCGGGATTCGTCTCCCCCAATTTCATTATAACAAATGAACAATTCTGTCAGTTTTATGTTAAGACTTAAAATAACCTTTTTCGCTTGCCTGTTCTTTCATTGTGTATTGTGGCTGTAATCTTTTTGTATTTAGGTAAATTTTGTGATTTCAAAATAAGTTTTATGTTCTATATCATGATCACTCTGAGTTTTAGATTGAAGGATAGAGTAAATGACCTTTGTATATACCTTACTCTGATATATACATAGTTTGAAAAAGGTGTATTAATGAGGTCAATCCATGGTTTATAGTTTTTAGTGTATACCTTACTCTGATAATTTTTAAAATTTTAAAGGGTTATTGTTGGTTTACATGTGTTTTTGAGCACTTACTATAAAAATTGTGCTAGGATATATTTTCAATCTATTGATAGGATGCTTTCAATTGTATTTAAAACAACAGAGTATCGACAGAATATTCGTAATCATTTTATCGGCTTTGAGACGTTATTTAGAAGTCTATTTCATTTAGATGAAGAGTCGCAAAACCAGAATTGTTCGTAAATGATTCTAAAAGTGGTGGGAGGCGAAGTCAATTGTTGTAACACGGTTCTTCATCATAGTATATATAATATATACACATTTATATACATACACGAATAAATACATATGTGATATGAACACGTATACCTACGAATATGTATAATTAAAATAAGTAGTTGGACTGGATTAAGCTTTAATCTGTATTTGCTATTTTTATTTATAAAAAAATAATAGTAATAACTGAAATATAAAATTTTGGATACTTAAGTTGTTGATTTAGATAAGGCTATTATAGTGTGTACTGTGTTGCTAAACTGATTTACACTGCTATTTGATAAAACTGAAAATTAAGTACTGAAAATTTTAAGATCAGAATTTTAAGTATTGAATGTTTTAAGCGATGCTTAAAAACAATTATATTTATGATATTTTAGTTAATTTTCAATTTTCAGACTTCAGTGTTAAGTGGTGACTCTGTCACTTAAAATTTTACCTCATTTTAAGTGACACTTAATATTTTAAGTGATGTTCAATTTTTTTATCAAACGCACTTAATCGAATAAGTACTGAGTTTTTTCAGACTTAAGTGGTAAATAAGTGTTATCAAACACACCCGCTATTTGATAAAACTGAAAATTAAGTACTGGAAATTTTAAGATATGAATTTTAAGTATTGAAATCTTTAAGTGGTGTTTAAAAAAATTATATTTTTTGATATTTTTATAAATTTTCAGTCTCTTCAGTGTTAAGTGGTGAGCCTATCACTTAAATTTTTTTATCAAACGCACTTAGTTGATTAAGTATTGAATTTGTTCTGAGTTAAATAATAAATAAATGTTATCAAACATGCCCTAATTCTTTTGTATTACTTGAATGATTTTAATTTTAAATAATAGAGATTAATAATACGAACCATTGTTCACCTTAGTCTTTCAATTTCTTAAACCTAGTTAAAAATCATTAATTTGTACCGTATACCTTTCCACTATCATTTTCAGGATATGATTTTCTCTCTAAAAATAATAATAATAATATATATATATATATATATATATATATATTCTCTCAGTCCTTGTTTTCATTAAAATAATTTTGAGGTCCATATTTTTCATTAATAGTCAACAGAAAACCGTTTTCTCTTTTCCCGCCACAGGCTATAAAGTGTGAATTTACTGATTAGCCCACCTCACAAGGATCACAACCCACCAATACTCAACCTCCACCTTAATACTGCTCCAACTCAGGGCCTGGTCAAGAAACAAATCACAACTATACTTAAATATTTACAATTATAATATTTATCCTTTATCATATAATTGGTATTTGTTAACACACTTGGAAAAAAATAAGAATACAATCTGACCATTGAGGGGCATCGGAAAAATTAGAATGGTTGTGTGTTAGCATACTTTAATAAATATAATAATACAATCTATACATGAGAGGATTATATACTTTATATGAATATTAACGGGTTAATCACTCGTGACTCTTATTTTAATTTCATCAATAATTAATGATTTTGGAAATTTTTTGACATAATGCAAGTAGGATTTTTAAAAACTCTCAAATATGCAACCAATTCGAGCATTATTAAATTTAATTTGATGAAAACTCCCAAACTTTTTACTGCATTTAATTAGCCACATTTACACTTCAACATTACTAAGCATATTGTAATTAAAATCCACTTCCAAAAATTGTGACCATCTTATAAGTTATAACGACTCCTAGTATTTACAACTACTATAGAGAACCCCCAAATTTTAAAACAATTTTTACTTACTTTATTTAATGTCATGAAAAATCATCCATTTATGAAAGCAATGTGACATAATTATAGTTAACTGAAATTTGTGAAAACCCTATATTAAGCCCAATTTGATAAAAATCCCCCAATTTTTTTGATTAATTACACTTAATTAGCTACATTACTTAAACCCCACCCAATTTGAAGACTACCAAAAACTGCCATATAATTACAACAACTACAAAAAAAGAGAAGAAAAAGAAAATCCCTAATTTTGCAATAGGTGATGAAAACTCAGCTTTGGAACACGCAAACACTGTAACATAATCAAATACATATAATAAATAAATACGAATATATATAATTAACCCCTCTCCAAACCAAACCTTTCCCTCACTCTCTCTTTGGCGCTCTAATCTTGGGCTCCAAGTTCTCTTTTTCTGTCTCTACAGACCCTCCCTCAATCTTGGGCTCCAAGTTCAATCTCTCTCGCTCTCTACAGACCCTTTCTCTCTCTCTGGAATCCAAAGGTGATTTCTCTCTCTACTAAGGTTTCTGTTTACTGTGTATGCTATTTGTTGGTGGATTGATCATCTAGATTTCTATATGTGCTTAAGTTCATATATAAAAATATATATATGTAGATACAAAATTTGCACAACACAAAAAGATGTTTTCTCATTTCTCTTCATTGGATTATATACATTTGCCTTCTGGGCCTTTGGCCTATTAGGGCAACATTTTCTATTTTGGAATATTATCCTTACTTTACACGTTAGCTATTTTGTCCCTATATTACGTCACTATCTTGAGTCACAAGTCTCTTCTAGAATCTTCAATTTTCTTCTAGAATGCTCTTCGGGTCGGGCCATAGGATGGGCCTGGTGGTCGGGTCTTGGGGCAAACCATATAACATACGTGTCGGTCGGGTTATAATGTGGGCTTAGTGATCGGGTCATCATATCGGGCCTTTCTAGGATTGATCTGATCGGGATGAGGCTTTTTATATGGGTCGGAAAAACTCACATGTACAATATATATCCGACTTTGATGCAATTTCGAATTCAATGTTTTTGTTTGCGATTTTTGATGATAAGAATTGATTAATTTGGTACAAACAAAACCCTTATCTGGACTTTTAACCCTCTTTAAACAAAACCCTTCTCTCTCTCTCTCTCTTTCTCTACACGACCGTCTTTCTCTCTCCTAGGGTTTCAGTTTACGGTATATATTATTGGTAGCCGGATTGATCAGTTAGATTGCTATGTGCTTTTCGTACAATTTCAAATTTCAATGTTTTGCCTGCTTTTTTTCATGATAAGAATTGACAAATTCGGTATTGGCTTTTGGGCACTATAATTTTGGCCCTCAAATTGTGTTTCAACAGTCCTTTGCTAGAGGATGGAGTTTTATTCACAATTATAATCATGCTGTGAATGGAAGGCTTTGGCTTTGTTGGGATGCTTCAAGGATTCATGTTCAATCTATTTATCTATCTGATCAGATCATTCTTTGTTCTATTAGTTGTGTTAGAGGTATGTTTACTTGCTTTGGAGGATTCATCTATGGTTTGAATGATTATATTGGTAGAAGAAGATTGTGGACTTCTCTGACTCAGATTTCTCAAACATATGCTTCATCCCCTATTTTCTTTACTGGAGATTATAATGCTACTCTTTTTCCTCAAGAGCAGTTTGGAGGTCTTGAAAACTGGGATGCTGTTAAAAAGGAGTTTGCAACTTGTGTTCATGAATCTGCTTTATATGATTTGAAATTTACTGGAGTTTAGTTTACTTGGAACATTGGAACCTAAATTAGACAAAGTTTTGGTGAATGACTATTAGAATTCAGTTTTTACAAATTCTGAAGTTTTATTTGAGCCAGGCCTTATTTCTGATCATGCTTCAGTTGGAGTCTCACACTTCTAGAAAAGGTGTTCCTTTCCGTTTCAACAATCACATTATTTCTCATCCTAGTTTCATGGCTATTGTTGAAAGAGTTTGGCAGATAAACATTGAAGGTTCTTTGATGTTTAAAGTCAATCAAAAGCTTAAGTTGCTCAAGAATGAGTTCAAGTATCTTAATAGGGCTAACTATGATGACTTATCTTCTCAAGTCAAGGCGGCCAAGGATACTTTAATTCAAGCTCAATTGAATCTTGATCAACATCCTGGAAATAATGATATTCTTGCTCACGAGAAGTCCTGTTTAGCAAATTATATTCATCTATAAAAAATGCTGAGGAATTCTTTCTTCAAACATCAATATAGAGTTCAATGGCTAAATTTGGGTGATAAAAATACTTCATATTTTCATAAAGTGGCAAATTTCAAAAGAAAAGCTAATAGTATTCATTCTATTACCTCTTCGAATGGTGTTAGACTTGTCGAACCTGATTTAATTCAAAAAGAAGTTGTGGGGTTTTATCAGAATCTGCTAGCTGCTCCAAGTTCTACCACTACTCCTGACCTCCATAGCTATATTAAATCTCCTCTTTCTGATGAGTTGTTTGCTTCTTTGTCTAGACCCATTTCAGATGATGAGATAAAGGCTTCTATTTTCTCTCTCAAGGATAACAAGGCTCCTGGGATTGATGGTTTTAATGCTATATTTTTTAAGCATACTTGGAATGTTATTGGTGCTGATGTTACTAAAGTCATTTAATCTTTTTATCACTCAGGGCATTTACTTAAGGAGGTGAACTCAACCATCATCACACTTGTTCCTAAGATAGTTGCTCCTAATATGGTTGCTGATTTCAGACCCATTTCTCTATGTTCTACATTGTATAAATGCATCTCAAAAGTTCTTGACAATATAATCAAGACATGTTTACCTTATTGTATTAGCCCAAATCAAGGAGCTTTCATCTATGGCAGGAACATCTCTCACAATATTCTTCTTGCTCAAGAGCTTCTCAGAAATTATCATAGTGATGCTGGTGACCCAAGATTGGCTATGAAAGTTGATCTAACTAAAGCTTTTGACACTGTTTCTTAGTCTTTTTTGGAAGCTACTTTGATAGGCTTTAATTTCCCTCCTCATTTGATCAAGTTAATCATGGCTTGTGTGAGTTCTCTCATGTTCTCTGTTAATCTTAATGGAGAATTTAGAGGCTATTTCAAAAGTACCAGAGGGATTAGGCAGAGAGATCCCTTATCCCCTTACATTTTTGTGCTTATAATGGAAGTTTTGACTGGTATGCTTGTTCATGAAGCCTCTTTTGATGATTTTACATATCATTGGAAATGCAAGAATCAACAGATTACTAGCCTTCTATTTGCAGATGATCTTCTTTTGTTCTCTTCAGGTGATCTTAATTCAGTTACTCACTTGCTTACAACTTTGAATAAATTTGGGGCTCTCTCTGGTTTGCTTCCAAACCACTCTAAGAGCACTATGTTCCATGCTGGCATCCCTCCCCATATTCTTCAATTAATTCAAGCTAAGTCGGGTTTTACTTTGGGTGTTCTTCCTGTCAAGTATTGGGGGTTCCTCTTCTATCTTCTAAGCTCAAGAAAAATGATTGTGACGTCTTGTTATCTAAGCTTTCTGCTAGAATTGACAACTGGTCTACCAAGTTTCTATCTTTTCTAGGCAGGCTTCAATTAGTCAAGTCAGTTCTTTTTTCAACTCAAGTTTATTGGGCCTCTACATTTCTCCTTCCAAAAGGAGTTCTAAAATATTTAACATCCATTCTAAGGCAGTTCTTATGGAAAAGATCCAAAATGTGTAAGGGTGGCTGTAAAGTGGCTTGGACCAAAGTTTGTTTGCCTTTCAAGGAGAGTGGTTTAGGTGTAAAGGATTTAGAGGAGTGGAATGTGGCAGCCATGACCAAGAATTTATGGGCTGTTATCCAATTTGATTCTTCCTCTCTTTGGACTTCTTGTGTTCATCAACATATTATTAAGGGCAGGAATTTCTGGACTCTAAATCAACCTAGGCAATGCTCTTGGACTTGGAAGAAAATTCTTCAATTAAGGCATCTGATCAAACACCTTGTTAATTATTCTATTGGCAATGGTAGGAATGCTTCTCTATGGTTTGATAAATGGAACCCAAATGGTACTCTTGATTCTATGTTTAGTGCTGCTGACATTCTTGATTCTGGTCTTGGTATGGGAGCTTCTGTTAGTAGACTTTTAAGCCATTATGGCTGGCGTTTCCCAACCATGGTCTCTCAGCAATGGTTGAATTTCAAGACTCAATTTCCAAATGATTTACATTATGATCTTGCTAAACCAGACAGAATTATTTGGGAGCCTACTGGGAGTAAATTCACTATATCTTCTACTTGGGAATCCGTTAGATATATCTCTAATCAAGTGGATTGGTATGATACTGTTTGGTTTAAGAACCATATTCCAAAGCACTCTTTTTTCTTGTGGTTGGTTACTTTAGACAGATTCAACACCCTTTATTCTCTCATGTCTATTGGGTTAGTAAATTCAGCATCATGTGTTTTTTGTGGTCTTTGTATGGAAGATAGAGAGCATATTTTTTTTCCAGTGTGGCTTCACTAATAGACTCTGGAAGATGGTTGTGCAGAAAGGATTGAAGGAATGGTCGGATGGGTTATGGCATGATATATTTGATTGGGCAGTTGCTAATCTTAAGGGCAAATCTCTTTCTAGCACTTTGAATAAAATGGTCTTTGCTGCTACTATATATGAGATATGGATGGAGAGAAATAGAAGGATTTTTTCAGGCTCTTATTGTACTCAAGAGGAGGTATTCAATAAGGTTCATCAGGTGGTGCGATATAAATTTTTCTCTCTTAAGAATTTTGAGGCTTCTGATACAAATCATTCTCTTCTTACTACATGGAATATACCTTCCTCAATTCTTTTTCCATAACCATGCTCCCTATTGCTGGGATTGTTGCTTTCATGTTCAGAATGGAGTTGCCCAGCTTTGCTCTTCTTTGTTGTTGCTAGAATATTATTGATCCCCTATGTAGCTGGGCTCTTGTCGGTGATGATTATGTCCAGTTAAGAGATTTTCAGCTTCTTGTGCCTGAGCTTTTTCTAGTATACTGGTGCTGCTATAGCTGTCGAATTTCTGGTACTAATAGGCTGGTTCTGGCTGCGCTTTTGCTGGGTGTTGTCAAGGCTGTTTGGAAACTGGCCTACTGGTGTTGTTATAGTCGTATTTATGGTACAAGTAGGCTAGTTTTGGTTGTGCTTTCTTCTTTGCTGGGTATTGTTTTAAGGGCTGTTTGGAAGCGTTCTGTGCTCTTGTCTAGTGCTTCAAGTTGGGGTTCTTGTAAGTCTAGGAGGCTTTGGTGTATGGCTGATTTCAAGTCTTTTGTGAGCCTCTCCATTTTTGTGCTATTTTGCCTCTTTATTTTTGGCTTTCTTATAGGCATAGGGGTTGCTTATTTTGTTTTTTTATGTGGTGGAAATTCGGATTTCATGTAATCTAGGGTATGCCCCTTAGCACCTGTATGACTTAGGCTTTAGTTCTTTTTTTATCATATCCTTACCATTTAAAAAAAAAACAGTCCTTTGTATTTAAATTTTTGAACTTTGATTTCAGGAAAAAAAAAAAACGAAGATGGGGCGAGGAAAGTTGGAAATGGAACTCATAACTAATGAAAAGGCGCGTCATTCGACTTTTCATAGGAGAAAGAATTGTCTCAAGAAGAAAGCTTTGGAGCTAGCAACCCTTTGTGATGTTGATGTAGGAATGATAATTTACGGCCCCAAACAGAATGGCCATCCCGGCGAGCCACAGCTCTGGCCTTCAAATTCCTCTAAGATCCGTTCCATGATTGAGGCTTACAAGAAGCAACCTGACCAACACTGTGCGAAGAAAGCCCTTGATTTGTCCAACTTTTCCGAGGAACAGACGAAGAAAGTTGAAGACCACCTTATGGTACAGCACAAAAAGAACGAGAACGAAGCAACTTACCCGACTTGGGAAAGCCGCTACAACACCGTTTCTGAGGATCAGTTGAGGGAATTGAGTGTTAAACTGGATAGTAAGCTTGAGGCTGCGAAGGGTCGGCTTGAATCCATGAAGGCTAATCAAACTGTGGAGTTTACCCCAGCTGTGATACTAGATGACACTCAAATGCAATCAAGCAAACAACAGTCTTATTTCATGGAGGACATGGCGAGGAGGAACAACATCCAGTTTAAGGCCATTCATGAGCAGTCCAGTTCGTCTTCGAGTCAACAAGATTACTTTCCCCCCCTTCCGTACTACCACATTGATCAAACTCAAAAGAGGCTAATGGGGGCGGGTTCAAATTCAATGATGATGATGGATGATAGCTGGAATTAAAATATATTAGTGATTAGACTGGTATGCTTTATTAGTCCGCTTACCTCGTGTAATTATTCTGTAAGTGATTATGAACTTTAGTAGTTTTGACATGTTGAAGCAATATATAGATTATGTTTGTAGCTTCATACGAGTATATGATATTGACTTGAGTGAATTGAAAGTTCGTTCGGCTTTTCAATTTTGTTATGTTCTTTGTTTTTTGGTGTTATATGCTTGTTCTTCATATACAAATAGAGTAACTGCCTATATGAATTTGGAATAGAAACTTCAGAGATGTTTGTATGGCATGGTTGCTTCAATTGCAATTGAACTGTTTGAGCTGCATTTAACTAAGTTATTTGTGTTTGGCAATCGAATAGACTGTCCACTGAATCACTGATTATCTCTAGGGAAATATTAGAACTAGCTTCATTACATAGTTGTCATAAAGGCATGATCTATATAAATGGAATCTTAGAGTTGCATTTAATTGAGATGGTGATTTTAGATGAAGAACCAAAAACAATATTGTCAGTGGCATGAACCAAGTTCTTCCAACTTAGTTGTCCCTTTCCTTAGTTCCAAATCAGGGGACAACTTAGTTCGTTCGGCTTTACAATCGAGCTGGTTGAGAAAGGTCTCACTAGCTCCAAATCAGGGGACAGTTTGTCAAGAGACACCCATGGAATTGGAAGACCACATTGACGACTTGGAGAGCATGTTTGTTGCGATGAAGAGGCAGTCATTGGAATGATTCATTTCAGTTGTTGCCCTTTTAGATTTTCCCTTAGGACTTTAGAAGAGATTTGTGATTGTTTGCATTTAGGAATCTGCTATGTTTATATTTGTATCGAAATATATGTCACCTTATGTAGGTAACGGATCTAGGTCATTCGTCTTAGTATTTGTAGTGTATGTAGAACTGGGAGAAATATCTTTGAAGTTTTGTTGCGATTGATTATTTCATAGAGATTTCGAAAACAATTTATATTATACCAGGTCCCATCAGGGTTTACAACAACATTTTGTTTTTGATTTCTTATCCATAATCTGCCGATTGTGCTCTAGGTTCATTTTTACCTATTGGGTTTTTACATCAATCTTATCAGTATTTGATTTTGCATCTGGTGATTGAGAGCATGCAGATGGTTGAAATGGAACATAAATTTCTTCTTCTTTTTCCTTTTTCTTTTTTCATGCTAGAAATGTGGAACCAAATCGAATTGAACCAAATCAAACTAATTGTTCACAATATGGTTTGGTTCAATTCCCTTGGTCTCACGGTGTGGTTTAGTTCAAATATTTGTGAAACCATTAAGACCAGTTTGGTACAAAAATACTCCCAAATGGTTCGAACCGAACCCTGTGCACCTCTGTTACATGGTTCTGGGATCATTGGTCTGGCCTAATTACATTGTAACAAGTAAAAAATTGTGTCGTTTTTTTTATTTTCGGTAAATCAATATATATTAACAGAAAAACAAGCAAACAAGCCTAGCAGAGCTGAAAGCAAAGCAAAGGCCACAAGAGAAAAAACAAGATACAATTCTGCATTAGGCAAAGCCTAGCAGTAATCTAAGAAAAGAAACCAGAGTTGTCCAACATGGAACATGAACAAAACAGAAGAAACTCTTCCTCTTGCATGGATAAGAGAGGCTGGGATGTTCCAAGCATGAAGAATAGTATAATATTGTCCGCTTTGGGCCCAGCCCGCACGGTTTTGCTCTTGGGCTCCTCCCAAAAGGCCTCATACCAATTGGAGACAACACTGCACATATAAGTACATCCCCAGACCTTTACCCGGGCGATGTGGGACATCACAGAATCTCTCTATTCTTGTTGTTGTCATTCATCTTTATGGACATAAGCTTCCATCTAATGAGGGCTTCAATCCTCAATTGTGTCGGTTTTATGTTGACTTAAATAACCTTTTCGCTTGCATGTTCGTTGTGTCTTGTGAGCGTAAACTTTTGTATGTAGGTAAATCTTGTGATTTCAAATATAAGCTTTATGTTTTGTTTTGTTTTTTTTGTGTGTGTCGACTCTTGTATGTAAGGTAAATCTTGTGATTTCAAAATAAGTTTTGTGTTTTCTTTTTTGTGTCGCCTCGGAGTTTTGGATTGGAGGACTGAATAAATGACCTTTGTATACCTTACTCTAATAATGGATACAGTTTGAAAAATGTATATTAGTGAGATCATACTATGTTTCAGAGTTTTTAGTGTATAAATAATGAACACAGTTTGAAAAAAGTATGTTAGTGAGGTCATACTATGTTTTAGAGTTTAGATTCTAAAACGAAAACTGTTGTAAACAACTGTTCTTCATCTTAGTGTATTGTTTTACATTCAGGACTTGTTTACATTTATACAAAGTGAAAAAAAAAAATTCCTAGTTGGTTGACAAAATAAGAATTTCACAGGTTACATCTTGGTGTTATTCTTTACTTTTCTTGCTAGTTGCTTTATGATATTGCATTGAACTTTATTTGTGAAATAAACATTAAGTTGAAGATAAAGATACACGTATTTATTATTGTTATTATTTGAAATTATCTAGACGATTAATGAAAACAAACTAGAGGGAGGGTAAATAGGTTTTTTGTGGGTTTATTGACAAATTAAAATTAATTGCGGAAAAGTCAATTTAATCCAATTCTCTAACAAGATAAACCATACAAAGATTAATTTAAGTGCAAAAAATAAAGCAATAGAGACACACGATATTTTTACGTGAAAAATCATGGAAAACGCTCCAAGTAAAAACTAAGAATACGTTCGAGTATCGATGCACTATGAATCACGAAGAACACAGACTCTATGAAGTTTTAGACTTACAAATCACTCATGATCTGTCTTTCTCCACTCGACGTCTGAAAGTCTAGATCCACTAGCACTCCACGAAGCTCTTGCTCCACTCCGTACTCTGACGGCTCTGCTTCTCAACAGATCAATCAACCACGAAGCCTCCTGTTTTGATCTCCGCACTCAGACGGCTCCGTTCTCAACGGATCGATGCAATCAAGTTGCAATAGATGGTGTGTAAATTTTCCATAATCTAGGTCATCCAATTGTGCATAAAGATCTTCGGTGTAGAAGCACAATTGGAGAAACCCTAAACAAGAGAGAACTAAAAGATATATAATCACTCAATAATTTTCTCTTTTTATCTCTATCTCTGCAGAAGAATATGAACTGTAGAAGAATTGTAGAGATCTCACCAAAAGCCCTCCAAAATCTGTAGAGACTCCTCCTATTTATAGAGAGAGCTGAGGGAAACCCTAAGTGCCTGTTTGGCAACCGATTTGGTGTTGGTTTTGGGTTTTAGGTTGGTTTGGGTTTGGTGTGATTTTATTATGAACTGAAACCATGTTTGGTGCAAATGGTTTTGGTGTGAGAAAAAGTAAAGCTGAAAAACCAAATCATGTTTGGTAGAGTTGGTATGGGTTGAAATTCTGAACTCAAATCATGTTAGGTAACTTGAAATGGTTTGACATTTATTTATTTATAATAATATTTTGTAAATATATATGTTTTAAAAAATGAAATATATAAATAAAAATACATTAAGGATGAATTTGTTTTTTTACAAAAAGATTAATATTGGATAATAATATTTCACCATATTGCAGGAATTATTCAATTTTTTTCCATTTGAAATTTCAATGTTTTTTTTACCAATTTATTATTTTAAAATATTAATTACTCAATTATAATTAATTTATTATTAATTATTTATTCATAATATTTTTATTTATTATTTATTTGGTTTTACTTTATTTATTATTTTTAAATATTTATTACTCAATTTTTATTAATTTATTATTAATTATATTCTATTGTTTGGTAATTTTTATTTGGTACACAAAACACACGCCAACCCATACAAACCATGTCAAGAGATGGTGTGAAAAATAACCCATTTGGTACACCATATGTTGGTACTATTAAACCAACCAACACCCAACCAAACATGGGTTGGTCATAATTTTGGCACCAAAATCATAATTTTGAAACCAAAACCATGTGCCAAACAGACACTAAGTTTACCATTTTTCGTAATTTCACATCAAACTGAGCAATACCCTTTGATCTGGTCTTCAATATGTATATATCACGTGTATCAAAGAGTTTGAATCGTAACCACATCAAAAGATCTTAAGTTGAAGACAAAATTGAGATTTCACAACTTGACTTCACAGTTCTACCTATGTGTGGCGCGTAAGGAAGCTACTGGGGCTGTAAATGAGCCGAGCCGAGCCGAGCCGAGCCAAGCTTTTAAGTGTTCAAGTTTAGCTCAGCTCCCTCAAAGGACAACTTGAGCTTGATTAAGTTTTGAAAAACGGAGCTCTATCTCGGCTCGATCAAAGCTTGATCGAGCTCGAGCAACTCGACAAGCCACTTGACTATCGGCTCGACAAGTCGCTTGGCTCTCGACTTAACAAGTTACTTTTGCTTGATGTCATTCACAATTAAAGTGAATGATTGAAAATTTTTGAACTAATTTAATTATAAATAATGTCATTAATACTTGATAGTTGACAACAATTTATAGAAAGCACTCAAACACTTTAATTTCTAAAGAGAATAATATATTATAAGCATAACATATCCATAACTTTCACTACACAAGCGATGTGGGACAAACTTTTCAACAAAACACACAACTTCTTTATAGGGACAAGTATGAAACCACTTCACTACAACACAAATGTGAGATAGAGTTTAAACCAAACCATACAATTCTATACCCATTTCTCTTGGATACTCATGAATGCATGTGAGGCAAGTAATTTGCTTCAAGTTTTCTTCTCTATCCATCTTTTTGTACAACATTATCTTGTAATTTACTAGTAGCAGGTCTCTTCAAATTCTGTCATTGATAAGTCCATTTTACATATATTTTTTATCCCAAAATTTATATTTGTTAGTAGGTAAAACTATTTATTTTAACTAATTTAGAAGTGTAATAATGAAAAGTGATAAATGCACAAAATAGAATAATTTACCTAACATAATGTCTTCATAGATATATATTTTTATTTTATGCAGTGGTTGATTTGCAATAGAAGTTCAAAGTTGGTAGGGGAGAATGCAATAAATGCATATATATATATATATATATATATATATATATACAAGCATATGTGTGCCTGTGTAGTGATTGATGGTGATATGAGAGAAAAAAATATATGTGGGTCTAATGTTAGGTAAGAAAAATAGAAGAGAAATTGCTGAAGCCATTTAATACAATTCACATGCCAGAGCTGTGGTGGGTGAAACATTTAATGTAGTGCAAAGCTGGCAATTAAATGAGCATTAAATGCGAATGGCAAGTGGGTATGGAAAGTCCCTATATATATAATTGCAAATCAGATGAAAGAGGGGGAGAAAAAAAGAGAAAAAAATGAGGAGAGCAAGGACAACACCAACGAGGAGAATATTTCATCTCCAATTCCGGTTTATATTGTTCTTACTTTGTTATTTTCTTTTAAGCATGTATAACTAAATCTTCAACTAAAGTTGAGGATGAAACCACCATTTATGAAATAAAATTCTTTTAGTCTTTTATTAATTTCCATGTGTATGATTTAAATGCTTATGATTTTCGCTTCATAGTATTAATTGTTTAAATTCCTTTCACTATAAATATCATGTATTTATAGTAGTTAAGAATTCTTATCACAATTAATCATGCTTGGATTTGAGAATTTTATAAGTAAAAATATTTGATCTTATGTGATCCATTAAATTGCATACATAGGATGCTTATAATTTTACACTTTAAAGCGAAGGAAAATCTATCTCTTGAAAATATATTTCATTAATGCGTTATTGTTAAATCTTGATAAAGTAATAAGATTGATTTCTAATTACTACTCTAAAATTGGAATTGATAAATGAATAATTATAATTTTATGAATTAGTAGTGGCGGATTCCGATACCTTAGTATTTTCCCTATTAATCTCGTTTTCATTATTGTATTTCGCTATTGCATGTTTAATATAAAATCCCTTCAACAAACAAAACTTTGAGAAACTATATTAGTTTTAAATTAATTTGAGTTTAATTAGTTCTCTTTAAAGCATTCCCTTGGGTTTGACTTCGTTCTCGCATAACCTAAATTACAATTGATTCGTGCGTTTGCGAGTAATATTTTAAAACACACCAAGTTTTTGGCGTCGTTGCCAGGGAATAACAATAAGAAATTAATTAAATTTAAGTTGATTTAATTCTTCTATTAGTTATAAAAAAAATAAAAAAATAAAATTATTCGGTTAGTAGCTTTTGTTCAGTGTGATCTTTTGATTTATTTATTATTATTATTTATTTTGCCAAACCATACTCCAGTAGCTTGCATTTCTTGCCTCTGTAATCATTTTTTTTTTTTGGTCAATTGTGTTTGTATGCGGCTTTGAGACACTGACTTTAGTAGTTTTTAATTAACCCATAAACATGTGGTGACAAAAACTTTTGTACTATTCAGAGTAAAGTTTTCAAACCTTTTTTTTTTACTTGCCCAACATTTTGTATTTCTTTTATTTAATATACTACCACGGCCCACTCTACCCAAACCCATTTTTTTTATAAATAAATAAATAAATAAAATCGAAAACTACTGTAGCAATTCGGCTACTGTAGCAAAAAAATTATTGTTTTCTTGTTTTCTTTATTTTTAGCTTAATTATAAAATTAGTATTTGTTTACTTAAGTTTAGAATTTTTAGTATTTTTATTTTTTTGTTTTACTGTTTGTGTTACTTTATTAAATAATTGATATTTCTTGAATTTTGTAGGTAATATATTTTGGAGATTGCATCGGATAAGCTTAGATTGGAATTTCTTTGTGGCATCTTCACTAGCATTACTGCGGAGTCCAGGTAAGTAACCCTATTTTTAGTAAATAGTATTATTATTTTCCTTTTTAGATTAGGTGAACATAGTTTTTTATAGGTGAAAATTGTGCATGCTACCTTTAGGATATAATAACTCTAAAAATTGCCTTAGATATGCACTTTCTTCAAATTTATTTTCATTATTTTTGTTATCTATTTTATTTCATTTTTATTCATTTATATATTTATTAAAAAAAAAAAAAAGTTCACACACTCACAACTTTTATTTTTATTTTTGTTGATTTGCTTGTATGTGCATTTTGCATAAATCTTTTAGTAAGGGCATTAACCCTCTAACAAGATAAGAATTGGATTTCATCACCAATTCATTCCCCATTAGGTTAAAAATCTCCTTACATTTGTATAACCTTGGCTAAATTTAGTTTAATTTAAAATCAAGTAGACGTTGGCCAATAGGTTTTCATATAGCTCATAGGATCCTCTCGGACATTGTTAAACTTTTGGTAACTCCAGTGAGTCACTATCAAATTGATAAACGGTAGGACAGTTCTGTCTAGGAGTGTGGTTGACGCGGCATTAAGCAAGCCTAGTGCCTCGCCACACTTTCCTGGGAATAACTTCGTTGTTAGTTTGATGGTCCTTAACTGATCATCCACTAGTTTTCTCTAAAAGGGAATAAGAGCTGTCTAACTAGGTGAAGATTTTTTTGGAATTAGTCCTAATAATCTTTCAGATAGAAAATTAAATTAAATAATAATAAAAATATATATAGAAATCACTACCCTTGAATTAAATTTCAGATAAAGAAAATATTTGTTTGGGTAGTGTATTTGTTGAATCATGGAGTCTTCCTAGTGTATGTTAGGTCGTCGTTCTCTGAAACCAAATTTGGTCCATTTAGATCCAGAAATTAAAAGAACTTTTAGATAAGGGGTAAGATATTCTGGTGTTGGAAAAATCTTTAAAGTCAAGATGGGGGAGAACATAATGAAGTGAAAGTCCTTAAGGATTACTACACTCCCGCACATATCACAAACCCGTCTCATATTGTCTTGCCTGCTACACAACATGCCCATTTGGAGATACGGGCAGCAGTAATCAATTTACTGCCGACTTTTAGAGGTTTCAACTTTGAAGACCCATACCTTCATGTTAAGGAATTTTTAGAGATTTGTTCCACTTTGAAGTTTTAGAATATTCCCGAAAAGTCAATTAAGATGAGGTTATTCATGTTCTCTTTGAAAGAGAAATCCAAGTCTTGGTTATATTCATTGGAACCAGAATCGATCAAATCTTGGGATGAACTCTGTAAAAAATTCCTCACCAAATTCTTCCCTAGACATAGAACTAATTCCCTTCGCCGAAATATCATGGAATTTTCTCAAAAAGAAGGTGAATAGTTTTATATGTGCTGGGAAACATTCAATGATTTGTTACTTAAGTGTCCCCACCATGGTTTTGAAAAGTGGCGCTTAGTTGAATTCTTTTATGATGGATTATCAGCTCAAAATTGTCAACTAATTGAGTCACGAGGTGGGGTAGATTTCATGTCTAAGAATGAGTATGAGGCTTGGAAATTTCTAGATGCGTTAGCCGAGAGTTCCCAACATTGGGAATACTTAGGGAGGGTTAAGAGAAGAAGTTCACCAATGTCTATAGATACCAAAAAGGGAGGAGTCTATAAGGTTAGTGAGGGAACTGATTTGAGCGCAAGGATAGCTAGTCCCACCCAAAAAGTGGAGGCTATAGAGATGAAAAATGGAAATTTTTCTTCAGTCCATGTTATTAGTGAGGCATGTCAACTTTGTGAGAGTTCATCTCATACTGCTTAGACGTGTCCTTCTATAGCATCATTCCATGAGTGTATAGATGAACAAGCTAATGCACTAAACGGCTATAAGAAACCATTTGACAGTCCCTATTCTGAAACATACAACCCCAATTAGAGAAATCATCTTAATTTCTCATGGAGTCAAAATCAGCCTAGGAACAACTCGGGTATACAACATATGCAACCCCAAGGGCAACCTCAAGCATAGTATCCTTCCATGTCCCAAAATTCTCATCCATATGTCCCCCAACAACCAAGGAAACCAACACTAGAAGGTACGTTACAACAGTTCATGCAACAAACTAGTCAATCGATTTCTAAATTAGAAACACAGATTAGCCAGTTAGCCACTGTTGTAGGAAAGAGGGAAAAAGGAAAATTTTCTAGTCAGCCCATTCCTAACCCAAAGGGTTAGTTCCATGTTAGTGAATAATCTAATGTTGATCCTACTGAACAGGTTCAATCTGTCATAACCCTAAGATCAAGGCGAGAAATTGATAACAAAATCCAAATGCCTATCCAAGATAAGGGAAATTCATAGAAAGTTGATTTCATGGTTAAACCACAAAGCGAAAACCAGAGTCCAAGCCCAGAATCTTCATTGGAACCCTCAGTTAGGAACTTTGTTCATGTTGCACCTTTTTCTCAAAGATTTCAAAAGCTTAAGAAGGGACATCATTTCAATGATATTAGGGAGGTTTTCAAACAAGTCAAAATCAATATTCATTTTCTCGACGCAATCCAACAGATTCCCTCTTATGCAAAGTTTTTAAAAGATTTGTGTACGGTTAAGCGTGGATTGAATGTGCATAAAAAGTCCTTTCTTACAAATAAAGTAAGCTCTATTATCCAGCACCGTACGCCACCGAAATGCAAGGATCCTAGATGTCCGACGATTTCTTGCACAATAGGTAACCAGATAATTGAGTAAGCTTTGCTTGATTTGGGTGCAAGTGTAAATTTGTTGCCTTACTCTGTGTATGCACAACTTGGTCTTGGTGAGTTGAAACCCACAAAGGTAGTGCTACAGTTGGCAGATCGTTCAGTCAAGGTACCTCGCGGTATCATTGAGGATGTGTTAATTCAGGTTGACAAATTCTTATTTCCAGTAGACTTCATAGTCTTAGACACTCAACCTGTGGCTAATCCCAATAGCCAAATTCCTGTTATCCTTGGTCGACCATTCCTAGCCACTTCAAATGCTTTAATCAATTGTAGGAATGGTGTCCTGAAACTTTCATTTGGAAACATGTCTGTTGAGCTTAATGTTTTTAATGTGAGCCGACAACCACCAGAATCTGAGGATATGAGTGATGTGAATCTAATAGAGAGTCTAGTACAAGAGACTTTTGAACATTCAAGCTTTGATGATCCTTTAGAGGCATGTTTAAATCACTTTGGGTGTGATTTTGATCTAGATAGTGTTTGTGAAGAAGTGAATGCCTTATTGGATTATGTCCCTTATATGGACATTGAGAAGTGGAAAGCTAAGGTAGAGCCTCTTTCACCAATTGAGGCTAAACATGTGTCATCAGCCGAATCACCTCCAAAGCTAGATTTGAAAGTTTTACCTCTTGTACTTAAGTATGCTTACTTAGGTCCAGATGAGAGTCTTCCGGTCATCATTGCTTCTGAGTTAAATAAAGAACATGAGAAAAAAACTCTTAAATGTCCTTAGGGAGCATAAATCAGCTATTAGGTGGACTATAGCAGACATTAAGGGTATATCTCCATCTGTGTGTATGCATTGTATTCATCTCGAGGAGAATGCTAAAACTTCACGAGAAATGAAAAGACGACTTAACCCCAACATGAAAGAGGTCGTTAGGGCAGAAGTCTTGAAGTTGTTAGATGTAGGGATCATATATCCTATTTCAGATAGTTCTTGGGTAAGTCCTGTTTAGGTCGTGCCTAAGAAATCAGGTATCACGATTGTCACAACCCGAATGACCACTGGATGGCGAGTGTGCATTGATTATATGAAGTTGAACTCTGTCATTAGGAAAGATCATTTTCCACTTCCTTTTATCGATCAGATGCTTGAGAGATTAGTCGGTCATGAGTACTACTGTTTCCTAGATGGTTATTCTGGATATAACCAAATTTCCATTGCACCTGAGGATTAGGAGAAAACCACATTCACTTGTCCTTTTGGAACATTTTCCTATAGACGTATGCCATTTGCATTATGCAATGCACCTGCTACTTTTCAGCGGTGTATGCTCAACATATTTTCTGATATGGAAGAACGTTTCCTTGAGGTGTTTATGGATGATTTCTCCGTGTTTGGATCATCCTTTGATGAATGTCTCCTTCATTTGAAACTCGTGCTTACTCGTTGTGAGGAGAAAATTCTTGTTTTAAACTGGGATAAATGCCATTTTATGGTGAAAAGGGGAATTGTCTTGGGACATGTTATTTCAAATAATGGCATAGGGGTAGACAAAGCTAAGGTTGATATGATTTCTAATCTTCCACCACTGCGTACGGTCAAAGAGATTAAATCATTCTTAGGTCATGCAAGATTTTATCGTCGATTCATTAAAAACTTTAGCAGTATCTCCAGACCACTTTGCAATTTAATTGCTAAAGATGTTGTTTTTGTCTTTGATGACGAATGCCTAAAAGCCTTTGAGAAGCTCAAAACATTGCTGACCTCGACACCTATCATGAAGCCACCTAGTTGGGTTGCTCATTTTGAGATTATGTGCGATGCATCTGATTATGCAGTTGGAGCTGTGTTAGGGCAACGTGCGAATAGGTTACCCCATGTGATTTATTATGCAAGTAAGACCTTGAATGAGGCACAACTAAATTACTCTACCATTGAAAAAGAATTGTTAGCAGTTATGTTTGCATTAGACAAGTTTAGGTCATATCTTTTAGGATAGTCCTCATTTTCTCAAATCATGTTGCACTTAGGTATCTCTTTTCTAAGAAAGATGTTAAGTTGCGCTTAATTCGATGGATCCTATTGCTACAAGTGTTTGATATAGAAATTCGAGATAAGAAGGGGTCTAAAAATATAGTAGCTGATCATTTGTCTAGGCTCATTCTTGACACATCATTCGACTCCATGCCTATTCTTGAGTATTTCCCTGATGAATGACTCTTTGTTGTATCTAAGTCACCTTGGTTTGCCGACATTGTGAATTATCTTGTCACAGGTCAAATGCCTTCACATTGGACTAAGCAAGATAAATCCAAATTATTATCTGAGGTCTGTCACTTATTTTGGGATGATCCGTACTTATTCAAGTATTGTCCTGATCAAATTATTCAAAGATGTGACCCCAATTGTGACCAGACTAGTGTCATCTCCTTTTGTCATGATCAGGCATGTGGAGGTCACTTTAGTTCAAAAAGGACTGCTGCAAAGATTTTGCAATGTGGATTCTATTGGTCTTCCATCTTTAAGGACTGTCATTCTTATTGTTCGGCTTGTGAGCGATGTCAGAAGTTAGGGAGTATTTCACATAGAAATATGATGCCTTTGAATCTTATCTTGATTGTCGAAGTTTTTTATGTTTGGGGCATCGATTTCATGGGACCATTTCCCAACTTTTTTGGTAACTTGTACATCCTAGTTGTTGTCGATTATATATCTAAATGGATTGAAGTCATTGCGTGTAAGACTAATGATCACAAGGTGGTGGTCAGGTTTCTGAAAGATAATGTCTTTTCACATTTTGGTACACCTCATGTTATCATTAATGATGGGGGGAAACATTTTTGCAATAGGGTTTTCAAAGCATTAATGAGCAAATATTGTGTAACCCACAAAATTTCACTCGCTTATCATCCTCAGACCAGCGGTCAAGTTGAGTTATCCAATAGAGAGATTAAACACATTTTGGAGAAAAAGGTTAACCCAAATAGGAAAGACTGGTCATTGAGACTTAGTGATGCACTGTGGGCATACCGTACTGCATTCAAGAACCCCATTGGAATGTCTTCTTACTGAATGGTGTATGGCAAGGCTTGTCATCTCCCAGTTGAGTTAGAGCATAGAGACTTTTGGGCTATTAAACAACTCAACTTTAACCTTGACAAAGTAGGAGTCCATATGAAGCTTCAGTTGAATGAGTTGGAGGAAATTAGGAATGATGCTTACCAGAGTACAAAAATATATAAGGAGAATAAATGAAAATAAGGCATGACAAAGTATTCTTAGGAAAACTTTCACACCTGGTCAAAAAGTCTTGCTTTATAATTCTCGGTTACATTTGTTTCCAGGAAAGTTGAGATTTCGCTGGTTTGGTCCGTTCATTGTTCATCCATATGGAGCCATTGAGATTGAAAATCCAAAAAATGGTGATGTGTTCAAAGTTAACGGTCAGCATTTGAAACCATTTTTGGAGTTATTTTCTCAAGAAGAAGATGAGATCTTTCTAAGTGATCATGTTTATCAAGATTGACCTATGTGGTCTTGTTGTACATATCTATTTTAGGATTTTTCACTTTTTTTTTGTTTTGAATACTAACAACTCATTGTTGTTTAATAGCAAGATTAACCAGATCAACCTACCATGAGTCAGGTGATATATTTTCACTCTTGTCTCTTTGTCTACAAAGTGTGAGTTTGTCCAACATTAGGGACAATGTTGAGTTTAGGTTTGGGAGTATGGTCTAATTTGTTATTTTGTAATTCATTAATTTTAAAAAAAAATTTGAAAAAAAACAAAAAAAAAATTGAAATTTTTCTAAAAGAAATTCTTTGTTTTCACGTATAAGTATTTTGCATTACAAGTTGATTGAGTTTGTGTTTATGATGTATGAGTAGTATGTGATGCAATATTCCCGTTCATGAGAGTAATGATTAGATTGAGCTAAGTGAAGTGATGTGGTTTTACATGGGTGAATAGATTAGTAAAATTGAAACCGAAAAGGACGACTTTGACCTATAAGCACAAACACGCATTCAATATGGGAAAAACAGTTGATCTTTGACTATGTAGTTGAAAAAATAATTTTGTCACAATAAAAGGGGAAATAGGGAGTTGATATGGAGGAAATGAAGGAAGAGTTGAAAATTTATTTTGAAAAATAAAATGCAGAAAATAATTCTTCGATCTAAGTAACGGGATCTTGGTATCACCAATATCATTGTTCGCGTAAAAAAGGGAGAAAACTAATGAGCATAAATCTCAATAAAGAAGCTAGGGCCCAGTTGGTTGGGATTAAAAATCCTCGCTGGAAAGTCCGGAGCTTAGAAAAACAAAAATGGATGAAAAGTGGAATGATGGAAGGAATAATTTTTTTAAAAAAAATGGAAAATTTTGATCAATGAAGTAGAAAAGGAAATATTGAAATACCATAGTAGAATGTTCACAAAAACACGGAGGGTTGTCTGGATTGGGAGTAGAAAGTAACGAAGTCTTTTACTTTAGTGGGAACCATTTATGACACGAATCTCGAGATAGTTATTGTTCGGTAGTGAGTGAGAGTATTTGCATCCATAATTTATTGTGCACTATATCATAACTTGGTTGATGAGTATGTGAATGCATGATTATAAAGAATGGAGATGTTTGTGGGTATCATCACTGAAAATCCTCACGAGACTATAACTCGTCCACTAGGGGTAACTTAGGGGTTTAAAGGCTTATTGCATATGCCAATCGAAATAACCAGCGAAAATGACATAGATAGAATTCTATTTCTTTTTGTTTTGCTCGAGAACTAGCAAATATAGGTTTGGGGGTATTTGATAAGTCCATTTTATATACATTTTTTATCCCAAAATTTATATTTGTTAGTAGGTAAAACTATTTATTTTAACTAATTTAGAAGTGTAATAATGAAAAGTGATAAATGCACAAAATAGAATAATTTACCTAACATAATGTCTTCATAGATATATATTTTTATTTTATGCAGTGGTTGATTTGCAATAGAAGTTCAAAGTTGGTAGGGGAGAATGCAATAAATGTATATATATATATATGTATATATATATATATATACAAGCATATGTGTGCCTGTGTAGTGATTGATGGTGATATGAGAGAAAAAAATATATGTGGGTCTAATGTTAGGTAAGAAAAATAGAAGAGAAATTGCTGAAGCCATTTAATACAATGCACATGCCAGAGTTGTGGTGGGTGAAACATTTAATGTAGTGCAAAGCTGGCAATTAAATGAGCATTAAATGCGAATGGCAAGTGGGTATGGAAAGTCCCTATATATATAATTGCAAATCAGATGAAAGAGGGGGAGAAGAAAAGAAAAAAAATGAGGAGAGTAAGGACAACACCAATGAGGAGAATACTTCATCTCCAATTCCGGGTTATATTGTTCTTACTTTGTTATTTTCTTTTAAGCATGTACAACTAAATATTCAACTAAAGTTGAGGATGAAACCACCATTTATGAAATAAAATTCTTTTAGTCTTTTATTAATTTCCATGTGTATGATTTAAATGCTTATGATTTTCGCTTCATAGTATTAATTGTTTTAAATTCCTTTCACTATAAATATCATGTATTTATAGTAGTTAAGAATTCTTATCACAATTAATCATGCTTGGATTTGAGAATTTTATAAGTAAAAATATTTGATCTTATGTGATCCATTAAATTGCATACATAGGATGCTTAGAATTTTACACTTTAAAGCTAAGGAAAATCTATCTCTTGAAAATATATTTCATTAATGCGTTATTGTTAAATCTTGATAAAGTAATAAGATTGATTTCTAATTACTACTCTAAAATTGAAATTGATGAAAGAATAATTATAATTTTATGGATTAGTGGTGGTGGATTCCGATACCTTAGTATTTTCCCTATTAATCTCGTTTTCATTATTTCTATTGCGTTATTGCATGTTTAATATAAAATCCCTTCAATAAACAAAACTTTGAGAAACTATGTTAGTTTTAGATTAATTTGAGTTTAATTAGTTCTCTTTAAATCATTCCCTTGAGTTTGAACTCGTTCTCGCATAACCTAAACTAAAATTGATTCGTGTGTTTGTGAGTAATATTTTAAAACACACCAGTCATATATTCAAATCTTAAAAACTAATTAGTAAAATTATTTTAAAAGTAGTATTATATACACAATACAATATATGCATATATATTCTTTTCACAAAATATATATATATACATATATAAAAATATATATAATCGAGCTTTTAGCGAGCTTTGTTCATGAACGTTGTTTGCGAACACGTTCACAAACTTTGTTCACGAACATGTTCGCGAACATTTTTGAGCTGAGCTCACACCTGTTTGAGTTTGGTTCATTTACGAATCGAGCCTGAAAAACTTGTTTGAACTTGGTTCACTTGTTAAATAAACAAAAGTGAGCCGAGTTATTATCGAGCCGAACTCAAACTATTTGTCGAGTACTTGGTTCATTTACAGTCCTAGAAGTTACGTGCGGCGTGTAGGCCTACGCGTGGCGCGTAAGCCAATTTCCACTAAGTGTAGGCTGAGCGTAGTTTTAGCACTTTCTAGTCACTTTTAGCTACTAGGCACGTACGCTAGGTGTAGCAAAATTCATGGAAACCACTTTTCTTGGGAATGGTGCCGTTTGAACCCCCTTAACTCCATTAGAATGATTTTTGAAGTTTCGGCTCCAAAAAATATCGTTTATGCTCTCCATAATGCATTTTTCGCTCAAACTTGTTCCTTCTTCATTTCTCTTGTATTTTCCAATTTCTTTAAGCTTGATTTAAATTTGACGAAATTTGTTGATGCCTTTGCAAGACCACTTCAATTTTCCTAAACCTACCTGACTTCACAATTCACTCAACATGGTTATTGTCTAGAACATGCCAAACATAAACAATAATATAAATATTCTTACATTATTATTTATTTATTTATTTGAAACAGCATTTCACAACCATATTTAACACTGTGCAACTCACGTGATTGGCCAAGACTAACCTCTCGTATTTCGAAACAATACTCTAGCGTTTGGTCGAACTTTCGAAATATATATGTATTTCTTATATGATTAAGCAAATGCACAAGTTGATTCCTAGAGTGAGCTTAAAGTTAGGTAAAAAATAGTAAATAGGTAGTATATACCGAAAAAATAAATAGTAAATAGGTTATTTCAAGTTAATTATTTTGAAAAATAAAATAGATAAATTTATTAAGAAAACATTAAGGCCCCGTTTGGAACCATTGTTTTTGTTTTTGTTTTGAGACCAAAAAACAAGAACAATTCTTGTTCTTGTTCTTATTTTCTCACCCAAAAGAACAAGAACAAAAAACATGTTTGGGGCAAAAAAACATACATATTCTCACACAATTTTTCCTCTCTACCACAATTCTTTTTTTTTGAAAAATCCCAAAAAGAACAAAAAAACAAGTTTTTGTTGTTCTCTTATTTTTTCTACTATTCACGAAAACAGTTTCTAAATTGAGAACAGAACAAACAGTAAAAAAGGTTGTCAAACATGTTCTGTTCTCCTAAACAATGCCAAAAAATAAAAAAACAGAACAAAAACAGAGTATCCAAACGCACCCTAAGTGCTTGTTTGTCAACCGGAGCTGTACGGTGTTGGTTTTTTATTTTGGTTTGGGTTGAGTTGGGTTTGATGTTGTTTTATTCTGAACTGAAACCATGTTTGGTGCAGATGATTTTGGTGTGAGAAAAAGTAAAGCTGAAAAACCAAACCATGTTTGGTAGAGTTGGTATGGACTGAAATTCTAAAACCAAATCATATTTGGTAACTTGGAATAGTTTGACATTTTATTTATTCATAAAAACTTTTTGTAAATATATATGTTTTAAAAAATAAAATATATAGATAAAAATACATTTCAAATATATATATATAATTAAAAATATATATATAATTCAAAAAAATATAAATTTCAAATATATATATAATTCGAAAAAATATATATAAAATTCAAAATATATATATAATTCAAAAAATATATAAAATTCGAAAAAATATATATTTTGAAATATATATAACATTCGAAAAAATATATAAAATTTCAAATATATATAAAATTCGAAAAATATATAAAAATTTAAATACATATATTGTTTATATATTGTTTTCAAATTTTATATATTCTTTTCGATTTTTATATATTTGTTTCGAAAGTTTACCCTAGTTTGCCCTAATTGTACAATTATAATTGAGTAAACAATATTCGATTTTGGAGTCCTTTATCTTTTAACCGAACAGTCATAAATATGGTGTCTAAGGGCATACAAATGTAAATTATAATTATTCATGTTTTAAAATTGATATTCAAATTAATATTTATTTATAATATTTTTATTATTATTTATTTTGTTTACTTTATTTATTATTTTTAAATATTTATTACTCAATTTTATTTTTTATTTTTTATTAATTATATTCTATTATTTGATAACTTATATTTAGTTATTTAATATAATTAAATAAAAATTTTAATTAAATAAATATATATGTATATGGTTTGGAGAATTGGAGTTGATTTGCTTGAATAGTACCACACTATTCCAAAATCATGTCTAGAGATGATGTGAAAAATACACTATTTGGTACCAATTTGGCACATCATTTTTTGGTACCATTCAATCATCCAACACCAACCAAACATGATTTGAGTTGTAATTCACATTTCACACCAAATTTTTTGGTTCCAACTCCATCTACCAAACATGCAATAAGAATCAGTGTAGTTTACCCTTTTTCAAGTTATTGATTGGCTTATTTGTAAGATTGAGTTTGACTTTGGCTTGGGGAACCCATTTTAATTTATTGGGTAAATTACAATTTTATCCATTTTTGTTTGGATTTATTACAATTTAACCCCTTTAGTATGGACAATTATATTACCTCCATTACTGTTCATACTTTGGTTTCACTTTCCCCCCTCTTGCAAACTTCTGGCACAGTTAACATCGGTCAACGATGACGTTATCTCATTTTTAGAGGTGAAATGACTATATTATCCTCATTTCTTGTAAAGATCTTTTTGTCCCTTTTCCAAAAATAAAATAAAAGAATAGGGGTAGAACTGTAAAAAAATCTATCGATCATCGGAATTAAATGTCATGGTTATTATGGGTGGAAATTGTAAATATCTAAACCATGGGGGATCAAACTTTAATAAATCGAAACAAAAGGGGTGAAACTGTAATTTACCCTAATTTATTTACTTCTGGACTGATCTGTAGTCCATATTTACTCTATCTTATTTGCTGTTAGTCTCGAATTATTCTTGCATAATAAATCCTTCTGATAGGTTGTTTTTCAATGTTTTTTGGTTTGTTGTTGTAAAAGTAGTCGACACACATTCAAGAGACTTGAATTTTCAACCTCTCATTTGAAAATAATGAAACATACCAGTGGAATTAGAGGTCACTGATAATCCTTTTGAAACCGTTGCAATTACTTTCTAAATTAGTTCATCAATTAATGTGATATGTAAGAATGTTTCTATCAAAAACAAAAGCCATGAAGAGGGAAAAACCATCAAATATAGATATTTCCATTCAACTCGATAGTAGATATTATTTTCATCGATTATACGATTCATCTTTTGTCAACGAAAAGAAAATTATTGAAATTTGACCTAGAGTGAAAAATTTTATTTCTCTCCTTTTATAGAAATGTGAATGAACAGAGGAAGGTAGAACGAAGAATATTCAATTCCTTCAAATGAAATGTTCCAATTCAACATTCCATTAATAAACCACTTCCTTTGGGGGCGGCTTGAAATCCATCTACGCAAAATTTGAATAAAAGATGTATATTTAGGTATGTCATCTTGACTATCGCTTAAGAGTATTTCGTTTTTCATTTTCATCTCTCGAATTTCATTTTTACCACCATTTTAAAAAGTTTAATAAAACCCATTCCTTCTGTTTGAGAATGGTCTCAAGATTATTAGCATAATCAAATTATTGCTCCAAAACTCCCCAAAAGCATTACGAAAGCTCTTCGCTACAATCCTTTTTTAAAAATAAAAAAGAATAAAGTCGCTACGATCATTTTTTTTAAGGAAAAAGAATAAAATAAGTCTGTATAGATCAATCCGAGAATCATATAGCACCCCATAACATCATAAAAAAGCCAAAAAAACTGCTCAATGCAATCATGGTTTTAATTTTTAAACTTGGCATTAGGTGGTACTACGGACTAATTTATTAAATAAAAATATATATGATTGATGAAGGTATGTAAGTTGTATTTTAATTTTTTATGCACATAATTTACTAATACTAAGGGCTGGTTGACAGAGTTTTTGTTTTTGTTTTTGTTTTCACATATAAATCATTTTGAGAAATTGATATCCCTTACCTTATTCAAAACACTCTTTGAAAGTCTCAAAATTCTTTTATAAATTTTATCAAATACCGCACAAAACAACTTTTCACTTCAAATAGGCAAAAGAGCTTAAGAAACCTACATAAACCCAACGGACTATTAGCCCAATAATACAACCTCAATCCAAAACAAGAAGCCACATATCTAGGCTTCATCTTCAAAATTCAAATCCTTCAAAAGATCACAAGCCCAACGGTCAAAAATTTTAAAAGGTTGCATATTGGGCTTTAATAGTCCGACGTTCAGAGATAATAATATAAGCCCAACCCTTGCTGGACCCTGGCACGTGTAGCCCAATATGAAAAAAACCTTGGGTCAACTAATAAAAGATTCAAGTTGGTATGGTCGGACTTTCTAAAATTTGGATTAACTATATCCAAGTCATAGAGTATGATTTCGAATTTTAGCCTTTTAGCTGCTGCATATCGTAATTTAACCTTACGCGAAACTTGTGACCGGCTCATGTAACACCCTTAAAGGACAATCTCCTTGAGGTCCAAGTCTTAGAAATCTTCTTCGGGGGTTAGGAATGATAAAAAAATAAATAAAATAAAAAGATTTAAGTTGCTTAAAGTTGTGCAACTTTATATACCCACACTTTATGTAGGGGAAATTTTCAATATTATATAAGAGTATAATTGGTGAAATTTTTTCGTTTTCACTGTATAGACTTGTCTTAGGTGCTGTTTGATAAAATTGAAAATTAAGTACTGAAAATTTTAATATCTGAATTTTAAGTACTAAATGTTTTAAGCAGTGCTTAAAAAAAATCATATTATCTGATATTTTTGTTAATTTTTAGTCTTCGGACTTCAATGTTAAGTAGTGACCCTGTCACTTAAAATTTTACCTCATTTTAAGTGTCACTTAATATTTTAAGTGATGTTCAAATTTATTATCAAACACACTTAATTAAATAAGTATAATTTTTTTACAAATTTAAGTGATAAATAAATATTATCAAACACAACCTTAACTCTTAGGCCATGTTTGGTAGGCAGTCTTTCTGGTCCGGTCTGGTCTGGTCAAATCTGATCTCGAAAAGTCTGTTTGGTAAGTGGTCTGGTCTTACTATTTATTTATTATTTATTATAATATTTATTTATGTATTATTTATTTATTTATTTATTATTTCTTCACTTTATAATTTATTTTATTATTTATATTATTATTTATTAATTTATATATTAATTTATAAATATATTCTATTTATTTATTATTATTTCATTATTTTATTTATTCATTTTTAATTATTTAAAAATATATTTTATTAATTTATTATTATTATACTTATTTTTTATTATTATTATGAAGTATTTATTCATTATTTATTATTATATCTATTTATTATTTTTTATTATATTTATTTATTATTATTATTTATTTCATTTTGTTTATTATTTATTATTTTTATTATATTTTTAAATATATTTTATGTAATTTATTATTTATTTTATTAATTTATTATTATTATTTATTATTTATTCCATTTTTTATTATTATTATATTTATTTATTATTATTGTATTCATTTTTTTTATTATTATTATGTTTTATTTAATTTATTATATATATTATTAACTATTTATAAATATATTTTATTATTTATTTATTATTATATTTATTTATTATTATTATATTCATTTTTTATTATTATTAGGTATTATTTATTTCATTTTTGTTTATTATTTATTATTTATATTTTATTTTTAAAATATGTTTTAATAAATTTATTATTATTTATTTATTTTTAATTATTTATAAATATATTTTGTTAATAAGATCAGACCGGACCACCAGGAACCACCTTTTTTTTTTTGTCTGAAATGAGGTCATTTTGGTCTGATTTGATCTTACTTGGTCTAACCAAAAATTTAAGACAATACTACCAAACATGATCTGGTCCCATAAAATACAAGACCAGACCAACTGAACCGAACCACCTATCAAACATGTTCTTAGTGAAAGGGCTTGAGTTACCATATTGAATGAGGTCAACTTGACTCTGTATCTAAGCTTTCTAATCTATGAGAGAGAAAGAAAAAAAAGGGTAAATTATACTTTCATCCTCTTCAGATATAATTTATTATAATTTTATTTTATATTTTTGGATAATTATAATTTTATCCCCTTTAGATTATCAAAGCCCAATTTCGATAATTGAAAAAGTGAAATGACATATATACCCCTGAATATTTCTTAATTATGGTGTGAAAATTGGGGTTTTTCTCTGATTTGTTTGTAATTGTTCAATTAATGTGTCTAAATTATGGCAAAATAAAGCAATAGTGTAGTAGATTGGAGCAAAAATATTCATAAAAATAAATCTGGAGATATTTTAGACATTTCATCTAGTATTGATCGAATTTGATCATATCGTAATTTCATCCCAGGGGGAATTTGTTACAACTTCCAAACTTGAGGGGGTAAAACTATAATAAGTCATATCTCAAGGGATGAAAGTATAATTTACCCAAAATTAAATAAAAAATAAAGGTTTGAGTTTCAAGTGGTGATCCTGTCTTAAAAATCGAAATTGAGTTGAATTTAAATGAAAGGTATAACGCTATTGCCGTATGAAAAAGTGACAAAATCATTCAAATCAAGCTAACTCGAATTATAAAAAAATATTTATAAGCCAAACTGAGCCTCGTCGACAACTCAACCAATTTAGATCATTTTTCTATTTTTACTATATTTATTCTGAAATATGCTAGATCTTATTAGTAAAAATAGTGGAACGAAAATCAATCATTAAAATTTAACAAGAGTAACAATAAATAAACAAATATCAAAACGAGAGTCATGTTCAACCAATTATAATCTTGGTTCGTCGTATTGTCTGATTCGTAATGTTTTTGAAAAGTATTAATATTGTTACGTAAAATTGATATGTATTCGATACTCACTTTTAAAACTCATATTATACTTAGATTATACCGTTATTGCAATTTTGACCGAATCTGATACTGCGACCGTCAAGTAAGGTTATAATTAGGGCTACAAATGAACCGAGTCGCTGAGTTTTAAGATGTTCAAGCTCAGTTCATTTACTTAATGATCCCATAAAATATACTCAGATTGATAGGCTCATTTGATAAACGAACGATCCCGAGTCATGCGTTAAATTTAATGCGTTGAGCCCGAGCTTACTAACGAACGACTCGGTTCATTTGTAACATACATTACTCTTATCAAAAGTTATTTAGATTGAGTTGTTGCAGAGGTTTGTTGTTAATATTTTTTCATTTTCCAAATATCATATTCCTTTGTTTATTTTCCTTTAACTATATTCTTTTTTTTACTAATACAAGTTTTTCATAAGTGATTCTTACGCATTGACTGTATCAATCCCATAATTATCCACAATACTCTTCATAATTCTTTCAATTTGAAAACATTCTTTTGTCGAATAT
This sequence comes from Cornus suecica, assembly GCA_963922005.1. Taxonomy (NCBI): domain Eukaryota; kingdom Viridiplantae; phylum Streptophyta; class Magnoliopsida; order Cornales; family Cornaceae; genus Cornus; species Cornus suecica. The sequence continues at coordinate 55,094,219 of OY998245.1, forward strand.
GAAATAATTTTACTACTTAATTTAAATGAGTCTGTTCACGAGTTTGATGAACCGAATTTATTAATGTTTAAACTCGAAGCTCCGCTCATTTACTAAATGAGATAAAAAAAAATTATATTCAAATTCAACTCATTTATTAAATGAACGAGCTCAAATGGAGTTCTTCACTCCGAAACAGCTCACCAAGGGGATATCCACATGATGGAGCTCAAAACATAGGCCCATTTTACTTGTGCATTACCACTGAAGACCCTTTTAGTACAATGTACGAAATTTCGTGGAAATTTCCACAACAATATTGGGCCCCACAAATTCGTCCCTTTGCAGAGAGGGACTTTCTATTTGTTCCTCCAAAAGCACCATAATAGAGTAAGGGGCTCAATATTTTCATCCAAACAGATCACATTTAAGCATTGTTCATTAGAATATCAACATCAATTCAAATAGAAGATATGGCCCATATCATATGGGGACCAACAAAAAAAAAAATTCATGTAATTTGTTCATTGTTCATTGACTGATGTACCCTTGTTATTTTTGCAAACAATTGTAATACATTTTTTTGTAGAATATGGTTTTTAATTAGTTTTGTAATAATCAATGGTGGATAAGATTACCCTTAAATGAGTTACATTTCCAGTCAGGAAGATACTAATTTCATCAAATAGACATAAAAATATGTGTTAGTAGTAAATAAATATATTGATTTTTTAGGGAATATAGTAAAACATATCATTCTCACATGATATCGATTGGATATAATTATGTGATTTCTGGTTAAAACTATAACTAGTTAAGTTTAATGATTTGACTTAGTTGTTGTTTAAGTTCGTCTCTTATAATTAATAGATAAACATATATGCACAATTAAAAGTTCTTACATTTATTTTGATACAATATCAAATCTTAATAATAATTGTAGGACTTTCGTACTTTATATAATGGTTTTTAATTATTCTTTGAGAAAATTACACAAAATACTCTTGAACTATGACCTAATTGCACGCGGTATTCCTTACGTTTCAATAATATCATAAACTACCCTTATTATCATCAGAAATTTTTTCCGGCATAAATAGCACTAAAATGACATAATTGCCCTTTTATATTTTGGAATATTTTAAGAATCTTCCAGAATAATGTGAATTTACAATTCTAACCTCACATGTATTTGCCAAATTAAATACATATATATATATATATATATATTAATTTACAATCAAAAAACCCTAATACAAACCCATCACCATCACGCACTTAAAAAATTCAATCATAGTCTCATCTTTGTCTTCTGGAAACCTTCAAAACCCAATTGACACAATTTTCATCACCCTAACACAAAAGCATCACCATTCACCACCACCCAAACCTTCATGAAACCCTAACACAAACCCCTACGGTCCCTACCTACCGGCGAATCTATCTCCATCGTGGCCCCACCCACCTCCCGCCCCTCCCGCCCCAATCGTCGTCGCTGCCATGCCGCCCACCGGCGACCTCAAAGAGAACGAATCCACTGCAAACATGGCCGACATGTGCTTGGGGATGAAGGGGAAGCTGACCTCAGTGCCGGAGTAGACGAGCTATCGCAGTGGGTGAAGGTGTTGATGTTAGGGTTTCATATTTGGGTGTGTGATGCAAGAAGAAGATGAAGTTTTTTTTTTTGTTGGGATTGCAAAGCAAGCAATACCAAACTGCACTTGCGAAAAAGAAGATGAAGTTTTTTTTTTATGCAAGTATCATTTGGTTCAATCCTTTGATGAAAGTATCATTTGGTTCAATAATTTGGGAATTTATTTATGTTTTTTTTATGGAAGTATCATTTCGGGGGATTAGGATTTGTAAGAATATATACATCATTACATGGCCAAATTGGTTAAATTGGCATGGGTAATATAGTAATATTAACTGTAAAAGTTGGGATTAAAATGTCTTTTCAAGTGTATGAAGGGTAATTTGGGAATTGTAAGTAAAAAAATGATTTTAATTATCTAAATAGTCAATTTCTGGCGTTGACTTTTAACGAAAGGGGTTATGTGTTACACCGGAACTAGTTTTAAGGGTATATGATATTATTGAAACGTAAGAAATACCGTGTGCAATTAGGTCATAGTTCAGGGGTAGTTTATGTAACCCTTATTCTTTCAGCATACCAAACAACAAGTAAATCTCGAACATATGCAATCACCCAAACGACCTTTCGATGCAGAAAACTACGAGGTAAATATCAAACAAATATATATATATATATATATATATATTCAACCACCGCCACATGCATCATTCACATTTTCTCACTCTTATGCAATCCTGATAATTTCAAAAACAAATTCAATACGAAGGTTATTTTCGTCAATTCACTCCTCTCCATCATGGCATTTCCTTTGATTAATTTCACCCAATAAAGTTATTGAGACCTCATTCTCCAAATATCCAAAGTGTGATTCAAAAGCTCTCAAACACAAACACATTTTCTATAACCCAACAAAACACACACACACATATATATATATTCTCCAAAACTGTATAACTTATTATATACTACCATCCCATGGGGCTGCAAGTGCTGCTCCTAGCCAAGCTCCACCTCATCGCCACCACCACCCACAGCCTAAGTCCGCCATTTATCGCGGGCTTGATTTGGCCATTCGTCCTCAAACTCTCCTTCAGTTTCAGACCTCTTCGACGATCATTCACCAACATGGTGTACTCATCAAGGCTTTTCTTTTTTCAACTTGGTCACATAGCCTTCAACGCTGAACGTCTCGGCAATGGGACCCGGCGGCAGCGAGCTCTCCGGCTGGTGTACGAGAGGGTGACGAGAGTGAGACGGTCACAGGACTTGGAGTCGGATGAAGATAGTTGGCGCACTCTCACTATGCTTGCACTATAAGGTTATATATATGTATATATATATAGGTAGTGTTCATGTTGAGTGAGAATTATTTGAGGCAAGAATTATTTTTGGAATAAATATGAAATTTTTAGGTTAGAGGTTAATGAGAAATTGTGTTATTAATGCTAGAAGCATCAATGGGTTTTACTTTGTTGATTTTCAGTGGGACGACTAATTTCGTCTCTTTGGGACATGATTATAATTGTTATTTTTAAAAAAATTATTTTCTTTTTTCTTTTTTCAAAAAACAATTAGCCTACGTGTTGAAATTATATTAGACTACGCTTTTGTTCTCATAGGGCATAAGATCCAAATAGTTTTCAAAAAAAAAAAAAAAATTAAAGTAATTTATACTAATTCTTATTTAATTATATAAATTTTGTCCATTTTTTTTTAGTTATTGGACCACACTAGGAAAGACGAACTCATGAGACAGTACCAAAGTACTGTTATTAAAAAAAAATAATTAAGTGTGGTTTTTCTTTTTTTCAATTCAACGGAAAAAAAATAGTATCTTGATCAGCAAGTCCCGTCATGAGAGTGCAAAAATATTTTGGGGCCCTAGCATGGTTCGTCGTAACGGTATCGGTAACGGACTCGGGTCAGTATCGGGGTTACGTAACGGAACTCGGTTATCGTAATCGTAATTTTTTTAAAATCTTGCACATCTTACCCAAAATGTTCTAATTGGATACTTTTGGCAACATGAATGAATAAATATGATTTTTTGGTAGATTTAAGTGAATTTTATTTAATTTTTTAAAGAATTTTAATATAAAAAATAAGTTATTAATAAATCTAATGGTTTCGTCATTATTTCAATATTTATGATATACTTGTTATGATATTATTAAATTAAATTTAAATTTTAAATAAATAAAAATTTAAAATCACAAAAGATATAATTTATTTCCAACAATGTAAAATAATTTTAAAAATGATACATGGTTCACCACTGTAATAGTGGAAATGTCCAAGTCCACATAAGGCCATCAAACACATGATCCATCAAGCTACTGGTCCAATAAGATTTCTGTAAGCCCATTGATTAGGTCCATTGCATTTTTGAATTTCTTTAGAAAATGGAAGTGGTGATGTGAGGGTGATGTAATCAAGACATTATTGCTTTAATGGGCTTGAGGCCCATTAAGAGAATGTATATAAGAAGAATCAAAAATTAAGAAAAGGGGATATTTTTGTGTTGTACAAATTTAAGCATTTACAACCACCAAAATGAATTTCGCGGTAGATCTTATTGCTCTGGTTGGGGTTTATGAAAAGATTGTCAATTTTGAATTGTATATTCAGTGAACATTTGATTCATCATTAGTAGATCATCTTCTCTTTATAACTGATAAAGATGATTTCGACCTGAGCATATTCCGATGAATTACTAGACTGATTTGTACTGATGTTATGCCTTTGTCCATAATATCCATAAGACATTTGAGGTTGAGGAGGCACAATGGGGTATTCCTCTGCATGAAAAAATCCATATGGTTGTGGCGGATAATAACTTTGACTTGTACCATACGAAAATCCATACTGTGAGCTTGATGACTACCCCAACGAAAATTCACCAAAGCTACGCATCATTGAAGAAGAACCATCACTTTAATGATCATTGTGTCTTTGGTTCCTCCTACTTGATTCATTGTCTTAACTCTTTTGTCCAAGTCGGGTTCAAATTAAAAAAAAATTCTTTAGTTTTCAATAATTTAATAATGGAGTAACATTTATCATATCAAAAGTTTTTTAATCCAAATTTTTGAAAAACTTTAATTGTGTTAACCGTCACAGTATTTTCGGAACCGGTGAGAATCAGGGTTATGACCACCGTAACGGCCATCCCGTAATGGCCGTTACGGCCACCATAACGGGTGTGGAAATCGGATAATGGGGCCGTAACGGTAACGGCCGTTACGGTGAACCATGGGCCCTAGGCGAGATTAAAGCCTAAAATTTTTTTGGGGCCCCTACTAGAAAGCAACCTAATGGTATTTTTAAAATCTTCAAAAATTATAGTATTGTGAATCTATTTAAAAATTCTATATTATAGGAGAAGACTTCCTCAAATTTAAAAAATAAAATTCAAGGTAGCCACTTTTTCGAAGTTGACAAGGCATCATAATTCCAAATCATTGACTATTTTCATAAGTACAATATTTCATATTCAAATAATTTCCAGCAGCTTAACAAAAAGATAAATTTATTAATGCGAACAACTAACATCTAAAATATAATTCTCACATAAAAAACTGGTATAGGAAGAAAAGATTACACAACTGAAATTTTTAATTATAAACCTAAATTAAACCCCAAAATATTATACTAATTGTTCAAAAATTAGGTTACACTAGTGACCTTGATAATTTGATACTTGATTAAACTTGTATATTCAATACAAGATCGAAAAAAAGGGTAGATAAAGTATAGAGTACTGGTCTTGAGAGATGATTCTTGTGTTTTACGGTTAGGTGGGTGTGGTAAAATTGGAAGAGGAAGTAGTGGAGGAAATGTTTTTGGAAAATTGAGAGATAAAATGGGGAATTGGGCCGAGACCGGGAGCTTGGAGGCTGACGATTTTCAATTCTTGTATGCCACGATATGAAGTTATAGGAAACTCAATAGGGGCTCTAAAATAAATACTCCCTCCGTCCATTTTTAGTTGTCCACTTTGTCTATTTTACTTGTCCATTTTTAGTTGTCTAGTTTCGAATCCCAATATAATATTATCATATATTTTCTCAAATTATTCCTCTTCATTAACTTCAAAAAAAAAATGGGGCCCACTAAAAACCACAACTATACTAAATTATCAATGGCAAAATAGGAAAGAAAATAATATCAAAAAATTATTGACTTTTCAAACATGGATAACTAAAAATGGACGGAGGGAGTCTATAATTTTGACATATTGTGTTTTTTGGGCCTATATTATCCAAAAATTGGGTTAGCTTGTTGTGTTCATTTAATTTGGACTTTTAATTATAAATTTTTATTTTGGACCCATACTACTTGAACTTGAAGGCAAAAACATTATTTTGGGCCCTAGGCGACCGCCTGGCTTCAAGGTGGGCCCTGTTGATCAGGAACGGATCCAGAAAATATTATAAGAGAATACATTATTTAATAACAATATTATGTAGACTTGTGGTAATACAAAAGAATTTTTTGTAACTCCATAGGGGATTATATTGTAATAATATTATAGTGGTTTAATATTAAATATTATGTTTGGTCCATTTTCCTTTTCGTATCGTACCGTACCGGGAAAGCTTCGATTCGTTGTACACACTCACGTATAGTCATAAATTATGTATATCTAATGTCCAGTATCTTCTTTCGATATCGGAAATGAAATAAATAGTAATAAAAAGAATATAGTTAGAAGAATACTTTCTTATACAAGTATTAATTGAGATGGAAGGAGCATGATAATTTTTTAGTTAATTAAATATTCTCTTAAAAAAAAAAGAGAGAGAGACAATAATAATTCAATAAAAAATGGTCGGATAGATTCATGAAAAATAAAAGAAAAATAAATTGTATCATAAAATAAACTATGAAGTACGGACACTTTGCTTGAGGCTCCTGCACGGACATGCGAACACGCTTTAGATACGTCATGACTAGAATTATCTCAAAACTTAAATTAAATTTGGATACTTGGAAGGATAAGTTTTTAACACTTCAATTACACGACTGTTATTATGCATATTCATAAACTTACTGTTATTATTTTCCATCTTTCAATCTCTACCCATAGAATTTACATAACCAAAATAAAAATTCTGATATTCATCTCTTTATTTTCAAAAAGAAAAGATTTAAATAAATATTTTGATGTAAGAGGAGAAAATAATAAATATTCTTATAAATGCGGGCCTCGTGGGAGTGAAATCCAAAGCTTGTAGTTTCAGTAGACCACACTTCAAACCACATTCTCTTGGACCAAACCATCTGCAAATTTAATTGTAATATAGGCTCCATTATATACAATCTGGGCCGAAAACAGGCTTAGGCCCAATTTGTTCGGCCCATTTTTGAAGAAATTGTATAAAATAAAGGGATAACTTCATTTACACCCCTAAGGTTTGTCTTATCTTCATTTGAATCCCCTCAGGTTTGCATATCTTTACTTCATTTACACCCCCTGAACGATGACATCAGCCTGAATTTTTTTTAAAATCCCTAAATTACCCTCAATGTCTTATCCTTATTCTGTTTGGAAACAAGGATAGTGATTTTATCAATTAGACCCCCTCCCATCATTTAATAATTTAATTTGTATTAAAATTTCAAAATATATATAAAATTTGAAAAAATATATATTAAAATTTGAAAAATATTATAAATTTAAAAAATAAATATAAAATTCAAAAATATATATATTTTTTGAAATTATTTTTTTTCAAAAAAACATATTAAATTTCAAAAATAAATATAAAAATCACCAAAAAACATAAAAAATTTGAAACAAATATATAAAATTTTAAAAAAAACATATAAATTTCAAAAAAATATATTAAATTTCAAAAAAAATTATAAAATCGAAAATAAATATAAAATAAAAAATATATATATATTTTGAATTTTTTTAAAAAAACATATTAAATTCAAGACAAATATATAAAATTAAAAAAACCATATAAAATTATAATAATATATATTAAATTTCGAAAATAATTATAAATTTCAAAAATAATATAAATTTTGAAAATAAATATAAAATTCAAATATATATATATATATATATATATATTAAATTTTAAAAAAAAAACTAAATTCGAAAATAAATATAAAATTAAAAAAAAATTAATTGTCTCTCTTTCTTTCTCTCTCAGACGCACACACCACACACACACACACACATGCACACACACACATATATATATAGATCTATCTATATATATACACACACACACACACACATATATATAGATCTATCTATATATATATACACACACACACACATATATATATATAAGTCGTCGGCCAACCCACTCCCACCGCCTCCCCGTCGGCGCCGCCCCCTCCCACCACCGCCGTCCCCTCCCCCCTCCCCCGATGGGTCTATATATATGTATAGATCTATATATGTGTGTGTATAGATCTATATATATATGTATAGATCTATATATATGTGTGTGTGTGTGTCTGAGAGTTAGAGAGAGAGAGATAGAGAGGATAGAGAGAGAATAAATATTGGGGTGTTTGGTTTGAGGGTTAGATTGATTCTAAGGGGGTGTTTGATTTAGGGTTTAAATTGATTTAGGGATTAAATTGATTTAATGGGTGTTTGGTATAAGGGTATTTTAGACATTTCACACCATGAGGGGGTGTAAATGAAGATATGCAAACCTGAGGGGGTTAAAATGATGATAGGACAAACCTCAGGGGGTGTAAATAAAGTTATCCCTAAAATAAATGGAGAGAAATAAATAAAAATTTGGGGGTGCTTGGCATGAAGTTTGGGAAAGAAGAGAAAGGGATGGAATGATTAAAATTTGACGGTTTATTTTATAATTCTTGGGAAAATAGATTAATAGGGTGATGGTAGAAAAACTGAAATAGCAAGCATATTTGAAATAAATTTATAATATTTTATTTGTTATAAAAAAAACACACGAAAAAATTGTTATAATTGTAAATTTACCAAAACAACAAACTTCTCTTCCTCTTCTTTTACAACTTTTCACTTATATTCCTTCAATAATCAATAAATTAAGATGTGTGGTTAATATACTAATCGGTAGGAAGGAAAAATGACGGAAAGGAAAAAAGAAGTGGTTAATGGGATATCGTGAATGATTCACTAAATAAAAGAAAATAAATTTATCATGAGAGGTTTAAATTATGAACAATACATGGGTAATGTCCCATGAGGAGAAACTTAAGAAGTCAATACTAATTTTCTGTTTTTATGAATTCTATATTTATTTTATTTTTTTTAGAAAAATTTAGATACATATCTAATTTGTATTGAACCACATGGGAAGGACAAATTTCATATTCATGAAATATGACCCAAGTATTGTTGCTAATTTCATTAAAAAAAGGGGGGTGGGGGGATTTCAGTGACATCCCTCGAGATTTAGTCATATTTCACCTCGATACAAACTTTGATTCTAGCTTTGAGTGAAACTCCAAAATCATTTTTTCTCACTTTTTGACAAGTAAAATGACTATACTACCCTTTTTAACTTATAATATTAAATAAGTAATATGTGTCACAAGTATTAATATTTATTTAAATTAACCTAATTTCATAAAAAAAATTATTAATATATATTTATTAATTATCCAAATTAGTTCTAGTTGCACACCTTGGTCTACTAATTTTTAAATTTTATTTTGATAATTTGAGTTTTTAATGCAATTGAAAATAACTTGGGTTAATTTTTTAAGTTATGTTAGTAAGTTACGAGTATTAACCAAATTAAAACTTTGGCTTCGTCTCTTGAATTAGTGTTAATGAACGTTAAACAATGGAGCTTTGTGCAATTATGATTAATTTGTTATAGTTTGTATCATGAAAATTAATAAATTATAAATTATAATAAATTTAGGTTAATTATTATTACTTTTTTGAGACATTTTACTTATTTTATACTAGAAACAAGTTATTTTTAATTTAACTAAAGTTAAAAAGGGTAGTATAACCATTTTACTTGTAAAAAAGTGATAAAAATTGATTTTGGGATCTTACTGAAAATTAAAATTAAAGTTTGTATCTAATATGATCAAAACTGAAGTTTTGCTAATTGAATTAGTATTGTTGTTAATTGATTTTTTCTTTTTTTAACAATCATTATCTTTAGTGTTGATTTTTAATCCTTTTCATAAATCAAAGGGACATGGAAAAAGATAAGTCCAAATGCTTGGAACTTCCATGGTCTTGATCTTAGTGTCAAAATGATGAAGTTGTTGAACATGACTGAGTTGTATTCAATTTCATGCTCCAGATGGTATGGGACTGGTAAGACTGGTAGGCACTAATAGACCAAAAGGTTGACTCACCTTTTTCAAATAATATCCACCAAACCATGTTCCTAAGATCAAGTAAAATATCCCACACGTGTATTAAAAATTGGAGGCTAACAAAAAGTACAAATAAATTGTACCCCAAAATTAATGTTTCAATTCACGATGGTTCGGATGAAAAAGATTTGGAGTCTGAAATTTCAAAAAATATCGAATTTTGATAATAATCGTAGCAAGTCTTACATATACAATTTTTTTTAAGAATTTCGAAAAAAAAAAAGAGAAGGAAAGAGAAAGGTCAAATTTCAGATCCGTATTATTTTATGTGCAAGGTTTTTCATTGAAGAGAGTTATAAAGAAATGTGTTAATTTCATTTACACCCCCTAAACTTTGTCTATATGTCAATCTAACCCCCCATGTTTGCATAATGTCAGTGAGACCTCTTATTTTTTAAAAAGTAACTTATTTGCACCCCCTTATATCCTTTTGTACCTTTTCGGACCTGACACAATTTTTAAGACCTAAACTACCCCTCTAGTTAAAATTGCCCTATCCCAAAATTCAAGGGGTGTAAATGAAATTAACAGAAAAAAATTCATTTATATATTTAACTAACACAAGTATTTACATTTAAAATATTTATATTTATATTTATCAAACTTGTAAACTAACACAAGTTTTCATTTTTTATTTTGATCTTGAAACATATTTGACTTTACTAATATATATTTTTCAATAATATTAGACACACTTCACAAAATAAAATAAAAAATATTTTATTTTAAATCAAAATAAAAATACAAATATTTTCGCCAAAAAAATATTAAATTACACATATAAATAGCAATTTTTTGTCATAAAATAAATAATTTTTTATTTTTTATATAAATGAAAGATTTTAACTTGTCAATTGTAACTTTAATTTTATTATTATTGTACGAGTGTCGAAATCACACACATATTTTTTAAATAATAATAATATAAAAGAATATTTAGTAGTTAAATATAATAACTTAATATTCAAACATATAAATTTATATTTTAAATATTAAAATAAAATATAAAAACAAATTATTCATATAAATTTAATAATAAATTATATTTTTTAATATATTATAATTCATATAATTAGATATATATACACTTATATAGATATATATATATATATACACACATATAGATGTATCGATATATATATACACATTTATATACGAGCGAAGATGAAGATCTAGCAAGACCTCCGCCACCTCTCCGCCGCCACCGGGCAATGTTAAGGCTGATCAAGACAATCAGGTCTGGGAGGTCTACGAGTAAGAGATGAAGATGGAGGCGGAGGTGAGGTCAATCGATGTTTATCCAATCATATGGGTAGGGATGAAAATCTTTAGGTGTTTCTGCACATGTTTGGTGTTGTTATGGAGGTAGCGGCAGCGGTGGCGGTACAAGCGACGACGGTGGTGGTTGGGATTAGGGTGGATGCGGAGGGTTGAGGAAGTGGGTGTAAGATATCCTAGCTATCCTTATTTATGGACAGTCTTATACTAGGAAATATGACTATTTGGCAAAGGGTATTAAAGTCATTTCATTCAAAGTCAATGCCCAAAAGTGATCAGGGGAAGTAAATGAGTTATTTTTCAAAAGTAAGGGGTGTAGATGCAATCATGCAAACCTATGGTCAAATTAATGTATAAACAAAGTTTAAGAGATGTAAATGAAATTAATCGTAAATTTTTTTTTGAGACTACACAATATAAAACCAAAGCACCAAACATTAATACTAAATCTAAACATTCCAACAAAAGAGGCAAGTAGTTTAATACAACATAACTTATCACTTAGGGGAGGTATAACTAGGGTTGTAAATTAGCCAAGCCGAGTTGAGCTTTTAAGTGTCAAGCTCGGCTCGGCTCGGCTCTCTCAAGCTCGATTAAGTTTTTAAAAACGGAGCTCTTAATTAAAACTCGAGCAAGTTGACAAGCCGTTTGGCTCTCGGCTTGACAAACCACTTTTGTTTGATGTTATTCATAATTCAAGTGAATAATTGAAATTTTTTGAACTAGTTTAATTATAAATAATGTCATTAATATTTGATAGTTGACAAAAATTTATCAAAAACATTCAAACACTTTAATTTATAAAGAGAATAATATATTTATAGGCTTAACATATCCCTAACTTTTACTACACAAGTAATGTGAGACGAACTTTTTCAACAAAACACACCACCTTTTTATCGGGATAAGTATGCAACTACTTCACTACAACACAAATGCAAGATAGAGATTAAACAAAACCATACAATTTTATACCCATTTCTCTTGGATACTCATGAATGCATGTGAAACGAGTAATTTGCTTCAAGTTTTCTTCTCTATCCATCTTTTTGTACAATGTTATCTTATAATTAACTAGTAGTGGGTCTCTTCAAATTCTATCATATATTTAAATTTTAAAAACTAATTAGTAAAATTATTTTAAAAGTAGTATTATATACACAATACAATATATGCATATATATTCTTTTCATAAAATATATATATACATATATATATAATCGAGTTTTTAGCGAGTTTTGTTCATGAACGTATTTGCAAACACGTTCGTGAATATGTTCACGAGCTTTGTTCGCGAACATTTTGAAACAGAGCTCACACTTGTTTGAGCTTGGTTCATTTACGAATTACGAACTTTGTTCGCAAACATTTTCAAACAGAGCTCACACTCACTTGTTTGAGCTTGGTTCATTTACGAATTGAGCCTGAAAAACTTGTTTGAGTTTCGTTAACTTATTAAATAAACAAACGCGAACCGAGTTACTATCGAGCCGAGCTCGAGTTACTTATTGAGTGTTTGGTTCATTTATAGCCCTAGCTATAAGTAGTGCCACATTACATATGAAATTAATAATTAGATAAACATCCAAAGAAATAATAAAAATTAAAATACTTTTATATATATGTCACTTAGGGGAGGTATAAGTAGTGGAACATTACATATGAGGCACACAAATTCAATTCTTGTGGGGTGGGGTGTATTGAAATTTCGTACACGGAATGAAAAGGACAACCTCTGTTTTTTGGATTTACCTTTGTTAGGTATTTATTAGATTTTTCCAATTTAGTTGACCCATTCTTGCCCACATCATATTCGGGAGACCCGAATATGTCAATGCATTTTAGTCCTTTTCGGGTTATGCGGGTCTATTCTACCCCAACTTATATTACCGTGGGCCATCACATTTGACCTATCTTATCCATTTTAATTTGGACTTGTTCATATGGATTTGTATCACTTGTCTATATGGAACTGAGGATATTAATGTAATTATTTTAGGGATAAAATTTTTATCAATTTTATGAAATATCACGAAATTAATGTTCCGTTTGGTATGCAGAAATGGATGATGGAATGCCAATTTTAACAATTCTTTAGTATGGTATATGTTATATAGAAGGAGAATTGATATTCTCTTTAAATAAAATTTCATTTCCCAAAATCCATTCCCTTAACAAATTTATGAAATAAGCATTTCATTTCCTGATAAAACCAAAAAAGTCATTCCATTATCTATTTAGTGATTAACTAAACAATAAAATGGTGATTCTCAATCTATTCCCATATTCATTATTTTCCATTCTTGCAAACCAAACGCAAATAAGAGCGTGTTTAGCTATGAAGCACGGAGACGACGACATGGTATATTCCAAAAAAATAGCACACAATACGCCTCAGACATATCTATATATATATATAGACCTGTAAACGGGTCGAATTCGGATTGGATCTATCCTGATCCGATCCGAATCTGATAAGCTTGTATCCGATCCGATTCGACCCGATAACCCGATAGGTTTTCACTTAATTGATCCAAATTCGAATTTTTTTATTTTCGGATATCCGATCCGATAACCCGATCCGATTAGGTAAAAAAAATTACAAAAAATTATTAATTATTTTTTTATTTTGATGTTATTTTTTAAGAATATTAAACACTAAATTATATATTTTATAATCAATGCTTATAATACATGACTATAAAAACATAAAAGTGAAAAAGTAAAAAAAAAATTGAAATATTATTAAGTATACTATTTAATATTTACATATTAATAACATAATATATATGTGTATATACAAAATTAATCGGATCGGATTATTATCGGATCGGATTAACATAAATCCAAATCCAATTTATTAAGAAATCGGATTATCAGATTCGGATCCTAATCGGGTTATCGAATTTTATTTTCAATCCATATCCAGCTAATCGGATCAGATTCGGATCAAAATCCAATCCATTGACAGGTATAATATATATATTATATTGCACAAATACTTCATTTACCATTTAAAAAATGATAATCAAATAAACTTATAAACAAAAATAAACAAATAGGTTAAAAGTAAATATTTGTCATATTCAAAATTATTCATTCCACTATCATCCAAGGAATTAAATGCATCTCCCCCAACATCTTACATCTTAGTCTCTCCCTCGTAATATCGTGAATTTTTTTTTAATGAAAATGAAAATTGGAATGTACAAATACCAATTTTTTTATTCTTTGTGGTGTTGTATTGTTCCTCTTCAAATGATAAATGAATAGGTGATCCAATTCATTTCACAAGATGAGGAGGAATAAGAATGCCCAAGTGTATTTAAAGCCAAATATTAGAATAGGGTGTTGAAGTTCCATAAGTGACCCACCAAATTACCGGCTTCATAAGTCTTCTATTTTCATGAAATCAAATCAACCGATTCATCGCGTATCTCTCGAGTATCCACCGCGTGTTCACTGCGTATCTATTTTCAAAAAAAATCAGGACACGTTTTTGGTGTATCAGACACGTATTTTTGACGTGTCTGCGTGTTCAACATGGACACAGCGATCCTATACGAAGTGTCCGTGCTTCATAGGTGTTTAGCATCCATTCTGAAAATAATTTTGTATTTTATGAAAATGGAAAATAAAAAAACTTTACAAAAGTTTTCTTTGATTGAGTTTTTTAAAAATTATTTTTAGAAAATTCTGTTATAAAAATGTATATTTTTAGAGAATTCTTTTTCTTGTTTTTAAAAAATAATTTTTTATTTGGAATTATCGAGAATAATTTTTAGAGATGAATACCAATAATAAAAATGTCCTAATAATTTATAAAATATATCTCTCTTTTTTTTTGCACACGTAATTTTTAATTTTAGAAAAAAGAAAAAAAAACTGTTTACCCTACTGTAGATCTTATTTACCAGTCATCATTATTTAGGTACCATTTAGATCAAGAGTTTAGTGGATCAAAAAGCAAAAGCAGAAAGAGGTTGGCTTATCATTTTTAGAAGAATATAATATAAAGGAAAATAAATGATTGCAATAAAGAAAATTAAAGGCTGAACAAGTGAAGATTGAATATGCACCTATCACATTTGGATATTGACAAGATTTGTCATCACAAATACAATTCGACATATTTAGGTGTTCTTTGATAACTTAATTCAATATTTAATTATTAATTAATTTAGCACTTGTATAATTAAATATATTTGATAATGTATTTTGAAAATCATTTAAAATAATAAATTTCACTTAAATGAAGTAAAACGAGAATCTTTATTTAACACTGAAATTTGAACAATAAAAATTGAAAACTATATAAAAATTATTTTTCAATTACCACTTAAGATCTTCAATACTGAAATTATTATAATCAAACATCACCTTAATGTGATAGAAACAAATAAAGTCACATAATATGTATAATGAAAACAAGGTATTAAGAGAATGTTTTGGTGGTTTGTCCATTGAAAATTTAGCAAGAATTTTAAATGTATAATCCTCTCTTTGTGTTTACTCATTTGAAGAAACTGGAAAACATAAATATTATGTAAAACAAACAATAATATTTGGTATATACTTTGTTGCGGGTGTTTCTGTGTTTGTCAATCAGATCGATACACTTATGAATCTTACTCTTTTGTAATGCTTTAAAATTTATAAAAAAATAAAAATAAAAATAAAATTATGTTATTTCACAAAATTATTAAATTGCCCCCTAACTTACCAACTATCCCAAAATTTCCAAATTGATCAATCCACCCCCTCAACATGAATTAGGTGAATTTTTCGGTACCGAAAAAGCGAAATTACTAGAATACTTTAATCGAATGATTATGTATTTAAGCTTAAATGGATCATATCTATAATGATATTCTATTAATTTTGCTTTTTAGGTGTTGAAAAATTCATCTAATTCATGTTTAAGCAGCAGATTAATCAAATTAAAAATTTCAAAGGGCTTATTGATAGATCATGGAATAATTTAATAATTTTGTAAAGTTATGTAGCCCTTGTAACAATGAGCTGGTGAATAAGTATACCTTGGATATCACCTGTTGAGGCGTCAATAAACTTCTAAACCGTTTCAATTAATTTGAATCTTGTTCATATAAGCACTAAAATGCACTAATAATGATCTAATTTCTTAGTTATATAAAAAATTAATGTCCCCATCATTTATGCGGTATACATGTTTACTTTGCATAAAAAATGCCGACAATGCATCTCAGTCGATCTTATTGGATGATTTGTATCTATAGGTAATTATATATATATATATATATATGTATACAATATACATATATTAATGTTTCTCATCTCCCCCAAGAATGCCGTCATCCAAGTACTAGTTTTGGTACATCTCCATACAAAATATATAGTACTACGCTGTACACAAACGTATATATATATTAGGGTTATTCCCACCGACACCCCCTCAAAGAGACCATAATCCCACATGGATCCCCTCGATATTGAGTATTCCCACATGGATCCCCTCTGATAGACGGCCTATTGATCTTTTTATTGTGAAATTACTAATTTGCCCTTCGATATATATTTAAAAAAAGGGTGAATTGCAGTAGCACCCCCTAAAGTTTCACTTATTACATTAGGATAATATATAAAATATGAAATTACTCATATGCCCAAAATATATATATATTACGAAAATATATATATATATTACGAAAATATATATATATATATATTACGAAAATATATATATATTAGAAAAAATATATATCAAATTTGAAAAAATATATAAATTATAAAATTCAAAAATAATATATAAAATTTGAAAGAAATATTTAAAATTCAAAAAAATTATATAAAATCTGAAAATGCAAAAAAAATATAAAATTAAAAAATATATATAAAATTTTGAAAAATTATATTAAAATCTGAAAATATATAAAAATTTAGAAAAAAATATATAAAAAGGGGAAAAATATATAGATTCAAAAAAATATTTAAATTTCAAAAAACATACCTAAATTATAAAGTTCAAAAATAATATATAAAATTTGAAAGAAATATTTAAAATTCAAAACAAATTGTATTAAATTTTCAAAATATATTTTAAAATTTGAAAAATATTATAAATTCGAAAATAAATATAATATTAAAAATATATATAAATTTCGAAATTATTTTGTTTTTCAAAAAAACATATTAAATTTTGAAAATAAATATAAAAATCGCAAAAAACATAAAAATTTAAAACTATATATTAAATTTCGAAAAAAATTATAAAATCGAAAATAAATATAAAATAAAATATATATATAAATTTTGAATTTTTTTAAAAAAACATATTAAATTCAAGACAAATATATAAAATTAAAAAAAACCATATAAAATTCAAATAATATATATTAAATTTCGAAAATAATTATAAAATTCGAAAAAAACATAAAAAATTATAAAATTTGAAAATAAATATAAAATTCAAAATATATATATATTAAATTTCGAAAAAAAAAATTAAATTCGAAAATAAATATAAAATTAAAAAAATATTTAAATTTTATTTAAGTCACACACACACACACACACCCCTCCCTCCCTTTCTCTGCACACAGCGCACACACACATATATATATATACACACACATATATATATATAGATCTATACATATATATATATACACACACATATATATACGGATATATATATGTATATACGGGTATATACGGATATATATATATATATATATATACGGGTATATATATAACAGCTATATATATATATATACGGGTATATATAGCAGAATATATATATATGTATATGTGGGTATGCAATATATATAATTCCAATCTTCATTCTCTCTCCCAATTTCCCACTTCCAATCTCTCTATATATATAAATTAGGGTTAGGGTTTTGAGATACCCAAATTGAAGAAGAAGAAGGATATGTAGGTTATTTTATATCATTTTGAGGGCAAAATAGACAATTCACAGGGTGGTTAACGACAGAATTTAACGGCGTGGAGACGGAGGGGGTCTTTGTGGGACAAAATTCAATTTTGAAGGGGTCTGATTGGGAATAGTGAATATCGAGGGGGTCTATGTGGGATTAGGGTATCTTTGAGGGGGTGTCAATGGTATTTACCCGATATATTATATACACAACATGTCAACAAACATTTTTAATTGTAAGGGATGAGAAATAGGTAGTTTCTGAGGCATTCTTTGCTGGAGGGGTAGTGATTCAAGCTTTTGTTACCTGATTAAAAAAATATATATTTTGAGGTTATAATTACTATATTATATTATATATTCCAGCACATAAAATAACTAGGATGGTCGTGGGCGGGTTTCTCAAAAACCCATAACCAAAACTGTTAAAATTCTCATTCTTATAATCATTTACAAATTTCACTCTTACCCCGTAACCGCCCGTATTGTCACCTATATCTAGGGTGTATACAAAATCAAAAAAATCGAAGAACCAAACCGAAATCTGCGGTTTGGTTCGGTTTTAAGATTGTTCAGTTCGATTCCGGTTCTCAAAATTAAAGAACCGATTTTTTAGGTTCGGTTCCGGTCTTTAACCACATAGAACCGGACCGGAACCGGACCGAACCGGTTATATATATATATTTAAAAGTTATTATTAGATAAATAATGTATAATTTTAAAATTTTAAAATGATATGTATAAATGTATCGCTGATTCATTAATATAAGTAACATGTGAATGACATTTTTGAGCCAAGACTCCTAGTAGCTTCGGCTTTAATTATGAAAACCCCATATATTTTCCTCATTATTTGTTGGTCTTTGGCTCATTTCTATTTTATAATAATTTTGATTCTTAACCTAGTGATATCAATGTATCAAGCGCCTCCCATTCTCACTACCTTTCTCATTCTCATTAATTGCACGCACCATACCCCTTCTCACTACTTCTCAAAGCAGATCTGGTTCATTGGTTTGCTTTGCCTGGGGGTTGCATTCTAAAGAGTTTTTTTGTTTTGAAATGCAAGTGAAGACTAGTAGCCGTACCAACTCAAGGATGTCTTTTTCTTTTTTTCTTTTTAACCATGAAATGCAATTTTTTGCTTTTTTAGAGGACAAGTTTGAATTCCTAGAATTGTAATTTGAAAATGATTACTTTCATTACACTAACTATCATTTTATTTTGGATTTGTAATAGACTAATAGTTGAAATACTCTATAATTTGGTTTATAATTATGTTTTGTTTTGAAATTTTTTATGTTTTTTAAAAGTAATAATAGGAACCGGAACCGAACCAAAAAAGATGGTTTGGTTTGGTTCGGTTCCTTGTATTAATGGTTCGGTTCCGATTTTTATTTTTAAGGAACCGAAAATAATGGTTCGGTTCCGGTTCCGGTCAGAACCGGGACCGAACCGGATCGTGTGCAGCCCTACCTATATCTCTCATAATCACACCATTAAAGCAAGACTGTCAAAATCGGGAGTTTAGGTAAGATCGTTTTGGGTATGTAGAATCGCAAATCGTAAGTAGAATCATAAGATTTTACCAATTTGCCAAAAAAATAATATATTTTCACTTCATAAACAAAAATGTCTCTATAATATAACAAAAAATACTCAAAATAATTTATATAAATAAAAACATCACCTTAAAGTCATAGCAATATGAAACTATTTGAATTATATCACGGTAGTGCTTGCTTAAAAGCTTTAAAATTAATTAAAAATATAAAATTAAAATTAAAACACAATTTCTAGAAGCCTAAACAAATATCATTTAATAAACTTAATATAAATTTCATCAATGTATTATACTAATTCAAAATAATATATAACCACCAATTTAGAACAAAAAGTTACTTGTACACAATATCACTCTAAATAATATCATTGTTATGGTCAAAGTCTTCATCCAATTCACAATCTCCGTCAAAATCATCATCGCCAACATCACTACTACTATCATCCTCATTATCAACACCATGAAAGTTCATTTTACCAAATTCTTCATCATCATCTATTTCATGAATTTCCTTTACTAAAACATACAAATAAACAAAGAAAAATAATATAATTCATTTGATAAAATTACAAATTTAAATAAAAATTAAAAAATTAAAATTAATTGGAACATATAATTTATTTAATGTAGTTCATTTTT
Organism: Cornus suecica; assembly: GCA_963922005.1. Taxonomy (NCBI): domain Eukaryota; kingdom Viridiplantae; phylum Streptophyta; class Magnoliopsida; order Cornales; family Cornaceae; genus Cornus; species Cornus suecica. Next base: position 55,114,559 of record OY998245.1, read on the forward strand.
TATTTTTTTAACATACTATTCAAATATTTATTTTGAAAGTTTAAATCATATTAAAGTTTCTGTTTTCAATATATTGGACATTTAATTATTTTTTCATAAATTTGGCTACATATTGAAATATTTGAGTAAATCATTAACGTTTTAGGTCTCATATGGATGACTCAATCCTAAAACTATTATTTTAGCCAAAAAATACAAAAATACATGTGAATACAAAGTGGTGTGTATGTGAAAAGCTTACCTTTTACAAAAATAAAATAAAATAATTAAAAAATTTTGTACAATCTTACGATTCTAAACCTATTTTAGCCCAAAAATTCCCTAAAATAGCATAATCGTGTAGAATCGGTTGATTATACCAGATTCTACTGATTCTACTCTGATTCTACTTATATGAACGATTTTGGTGCGATTTGAATCGTTTTGGGGTCATAGGATTGTAGAATCGTGTGATTCTACGATCTAGGATCGCGATTTTGACTACCTTGCATTAAAGTGTGTGTTTTTTCCCTAAAAGCAAGTAAGTAATAAATAATTTACCATAATAATATGATCTATGTACGAAACAAATAATTATCCAATTAATTTAATTCCAATAATTTTTAACACAAAAATAAATTTAATAGTTTTAAACCAACAAATAATTCAAATATAGATAAAAAAAACTTTGATAAAAGTTTACGAATCTAACAACATATAACAAAATACATAAAATACTAGTCAACATATAACAAATCACACACACACACACACACACACACACACACATATATATCTAATTAATGTAATTTTGATATTAAAAATTATATAATTATTATGCAGTTTGGGACGGGGCAGTTCCCCAATGGGAGAACACCTAAAACCGTCCCCCTTTCCATAACCGTCGATTTTTTATTTTCAACCCCTATAATCATCCCATTTTTAAATAATGCGGTTTAAAACCGTAAAAAATTGGGCGATTCCCCGACGGGACAGGTTTTTTGCCCATCATTTATGTGGTATACATGTTAACTTTGCATAAAAATTGCTGACAACTCAATCGGTCTTATTGTATGCTTTTTTTTCTTTTTTGTTTCGGTAACCTGGGTGATTCGGGTCAGCTTATGCGTACTTCGACTAATTCTCGGGGCCCTAAACTTAACAATCGGGTAAACCTCTAGTGGTCCAGACAAAAACCAAGTTGAGAGAATTTGAACCTTATTGTATAATTTGTATAAATAGATAATTATATATATATATATATATGTGTGTGTATACAATATACATATATTAATGTTTCTCATCTCCCCAAGAATGCCGGTATCCAGGTACTAGTTTTGGTACATCTCCATACAAAATATATAGTACTACGCTGCACACAAACGTATATATATTATATACACAACATGTCAACAAATATTTTTAATTATAAGGGATGAGAAATAGGTAGTTTCTGAGGCATTCTTTGCTGGAGGGGTATTGATTCAAGCTTTTGTTACCTGATAAAAAAAATAATATTTTGAGGTTATAATTACTATATTATATATTCCTGCACATACAATAACTCATTTGCCAATTAAAAAAATCCTATGTTATCTTAAGGTTGTAACTTAGTATCTTTGCTAAGCTAGACAATCCCTAATTAGGCAATATAATTTCCTTATCAAGTAACATTGACTTTCTCAATGGAACACTGAGATTGCGTAATCCATGTGTTTCGTACATTAATAATAGTGATAACCAAATAAAACATCAATAATAATGGTTATGATGACTTATCAGTGTGATTCAATTTTATTTTTGACATAGTTCGAGCCTTATTCGATTTGTGTGGGATCGTCTTATATGGATTCCGTAAATTAGTTGAGTTGTAAGGAAATTGACCTGGACATCACAGTTTTAAAAAAAAAAAACTTTGTTTATGACATAATTGAACAAAAATTGAGATAAAATGTCATACAAATTTGTTGACATCAATTATTAGTAATGATAAACTTATATATGTCAATGTTTTCACAATAAAATAAAAATCGATGGAGAGATAGAAAATGACCTTGTATATAAATTATAAAAAACAAGTGACCTAGAACATTACAATCACTCCATTTTGAAACCTACCTTTCTTGCTCATGTAACTAAACATGGGTAGTGCATTTTTCACCCCATTTTCTTTGTCAAGGAAGGCTTTATTCTCGTATGTCATGCTCGCCCAAGCCATATTATATGTGTTGAGGTGTCACTTTGCTTAAAAGAAAGAGGTTTGGTGACACTTACACGTGTGAACATGCCCTAATTATAGTAGTAGATTATGCAGAACAAACAATATCTGCTCAGTTTGAACCATGGCATGAGAAATGGCATCATAACCAATCATCAGTCATATATATATATATACACGCATGTATAATTTAACCTCAACGAAAGTCAAACTAAAGTTATGTTCAACTACAAATTTTCAATAATTACAAATGTGATTGAATGAAAATTTTGAGTTGAGTTCGGATTAGTTCACCAACTTAACCCCTGTGGATATCATTAATCATGCTTCTATGATCAATGTTTTAATATATACATTTAGGACTTACCCAAGAAGAAGATAAACAAACAAAATAAAATAAAATTAGATATTCTAACTTCAATTTATTATTATAAAGGACGAGGGCGTTTAGGTTGATGTTGGCAAGTAGCGACATATTGTTTGATGTCTCTGTCATAACCTTGACGCATAACAAAGCATTCAAAAACTTTTTAAAATACTCACTCATGCGAGTCAAATAGGTTTCATGTGAGCTTCAATTATTTTTTTCTTTAAAGTTAATAATTATCTTGTAACTCTAAATTCGTCATCTTTCTTTCAGATCGCTTTCTACACATCAACATTGCTTATTGAGATGATCAATCTAATTAATTAAGTTGTTAGCACCATTATAAGAAACCCATCTCGAATATCCTTAGAAGGTAAGCATGATACCTCCATTGTTATATAATATTGTTGAATGATCAAAATATGTTTTATTTTAATCACAGGCGTGGGTCGCTCACGAGGTATCAATTTTGATTATAATTGGAGTAAGTGTATAATAAATTTGGATGATATTAATCTTAAAAATAAATATTAATATATGACACTTTTCAAAAATATATATTACGAATCAAGTAATGCATAACAAACTGGACCATACCGCTGACTATCATCAGAAATAAAAAAGAACTAAACAAAGAAAATGTCTCCAAAGATTCGAAAAGGGGAAACCAATTTACAAACAAGATAGAGCAAATCTAATACAACGTTGAGACATACAAATCAAAGGGAAAAAAACACTACTTCTAGGGTTGGTTTGGTTAGTGTTGTGAAATTTATAAGTAAAAGTATATGTTTTTGTTATGGACTGTTGTGAGCTTAAACTGCAATTATGTTTGGTATTGATGATTTTGCTTTTGTTTTGGTTCCTTATTTCCTTTGCTACACTGTTATTTTTGTGAACAGTGCAAAAATTATATTAAAAAAATCATTTTGATACTTCTTAAAAATGACACTATTTGTTTTATGTTTTTTTACTCTAAGAAATAAAACATTGGTGCCAAATATATTTTTGTTGTGAAAAATAGAAAAAAAAATACAAAACAAAAAACAAAAACGTGAATCAAACAGGCCCTTCAAGGATGATTGGTGAACGAAAATAACATACATTATGTAATAATACATTTTTTTTCGTGCTTTAATTAATTAGGCACATGAATTAATTAAATTCATACTTGGGGGAACCCATATATCTTATCCACAACAATAAAAGTAATGATAATATCATTTGTTTTGTATATATATTGTTGGGTTATGACTTATGATTCAGGAAAGAAGTTACAAAAGACCTTGGGTCCAAAGGGTCGGTCGGAGGCTCATGGAGTATTTTACCAGTACATATGAATTATGTATATATATATCATTATAACCCTAATTCATTGATAAACGAAATACAAAGACGCTCTGGTGGACATAGGTCACATTGGCCGAACAACGATAAATCTTGTGTGTTCTTGATTTTTTATTATTTTATTATTTGCGATTGATCTTTTCTTCCAACATATACGAATAATTTACTCATTATAGTAAACATTCAAACCTCATCCCATTTATATTTAGATTTGTCAACTTTAAGAATATAGATCGATATTTGTAATTTTTTAGAAGAAAAAAAAAAAATCATATGTTGGAATTTATTCACAGATTAAATTCTCATCACGGTCTATATATAACTACTAATAACAATTTTAGTAAAATCTTATTTTTGATACTTCAAATGTGGATATATTTTTCCGCAACATTTATAAGTATAGTAGTATACATGAATCTCTTACATTTATATATATATAAGTATAGTAGTATACATGAATCTCTTATATATATATATATATATATGTATGCTAGTATAACGGCACGTGGGTTTGCACGTGAGTGAAATATAATATAATTTTGAACAAATTAGTTTATTAACTTTTGAACTTAAAAGTCATATTTTTAGATAGACAATAATTTACCTAAAATTAATTGTTTAAAATATATGAAATATTGATTTTGAATGTAATTAAGTAGAAACAAAAATTAAGAAATTAGAGAAATATAATTTCCTCCGATTTAATCTCTAAAATAATATACCAAAAATTTAGCTCATAGATTGTAATACATTAAAGTCAAATTAAAATATAACAAAGTTACATTTTACATTCAAGACCTACCTGGGGCACCTATTCATATTTTTTATGGCAAGAGTACGTGTCCATTTATTGACCATCGATCTCCAAATTTTAAGAGTCTTGTAAGTTTATTTTTGATATCCTGTAAACTTTTTAGTTAATACTGTCAAAGTAAAACAAATCAAAACACCAATTGTAAAAGAAAAGAAAAAAATTAAGAAAATGCAAGCACAAGAGCAGGAGTAATTTGAATGGTACCTTTAATTCTTTTATTAATAGTTTGATTTGCTTCAAAGTTAAACAATTTATACAAAATATAAAAATGTATTAGTGATGGTAGAAATAAAAAAACATAAACATCAAAATCAACAAACATATATAATATTGTTACTAAATTATTTATGAAAGTAGTCTTAGTATTAAGATTGGAGGGCTTACGAACCTGTTGGAGGAAGGTCTGTGCTTCATGTTATTTTCATTCTCCATCGGGGGATAAAGACCAATAATGTATTACAATGTAACAATATATATAAGACTGAAGAGTCATGGGTCAATTCAAAATCCAAATCAAACTAAACCAAACGACATTGTTGGATTATTTAAAGTGTATAATTATTGGAAATCCAAGAGTTAAGAAACGTTTTATTAAAAGACATAAATAAATGGATTAATCCTATATGTCTAATATATTGAATTATTTAAAGTGTATAATTATTGGAAATCCATGACTTAAGAAACGTATTATTAAAATACAGAACTAAATGAATTAATCCTATCAGTGTTCCAATTACTAAAAGGATATATATAAATACTATTACATTCAATCATATTGGGAAACTCAAAGGTTAATCGCAATATAGGAGTAAATGTCAGAAATAAATAATTAGATTTAATAGTAATAATTTAAAATATTTGAAAACTGTATGCAAATAGTCCAAGGGGGTATACTTTTATAATAGTAATAATAAAGATATAGATATAGACATAAATATATATAGGGTCCGTTTGGCAAACGCGAAAATAATTTTGTTTTTTTACTGTTTACCCATTTCAAAAATAAAAACACGGTTGACAAACGCGTTTACTGTTCACTTTTTTTTCCCAAGAAAACTGTTTTTTGTGAATAGTGGATAAAAGTGGTGAAAACACGAAATACAACTTTTAGTTATTTTTTGAGTTTTTTTACTGTTTAGGGTTCCTCCTCCGCCACCGCCCCATCGCTGTTGCCACCAACCACCACCACCGGGCCCCACCACCTCCGGTCGCTGCCGAGCCCCACCGTCGCCGCCTCCGCCAGTCTCCCACCACCACCACCACCGCCCCCCGTCGCCGCCGGTCATCACTGGCCACCACTACCGTCCACCAATACCATTTTATTTTTCAATAAAATTTTTGATCCAAACGTTTTTTAGTTTTTAGTTTTTTGCTGAAAAAAATAAAGACAAATACAAAAACAATTTTTAAATTTGAAGATATAAAACAAATACAAAAAACAGATTTTCCAAACGCACCTGTATGTTATGGCTATCTACCTTCTACCTTCTAACTTCTAAGTCACATATTTTCTCAAAGATAGTGAAAAAAATGCTTGGTGTACCTTAGAAATACAAATACCAATGACCCACTAAAACACTAATTTAATGCAAATAATTAATATTTTTAAATAATGAAAACAAATACACGTTATGGAATGTGAGAGATCATCTACCAATACTACATTATCAGGTTTAATTTTTTTTTAATAGAATGTTAATTGAAAATATCATTCAAGGTTAAACAAGTATACATAATAAAAGTTTCACATTTATAACAATGATAATAATTATAATAATTACATTTATTGAGAAACTCGAAGGTTAAGCACATAAATATATGAATAAATGTTAAAATAAATAATTATAATTTTTCTTATCCAAAATATACAAAATATGTATAGAAATATTCTAATAGCTTTATAATTTTATAGTAGTGTATATAGAATAGATCTCTCTCTCTCTATATATAAATATAATATTTTAATTTTTACTTAATTATATTAAACTCTTGTATTACAATTAATAACCATCAAGATCAAATGTATAAGACATTAATCATGAAATAACACCATGCATTTATTATTCAAAATAATACTATTTTTATTTTTAAAAAATAAAAAAATATTTGGAAATATTCCGAAGCCCTCAATATGTATAGAAATATTCTAATAGCTTTGTAATTTTATAGTAGTATATATAGAATAGATCTCTCTCTCTATATATATATATCATTTTAATTTTTACATAATTATATTAAACTCTTGTACTACAATTAATAACCATCAAGATCAAATGTATAAGACACTAATCATGAAATAACATCACGCATTTATTATTCAAAATAATACTATTTTTATTTTTAAAAAATAAAAATATGTTTGGAAATATTCCAAAGCCCTCAATATGTATAGAAATATTCTAATAGCTTTGTAATTTCATAGTAGTGTATATAGAATAGATCTCTCTCTCACTATATATATATATAGAATTTTAATTTTTACTTAATTATATTAAACTCTTGTATTATAATTAATAACCATCAAGATCAAATGTATAAGACATTAATCATGAAATAACACCATCCATTTATTATTCAAAATAATATTATTTTTATTTTCAAAAAATGAAAAAATATTTGAAAATATTCCAAAACCCCCAATATGTATAGAAATATTCTAATAGCCGAGATCACTGTTTTAGTAAATGATGCGGTTGGTAAAATGCTATTAATGAGAATAGTAATTCACTATTCTTAACAATAGGTCCTGGAGATTTTTTGGTTCATCATGCTATTGATCTAGGTTTACATCTAAAAAAGTCGAAGTATTTCGAATGTTAGGATTAAAGATGAAAATGACATATATCATCAATGGTTAATGACCCACAAAAGGCAATGGCACGAATTTATTAGCAGTGGTAGGGCTATCTTATCAACTATTATGTATGTCTATATTCAATTCTTCAAGTCCAAAAACACAGAATTTGTAAGTCTAACAAACCAGCCTCACTCAAGTCTTCAAGGATCCTCAAGTTTAATTATATTAAACTCTTGTATTACAATTAATAATCATCAAGATCAAATGTATAAGACATTAATCATGAAATAACACCATGCATTTATTATTCAAAATAATATTATTTTTATTTTCAAAAAATAAAAAAATATTTAAAAATATTTCAAACCCCTCACATTTTTAGAATAATTATAGATATAGATATAAACTCGCGACATACTATTATCTTGTAATTAGCAAATGTCGTAGGGGTATTTATTTCTTGGACGGCCAAGCTAGACACATGCTAATGGTGACACTGTGACAGTGACTAGTATATTATGCTCAATTAATGTTGTATTTTAGAGGAGATGATCCATTTTTATATTTTTCAGAGAGATGAAATAATGGTCTTGGAATCATCTATGCTATTAGAAAATAAAAGCATTCTGAAATAAATAGTTTATATCAGTGATGAAGAGCCATCTTCCAGATGAAGAGCCATTTGAAATAATTAGTTTAAATGCAGCACAATAAGCTATGTGCACGTTTTATTATTATTATTATTATTTTTAAAAAAAAAAACTTGGTGCACATGAAATCTTATCACCATTATAAGTGCTCATGAACTCTTTATTTAATTTCTTAATTTAATTATATACGAAATGTCAATATGGATGCACGGAAAGAAGGTTCAAATATTTATGAATACTGGTTTTATATTAAATTTTTAGAGTATATAATACTTAACACTGTAATTGATTGAGATATCTCGTGCTCAAACATTTTTGTCACTTTTATAATTAAAAATTGAAGCAATTGTAAATAATAAATAAAAATCACACGTAAAAAAGCATGTAAAAGAATTTATGTATATCAATTATAAAAATATATATCATTTGTAGTTTCTCCCTTCTATATGATTAAATTTAGAAGGGAGGTATGATTAAATTTATAATCCTTCTTTTAACAACTTTTTTGTGATCAATTAAAAAGGTGAATAATCAATTTATAAAATCATAATCTGATATAGTAAAAACTGCTTTTATTTAGGTTACAGGAATGGTGAAGATATGAGTGCGCATTAGCCTCATCTTCCAATAATAATAGTTACAAATTGTAGATCAGGGAATATTCCTACTCTCTCCCTAAGCATAATTAATTGAATTTTTTTTTAATTTTATTTTTCATTTTGCACATACATATACGCCGAATTACTAAATAGATACAAATAATGAATCTCTTTTTGCAGTTCTAATTTAGTGGGATTCCATATTGGAAGATGTGGAAAAAAGAATTCCACTTCCTCTTCCGGAACATGTAGAAGAGTTATGAGACCACATTCAGTTATTTGCATTTAGGGGCAATTACGGTTTCATCCCTCAATATATGATATATTACCTATATATTACCTGTATTCTCTGTCATTTGGATAATTGCAATTTCACCTCATCTAGTTCATCGGCATTCAATTCAGTTACTGGAGCTATGAAATGACTTATTTACCCATGACCATTTTTCATTTAAAAATATTTAGTTGAGGGTTTTTTAGACATTTCACATTTGGAAAAGTGATGACGTACGTAAGCGTTGATTGAGTTTGACCGTGCCGAAAATTCAACTGGGGGAGAAAACTTACAAATTTGAAGGGATCTAGCTATAATTATCTAAGCCACAAGAAATGTGGGTGTAATATATCATATCTCGAGGAAGTGTAATTGTAATCTACCCTTATGCTATGTTTGGTATGCATTAATGGAATGGAATGCTATAGAAATGAAATGAGAATGAGAATGGAATGATATAATCATTCTCATTCTATTGTTTGGTTCTAAATTGAAAATCTTGCCCCCCAAAATTTTCAGTTTTTTTGGTTCCTTATATATAAATTTAAACCTAAATTAAAATATCACTCTTATTGCCCCCCCTCAAAATAAAAAATAATAGAAAAGGCCACAAAATATGAAATAGAAAAGGCCCAACATATTTTGTGGCCCAATTATTTATAAAATATAAAATAAAAAGTCCTTTTGATTTCCTATAAAATAGATATCAATTAATTAAAAAAATCTTTTTTAAATTCTTGTGCAGGTGTGACAGTTTGTGGGAATTGTATTTCTTACTCAGATTTTATGTTCTGATGACTTTGATTATATAATTACATACATTGAATTGTCTATTTAATTTTAAAAGTTAAAATTTAATGACATTACACACTCTGAGTATCAGTGGTATAATTACTACTTATTTAACAAATATCTTTACGTTCATGAGAGCACAAGCACACAATTTCGTTATATTGATTAAATGGGTTATGAATAGCTATTATAGTGGCATTATGTACATATAATGCATAAGCACGTGATTATTTTGGATTAGTGGATTTGTGTAATTATCAAAAATCGTGTTATGTACGATTTACAAGGGCATTGTTGTTCGCTTTGACTTTACTAATAATTATATTAAGGTAATTCTTTCAAATTATTTAAATATCAATATTAGAAAAAAAAATTGCTCAAATTTTAGTTTAGATTCTTTAAAAGGTGATTTATATTTTTTTTAAAAATTGTTGGGCACAATTTTATTAGTAACTATTGTATCTTTCAATCTCGGATTTTGTAGTAGCTACAATATTTTGATCCTTTTTTTTTTCTTCTTCTTTTATGTAATAATTAGATATTGGCTTTTTTTCAATATAAGCAAATAGACCAAAATTTAACTAGATATATTTTTATGTGTATGCTATCAGTATTTGAATATATTCAACTTCGGCCCCCCTTATGTTTAAATCCTGGTTGTAAATATGATACACTTTATGAATGGAATGAACTTAAAAGAAAAATTCTCAAAAATACCATTTTTAGTGATAATTATATAATTTTAATCAAATAATATTAATTCGTATTTTTTTATTAAAAAAATGGTGAAAGGTAACGACAATAGTAGTGGTGAACAATGAAGATTGTGGTGGAGGCAGCGGAAGATAATGACGGTAGTAAAAGTTGGTGACATGGTGATAAGAGTGGTTTGTTTAATTAAAATATAAAAGAATTATTTTAGTAATTCTATGTTTTAAAAATATTCCTTAAGAAATGTAATGACTATTCCATATGTTTACTAATGAAATGAATTTTTATTAATGACCATTATCATTCAACAAAACATATCAAATAAAGGAATGAAATGAATATGCATTCCATTCCATTTCTATATACCAAACATGACATTACATCTATGGTGTCAAACATTCTTAAGAATAATCCCTAAATTAGTCCAACTCATAATTATGTAATACTGATATTACATAATTATATGGGATATATTATTTATTCTTAATATTTTAAGAAAATATTGATATAACTATGTAATACCTATATTTTTATTTATCTAAAATAAGAGAATGCCTCAATTTAATTCTGGCATCTCAAAACATTTAAGTAATAATAATCATTTTCTTCAAATATTTCCAAACATGAAGATACTAAAGATTGTTCTCATTAAAGAGTTGGCGGGCTTATCTCTCTATTTCTCTTCTTCTTAATATTAATATTGTGTTAATTCTGTTTTATTTTATCTTATTTTTATAGTTTAATCAAGTTGTATAACAAATTGCAATGGACTTCTGCTCGGCTGAAGAAACTAGGCCTATAGTCCAAAGAAAAAAGGACTTTATTTTATTTTATTTTTGTGCATTAAATGAAAGAGTCTATAAGGGCATCATGGCCCATGGGAGCCCATTGTATAATAAAATTAATTTCTCCTATTGGTGATATCTAAAAATTGTTACCCCCATTGAATTTAGAATCTTATTAGGACCAGGTTTCATCAATGATTCTCATTCTATTCTCTAAAAATAATATCAAATGCTAATTTTCTGACGTGGCACATTATGAAGGGTAACAAATATATATCATGGAATATAAAAGAAAAAAAATAGTAAAGGAAACAATGTTTATGGCATACAATATGACAATGTGGTTGTGAAGACAAATTATACTTTTGAAATTGATATAGGGAGAAACATAAAATATATATATATATATATATATATATATATATATGTATATACATATGTATATTCTAAACTATAAAAGTGTTGGATTACTAGTAAAACAAAAAAAATTCAAATATTTATCATTCTTCCAATTGCGCAAGATCTCGCGTTGTCCTCATCTCACATTATAATGACTATTTTCAGTTTATGTGATTTATTGAGTTTACACAATCGCTTTACATTCTATACTCCATAAATTCACTTATAAATATGTATAATTTTATTGAATATTGATTTTTACAACAACATTAAAAATAAGATTTAACTTCCAATTTTAAGAAAGTAAGATTTTGAATATATACTATTACATCATCTCATTGAATATACCGAGTGCATATTCTCTACCACACGCCAAATAATACAATACTAAAATATAAAAATATAAAAGTACAGTGTACATTTAATGTACCGGCACTACGCGCCAATTTTGTACCAAAGCAGCACACATATATACATCTCATCCAGACCATATAACCAATAACATTATCTTATGCTCCCATTTTCAAATTTTTTAGCATAAGTTAAATAACCCTCTTTCCTGACCCCTAATAACGATTTCATTTGTTTTATTTAATATTATTACAAAATTGACATATATCTCTATACTGTAAGTCTGTACCTATATGTATAGGTGTACACATCCATGCATGATACACCTCATTCAGTTCAGACCAAATAACCAATAACAACCTTATGCTCTCCATTTTTTTTATTTTTTCCCCAATTTTTTTACATAACCCTCTTTTTTTACCACAATTGATATTTTATTTAATGCTATTACAATCTTTACATATATACCCCTATATATATTTAAGTAGTATTTAAGCATAGTCCTTCCCTCCCATTACTTTCTGCTCAGCAATCCAAACACACACAGTCTCTCCGAGTCTCCCTCTTTATTCATCGCCGCCGGTGACCGGAGCTTGCCGGAAAATATTCTCCTCCTTCTATTCCACCGGGACTCCCTCTCTCAACTCCCCGACGAAGTTTTCCGGCAACCTCTGGTCGGACAACCGTTCTCCATTTTCGCCGGAGAACTCATCGGATAGTCGGAGAAGCTGAAAAATGAGATAGATAATCGGTGAGAAAAAGGAGAAATCGATTTATATATGCGTGTGGGAAATTAGATTTTGATTTGGGGAAAAAGAGTTAATGGCGAAGAGGTTAGGGTTTTTGAGTTTGATGTGGCTGTCGTTGTGGTTGTGTTTGGCTTCGGTGGTGGTATGCGAAGCGACGGCGGTGGCGGCGGAGACGGCGACGGCGATGCCGTCGTACCGGAATGCTTATGCGACGATGATGTACATGGGGACGCCGAGGGACTACGAGTTCTACGTGGCGACACGTGTCATGCTCAGATCTCTGGTCAAGCTTGGCGTTGAAGCCGATCTCGTAGTCATTGCCTCCCTCGACGTCCCTCTCCGCTGGGTCCAAGCTCTGTAAGCCCCTTTCTCTCTATATATCTATATATCTATATGTATAGATTATGTTATATATATATACATATATCTGTATATCTCTGTTTTTGTGTTGGCTAATGTGCGCCGTGTGCGTCGGCGTGCTTTTAGGAAGTAGCAGCGTTTTGCCTGGAAGTTTCGGAGTGTGGACTCGGAACAATGCCTTTTTTCACAAAGTGCTTTTCAAGAAGTCTTTTGGGCTTTTATTTTGCTACTTTCTTAGTTAGTCTATAAAAATTATGGTGGGTATTAATTTTTTTTGAGATCTAGATTATTTTTGGATTGTGATTGTGGCTTTTGAGTTATTGGGATTACGAATCGACGGTGGTGAGGCCTTCTGGTTCACCAGAGCTTTTACTGTTAGCATCAATGATATTTGACTTTTGCATTCCAAATAGTTATTACATTAAGAATTGAAATAATTTGTATAATTAAAAACTCATTTTTTAGAAACTGGGATCGAAAATGTGGATGTGAAAAATCTTCCCATTTTCATGGCTTGTTTATGGGTTGTCCTTTTAGAGGTGAAATTACTGGATGGTCCTTCAATCTGGACCCCTCAGATTAAGAAAAAAGAGTTGATATATTCATTTGATGACCCAATGTTCGGAATCATCTAATAATTTTCACTTTAAACAGAAAAAATTATATTATTTCATTCTAATAGTTATAAAATGTCAGAATAAATTTGATGAGGTTGTATTAGGGATGTGGCTAAAACAAAGTTTATTTTGATTTCTTCTCACCTACCTACATCAACATGAGACACTTGTTACATTATAAAGCCAATAGCAATAATATAGGCTTTTTATCGATAAGTTTGGTTAAAATTTAAATTTTGTTTTGGAAAGAACGAATTTGTCAACTTAATATTTATTATGTAGTCTTTTGACATAGTAAACTGCACAAGGTGGCATAACTTTGTTAATGACAATACCTTAATTGGACGGTAAAGGACGGTCATTGAGAATATATATATATATATATATATATGCTGGCTTATGATAGTAAAAGCTGTATTGGTGGATACGCGGATACAGCCTTGGTATTGAAGTCAAGGCCAATTCTGACACTGTGATAAGGAGGATGCCTCATGGCCTCATGTGCTCTATTTATTTATTTTTGCCTTTTTCTGCTTGTCTTGTTTCTACGAAGGCTCTTGAAGGTTTTATCCATATTTTCTCTTGTAGATATTATCGGTACATGTATGTAAGCTATATGTGGTTATGTATATCAATAAAGTTGGTTGTATAAGTTGGTTGACCCTTTGACCCTTACCCACCACACAATGTGCCAAAACCAATCAAGTTGAGCTCAAACAATGGAGATTAGAGTGTTCCAACTCTATTATGGGTAAATATTATGAGTGTATACAGTTGTTTGAACTTTTGAAGAAAAACTTAAAAGACATATAACTCTTTGGTTCTTTTATAATTAATAACTGAGAAATGTGCTATAGAGCTTAAAGGGTGCCCTTATGTTAGCTCTACATGTTCAACAGTGGGTGTATATATATATATATATATATATAGGTATATACTGACTAGTGTTGATATATGCATTGTACATTGAATCATTGCATTTATAAAATATTCAAAAGGAATAAGTTTGTGAGCCATAGAGCTAGAGTAGGCTTACTGGTAGTGGTACATAAATGTGTCTTCCTATTTTACCCGTTACCAGTTGTGAATAATGAATAAGTGAATAAATTTAATTTAAGTGCTACTTGGGATGTCTAAATCAATTGGAATAAAAAGTCAGAAAGAAGGGTGCACTTTTGATTGTTAGGAGTAGGCAGTAATTTTCTTCTCTTGCTTACAAGATAGAAAGAACTACAAATCCTTTCCTTGTCTTGATTTCTTTTTCCCGGACTTCAATATTTTTTGGTTATATTTTCAAAATCAACACAGATACTACAATGTAGGACCCCGATAATTCAGTGATTGGCTCTCAGACTAAATACTGATGTACACCAATTAGTATCAATAAAATTGTGATCCTGGGAATATTGGTGTGCAGGTTTACATGTATTTCTTCAAATTGTGATAGATATAATAGTATTAATACTGTAAACCTCTCTTTGGATGTTCCCTTAACTGCCCAAATGATAACTGGTGTTACATATGCCGCTTGAGGAGTAACCGGATCTATTGTTGTGGTTCAGGACGAATGAAGATGGGGCGAAGGTAGTGAGAGTGGAGAATTTAAATAATCCATACAAGAACCAGCCAAAATTTGACAGGAGGTTCAAGTTAACCCTGAATAAGCTGTATGCATGGAGCCTAGTGGACTATGACAGAGTGGTCATGCTGGATTCGGACAACCTCTTCCTTCGAAAACCAGATGAGCTTTTCCAATGTGGCCAATTTTGTGCAGTCTTCATCAACCCCTGCATCTTCCATACTGGCCTGTTTGTATTGCAGGTGTGTTACCTGTTTTCATAACATTTTGTTTTATATTAGTGAATAAAGATAAAAATTCACTCAAGTCCTTCATGTTTCCATCTTCTTAAATACAATGAACAGATCCATTAGGAAAATTCATCGGAAGCTATGCCACCTTATTCTCTTCATAATGCATGCCTCAGTAATACATATTTATGGTTAATGAAGTGATTCTTGGAAAAAGATATATTTACATTTTTCATTGCAACGTAGAAGAATAAATTGTAGGGAAAATCCCTAAATTTAATTTTGCAGCTTTATATCTTTCCTGAATTGATGTTTTCATTTCCCCCCTAAAAAAACATGAAATAGGCATTGGAGATTATTGCAGCACTTGGCTTCATTATAGGATCTTGAAATCACTGACAAAGATCTTAGTTATTGGTTAATCCAAGAAGCCTTCTGTACGTTTTTCCTTGGTATCTTATGAATATGGTGGAATTGCAGCCATCAACAAAGGTGTTCAAAAACATGCTTCATGAGTTGGAGATTGGGAGAGAGAATCCGGATGGTGCAGACCAGGGCTTTATTGGTGGTTACTTCCCGGACTTGCTTGACCAGCCAATGTTCCACCCACCTCCTAATGGCACCAAGCTTGATGGGAACTACAGGCTTCCTCTGGGCTATCAAATGGATGCTTCTTATTTCTGTTAGTAACAGTTTCTGTTTTTTTTTTTTTTTTTTTTCTTTTTTTCCCCCAGTTAAGGCACGAGGAATAATTGTGTTCAACCTTTGTTTGCTGCAGATCTTAGACTCAGGTGGAGTGTACCCTGTGGGCCTAACAGCGTGATTACTTTCCCGGGCGCCCCATGGTTGAAGCCATGGTACTGGTGGGCTTGGCCTGTCCTGCCATTAGGCCTCAAGTGGCATGAACAACGTCAGCATACTCTTGGGTAATTTGTTAGCCAATATCTTATTCACATATGCTATCCAACTCAAGATCAAATGTATATTTAGACACCACATTTTTTTCAAATGCCAGTACGACAACAGAATATCCAGTTCAACATCCATTAGACCAGAAAAGGTGTTCTCAATTCAAACCATACTGGGCAATTCTTAGAAATCCTGTAGGGGGGAGAACGGTCAAATCTTTGTGCAACTGAGAATTGTATTATGTACTCAGCAGAAATTTGGAAGCAATTTTGGTTGTAAAAATAGGAGAGTATTTACTATATTGTTTTTAAAGACATATATACTAGTTTATTGCAAAACTCAAGATTTTCATTCCAAAAGTCCTTCAGATAATTTATTTAACATACAACAGTAACTTCTAATTCATGTCTAGAATAAGTAGAATAACTAATGTATTTTCTTCTAAATAATTCATGGTTCATGATTCAACAGGTATAGCTCAGAAATGCCGCTGATACTGATCCAGTCAATCTTCTACCTGGGAATATTGGCAATGACCCGTCTAGCACGACCCAATCTATCTAAGCTATGCTATCGCGGTGTAGACAGGAGTATCTCCATCATACAGATTGGCCTCAAATTGGTAGCCATATGGTCCATTCTTGTTGCCTACATAATCCCCTTCTTCCTCATTCCTCACACCGTTCACCCACTACTAGGCTGGGCAATCTACTTGCTAGGGGCGTTCGCGCTTTCCTCTATATCAGTCAATGCTTTTCTGCTGCCAATCATACCTGTTCTAATCCCATGGCTTGGGATACTTGGAACACTCTTAGTCATGGCAAACCCTTGGTACCCTGATGGGGTTGTGAGAGCTCTAGCTGTGTTCGCCTACGCTTTCTGCTGCGCGCCATTGCTTTTGATTTCGTTTTCTAAGATCATGTCATCACTTCACCTTTCGCTCGAAAGGGAAGCTTTCTTGCCTAGATTGGGTGAACCTACCTCCCCTCAAAGGTTTAACAAGCTATACTGAGACACAAATCGAACTTGATCACTGTTTTTAATGAATGGGGAAGAAGCAAACTGAGCTCTTGTTTTAAACGTCGAGCTGATCATGTTCTGCGCGCTGGTGACAGAAAATGAGGGGGCAATTTTGATTGCTGTGGTACCTAATTATTTGTATTCATTGGTTGAAGTGGGGGATATCATAGACTAATCTCTCTGTCAGTTTAATGTCTTGAGATCCTTCAAAATAGTATTCATTAATCACTTGTTACTCTCAATTATCATGTATTTCTCAGGTCTGGCTTTTCTTGACATTTGTAATTTGGAGTGACAATTTTTACTCTTGGAAAGTTGCTTAATATGAAAGTTGCTTCCAACATTTTTTAGAGTAGATGTTGGGGCAAAATGGTTGTAGTTGCATGCAATCTTGGACAATGTTTTTGAAGAGTAGTTTAATGTTGCATTTGCCGTAATTTAGCTTAAATTTTGAGAAAAGGTCTTAGAATAGGTGGACTGTAAAGGTTTTATGCATGAAGTATTCCTCTTGAAACTAAAACAGAGAACATGCTTTTCTTTTTCTTTTTTTATTTATTTATGGTGATATGTTGATGTGTAACATACATATTTTTTTCCTGAAACAAAGTGTAATTTGTATAACTGATGGATTGTTGCATAGAGAGTATTCACACTTCAGAGGCGTGTAACCGTGTAATACATTTTTGTACATATTGTTGGCAAAGAGTGCTTTTAGTGCTTGTTTGGTAGTAGAGGGAGTGGTGCCCTTGTTTTTGGATTTGGTTTGAAAATTGTGCACCATTCTATGTTTGGCAAGCATAGTGTTTGAATAGTGTCAAATTATTGGATCCAAATTCATTATTTTTCACACCATCTCAATAGATGATTTGGTTGGAATTGGATTGGTTTTCTCACACCAAAACTATTCTTTAACCCAAACCAATTTAATTTGGTGTACCATTGTTTAACTCAAATCAATTCATTTATAATATTATATATATATATAAATTCAAAAAATAAAATATTTATGAAAAAATAAAAATTTCAAAAAAATCAAACGAAAAAAAATATTTCATAAAAAATAAAATATTTCGGGAAAACAAATATTTCTAGAAAAAATAAAATATAATAAAAATGTATTTATTATTCTTTAAAAAATATACAAATTATATGTATTTTTACTGAAATCTTTTATTTTTTCAAAATCTTTTATTTTTTTGAAATATCTTATATAAAATATTTTGAAAAAATTAAATATTTATGAAAAATTAAATATTTCGAAAAAAATTAAATATTTATATATTTTATTTTTTAAAAAAAATATATTTACAAAATGTTATTTTAAATAAATAAAATGTCAAACTATTCCAAGTTACCAAATATGATTGGTTTCAGAATTTCAGCTCATACTAACTCTACCAAACATGATTTGGTTTTTCAGTTTCATTTTTTCTCACACCAAAACCATCTGCACTAAACATGGTTTCAGTTCAGAATAAAACCACACTAACTCCAACAAACCAAACTAAAACCAAAAACCAACACCACACCATCTACCGAACAAGCACTTATGTATCAAATGCCTTATTATCATAAAACCCCCCTGTAATGTTTATTCCCATTTTGCCCCTGAACCCATTCTAGAAATTTAAATTTTAACATTAAAATTGCATTAAACCTTCTAAAATTCATATCTCATAAACCATTTATCCAAAAAATGCAAATAATATATGCACGGAAAGCTTATGGAATGAGAATCTTAGTAATATAATTTTTATGCAATAAAATTCAATAATGAGAGAGAAACTTCCGAAATATGAATCTCGTTCAGAAAAAGTATTTTAAATTTAAAATCTAAAATACTTAAAGTTTTACATATAACTTTTCCCACTATCATTAATATAAATATGCAACTCCCATCAGCTCCCAATTTACCATTATCATTAATTTTGTGTAATAGAGAAGTTTTTTTTTTTTTATGTAAAAATCTATGTATTTTAGTTTTAAAATTAAAATATTATTTCTGAATCAGATTCGTATTTCGTAAGTTTCTATGTTATTACTGAATTTTGTTGCATAAAAATTATATTACTGAGATCCTTATTGCATAAACTTTTCGTGCATGTATTATTTGTATTTTTTAGATAATTAATTTATGAGATATGAATTTTAGAAGGTTTAATGCAATTTTAATATTAAAATTTAAATTTCTAGAATGGGTTGAGGGGCATAATGAGAAATTACATGTATTTTATGGATAAATTAAAAAGTGTCCTAAGCAAAAATTAAATAAAATGAATCCCACCATGGCCATTTTCAAGTTTTCACCAATTACTCAACTTGGGTTGAGGGTGCGTTGAGTTGGTAAAAGCAGAGCCATGTTGGTGTTGAATAGTTACACCCGTGATTGGCGACAATTGGTGGGACTCACTGCATTTTCTGCAAGTGGCATACTTCAAAGCCTTTTGACTCTTATGTCCTCTGTTGCCTTGAAACTAAGCAGTATCTTGGTTGCAATAGAGTGGGCCCCTATTTTTTTAATCAAATGTCATAATCACTATCCATAGTTAGTGATTGCGATTCAGATTCGTGTATGGATTTTGGAATTTTAATTATTGTTTTAGGCAAAATAAAATAAAATAAAATATTTTTTCTGTCTCAAAATAAGTGTTCATTTTTATTCTTTTCTTTGTCCCAAAATAAATATCTCATTTGAAAAGTTAAAACACTTTATCATATCACTTTACTAATTTACCATTCATGCATTAAAATTATAAATCATCTATACAATAAACCATCACATCATTATGGTTGGACCAAGGGTAAAATTGATATTTCATTCATTATCAATACAACATCTTAAAAAGTTGAATTCCCCAAAAGAGACTTATAAATTGAGACAAATAGAGTAAATAATATTAACTCAATTTTCTCATAGTGAGCAAAATATCCATGAAGTACAAAACTGAACTAATCAGTTTTAAATTTATAGTACTTCCCAAAAATGAATATTTTGGCCTATCGAGCTCACCAAACTTAACAATCGTCACATACTCATTTAAAATCTTAGGTGGAGCTCGGGTATTGTTATATTCCATCGAGAAATGAGGGAGACGGGTAAGAAGCAAATAAGAGTTTCGCTGAATCAGAGTTCACAGGTTTATGGCAAGAAATTGTATAAATATGTAAACTTCTTTAACATTTGTATTGGGTTATAATTCATAATCCAGGAAGACTGACCCTAGGTCCAAAGGGCCGGGCCAAAGGCCCATGGAAGCCTTATGCCACGGTTAACTTGTTATGAAGTACGGTAAATGATGTTTTTAGTATTTTACCAGTACATATGAATTAGGTGTATATTTACATCATTTTAACCCTAATTCATAGATAAACAAAATATAAAGGCTGCTCTGGTAGATGTAGATCAAATTGGCTGAACCACGATAAATCATGTGTGTTTTTTATTCTATATTGTTTGCGATTGATCTTTTATTTTAACAATTGGTATCAAAGTCAAGGTCGGATTCGCAACAATGGTGAATACTTCAATATCAAAGTTCAATGTGGAGAAGTTAGACGGGACTCAGAATTTTGGGCTTTGGCAACGAAGGGTGAAAGATCTGCTGGTACAACATGGTCTGGTAAAGGTGTTATACGGGAAATCGAAGAAGTCTGCAACAATGTCATACGATGATTGGGAAGACCTATAATTGAAGGCAGTAAGTATCATTCATCTATGTCTTTCAGATTCAGTTATGTATGATGTTTTGGACGAAAAATCTCCTGCAGGAACCATGACAAAGTTAGAGAGTCGCTATATGTCAAAATCATTGACGAACAAACTGTTTCTAAAGCATAATTTGTATGGGCTTCAGATGGCTGAAGGTTTTGATCTAGCGTAACACATCAATGTGTTCAATCGGTTAATAAGTGATCTGTTGAGGATTGATGTGAACTGTAACAATGAAGACAAGGCAATGATGTTAGCGAGTTCTCTCCCTGCGTCTTATGAACATCTATCTACGACCATATTATGGGGTAAGGAAACTCTAGAATTAGAGAAAGTTATTGTTGCCCTATTATTTTATAACCAACGGAAGGTTACTATTGAAGGTTTGCAAGGGGAAGGTTTAATAGCAAAAGGAAACCAGGAGCATGAAAAACAGAGGGAGAGGGGGAAATCATCTGATAAAAAGATGTCTAGATCGAATTCAAGGCCAAACTGGATGAAGACAGTTGAATGTTATAAGTGTCACGAGAAGGGACACATGAAGAGGGACTGTCATCGGATGAAGCATGAAGAAAAATGAAAGAACACAAAAGTGTCGACCTCAATTAATGTAGTCGAGGATAATGCAAATAACAATGATGGAGATATGCTATTAGTATTGTTTGCAACTAATAGCGATACAGATTCCTAGATACTTGATTCAGGTTGTTCTTACCATATATGCCCCACATATAGATTATTTCGACACTTACAGATCAGTCAATTATGGTAGTGTTGTTATGGGCAACGATGTTTCATGCAAAGTTATCGGTTGGGTACTGTTAATGTTAAAATGTTTGAAGGTAATGTAATGACGTTGTGTGTCGTGAGGCATGCTCCTGAACTTAAAAAGAATTTAATTTCTTTAGAAACTTTAGATGCAAATGGATGTGTCTATAAATCAGAATTAGGAATTTTGAAGGTGTCAAAAGGAGCAATGGTGTTTATGACAGGGCAGAAGGTCGCATGAAATATTTATAAATTGGTAGGAAGCACAGTTGTGGGTGGGGTTGTTGTTGCTGCATCTTCTGAAACTAGTTCGGATGACTCGATTTTATAAAAGGGCAGAAGGTCGCAGGAAATATTTATAAATTGGTAGGAAACACAGTTGTGGGTGGAGTTGTTGTTGCTGCATCTTCTGAAACCAGTCCGGATGGCTCGATTTTATGGAACATAAGACTAGGACATATGAGTGAACGCAGGATGAGAGAACTTCATAAGAGAAATCTGTTGAAGGGAATGAAGACTTGTAAACTTGATTTCTACAAGTATTGTGTGTCTCAGGAAATATTGCAAGGTTTGGTTTAAAATGGCGATTCACAATAGCAAAGAAACTCTTGATTATGTACATTCAGATGTTTGGGGACCAGTGGATGTAAAATCGAAGGGAGAATCATACTATTTTGTAACATTCATATATGAATTTTCTAAGAAGGTTTGGGTCTACTTCATGTATAACAAGTCAAAAACTTTTGCAAAGTTCAAGGTGTAGAAAATCATATCGGGAAACAAATCAAGGCCCTCAGGACAAACAATGAAACCGAATATAACAACACGGAATTTTTGAAATTTTGTGAGGAGCATGGGATCAAAAGACACTTCACAGTTCAAAAAATGACATAACAAAATGGTGTTGCTGAGAGGATGAATCGAACCATTGTAGAAAGGGCGAGATGTATGAGGTTGAATGCTGGTCTACCAAATAAATTTTGGGTTGAGACAGTAAATATGGCTTGCTAGTTGCTATGTTATCAACAGATCACCAAGAGCAGTTCTGGTTGTGAAAGTTGTTGAAGTGGTATGAACAGGAAATGAGGTTGACTACTCTATGATGAGGGTATTCGGGTGCCCTTGATATGTTTATATACCACTCGAGGAAAGGTCTAAGCTTGATCGAAAATAAAAAAAGGTTAATATTTATTGGTTATGAGAAATGAGTAAAATGATACAAGCTTTGGAATCCAGATACTCAAAAGGTGGTTATTAGCAGAGATATAGTCTTTGATAAAAATCAATGTTGGAAAAGAAGTAGCCGCATCAACCAAAAAATAGTGCAAATGAGAAGCAAGGAATTAAGGTAGAGCTAGAAGAGCTGAGGGTAAAAAATGAGAACATTCTGCAACTAGAAAAGGAGCATCATTATATTACTACAAACAGACCCATACGCACTACTAGACCACCAGCGATGTATGATGATTATGTTTTTTTTGCACTTATTACTACTGATGGGGATCCTTCATCTTATCAAGAGGCAATTAGTTGCCAATAGAAGAGTGAGTGGATGAAGGTCATGATGGAAGAAAATGAGTCACTTAAAAAAAATCATACATGGGAGTTGGTAGAGCTTCTTGGGGGAAAAAAGGGCTATTGGGTGCAAGTGGGTGTTCAATAAAAATGAGTCGATATATGAAAAAGAGGGACATAGGTATAAAGCTCGTCTTATAGCAAAGTGATACTCACAAAGGCAAGACATTTATTATAATGAAGTGTTTTCTCCAGTTGTGAAACACACTTCGTTTAGAGTTGTTTTAGCGTTGGTAGTAAATGATGACATGGAGTTAGAGTAGCTAGATGTGAAGACAACTTTTCTTCATGGTGATTTGGAGGAACACATCTTCATGGAGCAACCGAAGGGGTTCAAAAGACCTGAATCAGAACATCTTGTGTGTAAACTGAAGAAGTCACTTTATGGGTTGAAACCGTCTCCTAAGCAATGGTACAAGAAGTTTGATTCTTACATGTTACAAATTGGCTACATTCGTTGTGAGTATGATTGATGCATTTATTTCAGAATTTTAGATGATGGTTCATATATTTTCTTGATGTTATATGTTGGTGATATGATTATTGCTGCTAAGCATATGGATGAGATTAGTAGCCTAAAATCCTTGTTGGGTAAAAAGTTCGAGATGAAAGACTTGGGGGCAACCAAGAAGATTCTTGGCATGAAGATTCATAGGGGAAGAGAGGCCAAAAAACTATGGGTTTTTCATAAGAGCTACATCAAGAAGGTGCTAGAGATGTTTAGTAGAAGTGATACTAAAGAAGTGGGTACACCATTGGTCAACCACTTCAGATTGTCTGCAACCCAAAGCCCACAAACAGAAGCATAAACTGAAGAGATGGCCAAAGTACCTTATGCCAATGTTGTGGGATGTTTGATGTATGCGATGGTATGCACCAGACCGGATCTAACACAAACATTTAGCACAGTTAGCAAGTATATGACAAATCTAGGGAAATAACATTGGAAGGAAGTGAAGTGGATCTTTAGATATTAGAAGGGTACCGCAGACTATGGGATTATGTTTGCAAGGGAGTAGAGTACTATGTCAGTTGTGGGATATGTGGATGCAGACTATGCAGATGATCTTGATGATAGGAGATCAACCATAGGGTATGTGTTCACATTAGCAGGGGGGCGATATGTTGGAAGTTTACACTTCAGTCCGTAGTCGCATTGTCTACAACAGAAACAGAGTACATGGCAGTTACTGCGGCTGTAAAGGAAGTTTTGTGGGTGAAATGTTTGGTCAGGGAACTTGGTATTGATAAAGGTGGAGTTCAGTTGCATTGTGACAGCCAGAGTTCCATTTTTTGGCAAAGCACCAGGTATATCATGCAAGAACCAAGTATATAGATGTGAGGTTTCACAAGTTAAAAGAGTTGATGTCTATAGGTGATATTGTTTTGCAGAAGATACACACTACAGAAAATGCAGCAGATATGTTGACAAACCCGTTGACTATAGACAACTTCAAGCATTGCTTGGACTTGATCACTGTTTCTTTATGTTAAAGAAAAGGAGACCACCTCAACAAAGTGAGTTTGAGGTAATGCAAAAGATATTCAAGGTGGTAGGATATTCGTCAAGATGAAGATTGTTGGGTTATGACTTATAATCCAGGAAGACATGCCTTGGGTCTAAAGAGTCAGGCCTTCTACCACGGTTAACTTGTTGAGGGGTTCGTCCCCTTCCCCAAGGTACAATAAATAATGTTTTTGGTATTTTACTAGTACATATGAATTAGGTGTATATATACATCATTGTAACCCTAATTCATATATAAGCAAAATACAAAGACTGCCTTAGTGGACGTAGGTCAAATTGACCGAACCACGATAAATTATGTGTGTTCTTGATTTTATAATGTTTTATTGTTTGCGATTGATCTTTTGTTTCAACAATTTGGAGTAGAGAATTTATGAATGAGGGATGTGAAAAAGATCCCCGAGCCGAAGCGAGGACAAACTAGCCTCTTTCTGAGCATGGGAGGAGTAAGGAAAGAGGACAATTTTTAGGGGTGTAACCTTGATAGCTTTGTATAATTTCATAAAGAAACAAAAATGTGTGAACCTAAGCGAGTTCGGGTTGAAAAACTCGAAGTTTTAAAGAAGCTCCCTTAAGCCATAAGAACAAAGGTGGGAACTCCTAATAAGGTCCGATAACTTCATTGCACATGAAATCAAATATATGACAAAGAGTGTACTTGTTATAGAGCTTGTAATTATATTTATTGATAAAAAGAAATGGAAGGGGGAAAAAGAAAAGTTATGTGATTTATTAAGTTGTTTCTCATACAAAGTTTGACAAAATTACGAGCTTCTCCGAAATTTATTAAGGAAAATGGAAATGTGAGAGTCTGTTTGGTTTGCATTTATGTTTTCTAAAAATTAAAAATAAGAAAATTGAACAAAAAATCTATTTTCTGAAAATTATTTTCAGAAAACTCAATTATAAAAATGCCAGATTTTAAAGATTTTTTTTTTATTCTTAAAAAAATAATTTTCTATTTTCAAACATTTTTCTTTCCTTGTTCTTTCTCATCCTGCGTAATCCAGCTAGATTTCCCTCACTAAACCACTCTTGTCATGGTAAAAGAGAACACACACACACACACATATATATATATATATATATATCCTTGTATTTTTGGACATTTTTGTTCCGAGTTTGCAAGTGTTGGTTCTGGTTCCAACGTTCGAAAATGCAAATGGCTTTTTGAGACAAGTGGTGTCCACCTGACCCTGACACAAATAGACTACATTACAAAATGTTTTAAACCCATGCTGGACCATCATCGAGCCTCATGCACACCACCTTCCCATTTTGGGCAAAAATGACCGTTTAGTGACCTTAGTCTTGTCTCACTACGTGCACCCTCATGCTAAGATTTGTCGTCTTTGTTTTCTAACCGTCTGATGTCGAAATTTCACCAATATCCAAAGTGCTTCCAAAATTTGATTTTGAAAGAAGTTAAAATCTAACGGCTATGATACTGCTTTACAGTGAGGACAAGCGACTATCTTCACCATATCACCACAGTCGTTGCATAACTTGTGATATTTACAAGGAGTGTTTGAAATTAGCTTGGCTTGGCTTAGCTAGCAATGGCTCATTTCTCCAATATTGTAAAATGTCACTATATCCAATCTGTCACCCTTTAAATATATATATATATATATATTTTTTTTTTTTTTTGATTCAAATCGCAAAACATACAAGCTATTACAGTATCCCGAAACTCCTTTACCTTTTTTAACTCCTCACTCACTCGGGAGTAAAAAGGTCGAATGAATGTCCTCGCTTGAGAATTGGGTAACAGTTAAAATAAAAACGTATTGAACCGTAAAATACGTACCACTACACTAATTTTCTAATAGTTCACCATCAAAAGTAAAATAAGAGTGCAGGGTTAATAATTATATTTAGTCCCACCTAAAGATTGAAATTTGTAGGTCAGATTCTGCATTATTGGACCCGTTATACCATACTTCCAATTATTCTATATTATAATGGTATTGAGGAAATATTTAGACTTAATGCAGTGACTAAAAATTATTTAATATTTGTTTGTAGGGTAAATTATTCTGACTTTCCCTGAAATTTTGCATAATTACTTTTAGATTAAAATTTGTGTAAATTTATTCTGAGCTCCCCTATAAAATTAATACTACAATAATATTTTTGCGCAGTTACTAAAGTAGACATAAATTTAGTGTTTTAAGCTGGGTAATTTATGTTAAAATAACCTAACCAACTTGCATGAGAAATGATGGTAATGTTAAATAATAGGAGGTCATTAGACATGCAAATGATAAATTACTTCAATTTGAAACACTTAAGTTAAGAGTACGTTACAATATGCAAAAAAATATTAATATAATGTTAATCTTACAAGGATATCAGAGTAAATTTACACAAATTTTAATATGAGAATAATTATGTAAAACTTCAAGAGAGGTCAGAATAATTTACCCTTTTTAGTAAGTGCAAAAAATTTACATCCTCCCACAAATATCAATCTTAACTAAATTTAATCTCTTCTTCTGATTAAATTGATGACTATTTACTCATTTTACTTTCTGGATAAAGAACCAAAATGTAACAACTATTTTTTTTCCATGCATAATGATTAATAAATCTAATATCCTTCCTAGCTAGGCCTTCGTTGCTGACTTTGTATATATATATATATATATATATATATATATAACACCACGCCCTAAAATCATGCAATTACAGCAAATCCCATGGCAAGCCAGCCGAATGCTAGCCGAGCGCCGGATCTGAAAAATGCGAGGGAAGAACAAAATATGACCGTTGGGATGCTCACAGGAGTTCCTTGAGAATCTACGTACTATAACGGAAAATTTATATACAAAGAATGTCACATGTATATATATAATTGTCCTCTCTCCTACAGTGTTCTACTATATGCCCGCATTTTCCCCACAAGAAACATTCTCATTCTACATATATAACATTCAATACATCTATATCTATATCTATCTTTCATTATCTTCTCTCTAACATTCAATGCTATTTTAATGGCTTCTTTCAACTCATATATAGTCTCCTTATTCAATATCTACGTACTGTATTTATTAGTTGTACCACTTTTAGTTAGGAGTTCTCATCACTACAACGTCACTAGTAGCAGCAATGCAACCTCAAACTGTACCAAGCACCACCACAGATGGGTCGGACCCTCCGGTCACCGTCTAATCACCGTCGACATTCACGGGGAGGCTGAATTCAGTTCCGTTCAAGCCGCCGTTGATTCAGTCTCCGAAAACAATAGAAAGAATGTGCTCATTCAAATTGGCGCTGGTTATTACATGTAATATTCCTCATCGTTCATGCATTGTACAACTCTCCTACCTATGTTTATATTATATATATATATATATATATATATAGACATATATATGTAACTAAATCTAGTTGCTTATGTCCCTCCCAAATGATTATAGAGTCCAGGGTTAGAAAGCATTATTTGTAAATGATTTAAAAAATTAGAAATTATTTTTCAGTTAGGTAAATTGTGTGTCCTTAATAAATGCACACAATCATGCATTTTTTTTTTGTGATTCTTCTATCATTAAAACAAATATTAGTCTTTTCATCACAAGAAAATTCTATTTTATATTAATTTAAATATAAAATTTTATGGCAAGTCGTGCCCACAAGCCTATGAAAAATAATATTTTTCGTGTCGAAAAAATCATTTTACTTATCACTACACACTACATTGTAATACCACACATGAAAAAATATATATCACCATAAAATAGTTAGGTAATTATCCGTAATGGATCAGTTGGTTGGAAGGATGAAGTTTTCGTGAGTTTGAATTTATGCCATATTGCGAGAGTTCGTGTAACATTTAGTTACACGGTTGTAGGACATGTAGACTAGCTAGTGTGACACATTTGAAATAGTTAGGTAGTATCTTGCATATGCTAGGTAAAATTTTAAGACATGTAAAAAAATGTTAGTGCTCAAATGTAACATTTTTTATGTCTGTAACCGAACTAGAAACTTTTACCTGCATATATATATATATATATATATATTGTGTAATCTATCTGTTATTGCATGTGATTATTGATACTGATATTGTATGGTGGCGGAGCAGAGAGAAGGTTGTGGTGCCAGCATCAAAACCGTACATCACATTTCAAGGAGCAGGGAGGGGGGTGACGGTGATGGAATGGCATGATCGAGCTTGTGATCGTGGGCCCGACGGGCAACAGCTGCGTACTTATCATACTGCTTCTGTCACTGTCTTTGCCCCTTTTTTCTCTGCCAGAAATATCAGCTTCAGGGTACGTCCAACTCATTGTTCTCTACTCCTCATTTTAATTCCACTTCTGCCCATGCACTCAAAATTACAATTACTATATTACCATTCCTATCTATTGGAGTACAATCATTTTTTATATTTTTTGGTATATATATTTGTTTTGAGTAAGATATAGAGTACTATAGCATGTCAAAAACTACTATAATACAATGTGTAACATATTGAAAACAAATATTACATCATTATTAAAAAAAAAAGTTTGAACTTGAGAATTAAAATATAGTAGCTTGTATACATTGTCACTCTAGCAAGGGTGTTATAGTAATTGTCTTTTCAAATTGTTGGGATAAATGTCCAATTTAATCGTGAAAGAGATAATTTACCAAATTAAAAAAATGAGTGTTTTGTGATAAATAAAGAGGGGGCATGTTTTATTAAAATTAAACACTTGTAAAGGTTTGATAAAATTAAATCTATTGAAAAATCAAGTATTGTTTATAAAAAAAATAAATTTAATCAATAATTCAAAAGAGTTCGCCATGTTAGAATTAGAAAAGACGTGAGACCGATGTCTCAAAAAGTATAGAATTTTATGTTCGATCTTTTCAAGTGACTTAATCAACTATTTGATGGGTTCCCTGAATTAGTGTAGGTATTTTTTTTCCGATAGCCGAGTTATTCAAGACTTTATTTTGACTACATTTAATTTGACAATAAATTTCACTAGTTAGTTAAAATCGAATAATATAATTGAGCTAATATAATTTGTTTTTTATATGATAATTAATCTTGGATTTGTTTATATTTACTGTGTAGAATACGGCACCGGCGCCGATGCCCGGGATGCAGGGGTGGCAAGCGGTGGCGTTTCGGATAGCCGGCGACAAGGCCTACTTCTCAGGGTGTGGATTCTATGGTGCACAGGACACTCTTTGTGACGATGCTGGTAGGCATTACTTCAAGGAGTGTTACATTGAGGGCTCTATTGACTTCATTTTCGGCAATGGACGCTCCATGTACAAAGTAATTAACCTAACCCTCTTCAATTTCAAACTATACATATATATATATTTATATATATATTGTATTATCCTAAAGTCTCTTTAATTAGAAATTATATTTGTGTTTGGAAAGTTGTACGCATGACCATTTTGTTAATTTTAAATCTTATTAGAGGATGGTCACATTATTCAACTGCATAAAGGTTCTTGCCATTGTGTTAATGTATGTCTTTAGTGCCAAAAAGCAAAAAGGAAAACAGCTTTTTCCGCTGACATATATATATATATATATATTTATATATATATATCAGACTCTCAGCTGGAGAGAGTGCCATCCCTAATCCCTATCCTATTGTATTGGCAGAGCTTGCTCAGTATGTGAGACAAGCTTGTTATCTAGTTCTGGTTAAAAGTTAATTCATCTTGTCCTTACAATAATTAATGTGTTTTATGTATATTTCTTTCATATATATATAGTATATGTTTTAAAATATACATTTTCGACATACAAGTATTCATGAATACATGCATATATTTTGCTTTATGTATAAGCAGATATGTATAGTTATATAGATAGTATTTATATAATTTAAGTTTCTGAGTCTATTCAATATTCTGTTGATATTGTGCACTATGCGTACTCTATGTTTTCATAGTTCGAATAAATAAATGACATATACAGTATATCTAATCCTATCATAATTTGTTTAAACAAATGAGGTACGTCGTATACGGTATATCTAATCCTAAGCAATTCATATAACCCGCCAATTAAACTTCCACTTTCCTAATTTTAATTGTCTAAATTTGTTGAGTTTCGAATTTAAATACAAATATAATTTTTCACTTTCTCTAAATATATCATTTTCCACAAATTTTAAATAAATACCAAACCCTACTTATTTTGTTTTTTTAAAATTACATAAAAATAAAGATGAAAGTTATTTCATATCAATACAATAGAATATACTTGTTAAAATATTAAAAAATCTAATTAGGACAATTATTTTAGAACAGATGGAGCATGATTTATGTAATTATATATTCAGACATTATCTTTTTCAAATTAAGAAGTGTGAGATCTTAATTTCACACTAACAATAGTGAGACTTTTTTTTTTCTTTCTGTAATTAACAATAGTGAGACTTATATGTGAGATAGATATAAAAGTAATAATATTAAAAATATATATATCAATCACATCCAAGTGTAAATATGGACAAGTGAAGGTAGCATTTTCATGTACTGTGCAACTCACACACACACATCTCACTTATGTGCATTTTTTTTTTATGGTGATCAACTGTTGACTTGTTGTTGAGGGTGTTGACTATGAGTCCATGTTATATATCTATATATATATATATATGCAGGACTGCGAGCTACATTCAATAGCCACTAGGTTCGGTTCGATCGCGGCACAAGATAGGAACATGGAGTATGAGAAGACCGGGTTTGCTTTCGTGCGCTGTAGGGTGACAGGCACGGGCCCACTATATGTGGGCCGGGCCATGGGCCAATACTCCAGAATAGTCTTCTCCTACACTTACTTCGATGACGTGGTGGCCCATGGAGGTTGGGATGACTGGGACCACGCCAGCAACAAAAACAAGTAAGCAAACCACCTACTTTCGTCAAACATAATATCTAGTGGGCCCCACTTTCTTCCCACCATACCCAGTGGGTCCCATTTCTCTAATGTGGTGTTCAAGTGGGCCCATTTTGCATTTGTGATGGGCCTAGTGGCCTTTTGGTCCTGATTTTTAGGCGGAGTGTTGAGTCTTGCCCAAGTTGAAGTCACTATTGGACAACTAGTCAACTTTATCATCCCGTGAAACGTTGAATTGTTAGTGACATTTAGATATTTTATATTATGTGATTAGCACCAAAAAGGAAAATACTATGTTTAAATTATATACTATATATATATATATATATATAAATATGATGGTTTATGCTTTCCGCAAAAGACCATTACCATGAACTATATTTTGATTTATTAGGTATTAAATTTAGCTCCAATCCATTCTCTTCGACCTCTCATCATTGCATGTTTAGGACTAGTCAAACCTCTTAAAAGGCATGGTTACAGTGAGAATCATGTTGAAATCTTTATTTTATTTTGCTTTATTCAGGAAAATGATATTCTACGCAAGATTAGAATTGAAAATCAAGTTCATGAAATTATAGTCATAATGAATCAACCCCATATTACTGTCCAAAGGGTGTCATTCATGCCTGTTTGGTTTACAAATCTAAAAATAATTTTTTTGTTTTGAAAATTGAGAAATATAAAAATTGTGCAAGAAATTTGCTTGGTTGAATTTTCAGAAAATTTAATTATAATGAAGTTATAATGTGTATAAGTTTGCTTATGAAGACGAGCACAAGAAAAAAATAAAAACAGAAATAAACGGATTTTAGATATTGTACAATCACATAAGAGGCAAAATGTAACATATCGGATGTTTCGAGTTGGACCCAAAAGTTCAAACTATGAAGTGAACATAATATTCAATCCATTTATAGCTAATCATTTTTGCATCAATGTTAACCCTCTAGAAATACATACACATTCTGAATTTAATTTTCTTCTATTTGATTAATGAAAGTGTTCGTCTCATCTGATGATCACAGGACAGTGTTTTTTGGAGTGTACAAGTGTTATGGGCCTGGAGTTGCTGCGGTTCGGGGCGTATCATGGGCCAGAGAACTGGATTACGAGTCGGCCCATCCATTTCTTGTCAAGAGCTTTGTTAATGGAAGGCATTGGATTGCACCATCTGATGCTTAGCCCACACCCACACCCCAAATATATATATATATATATTCATTCTTCACAATATTCAATCATTTTATTTCACAAGTAATCCCAAAAATTCGTTACGGTGCCATTTACGTTGTTGTAGTAAATTTCTTTATTTTTATTTTTTTAATGTTTTAAAAAATTAAATCACACAAACACACACCATTGTTGTACTAAATTGATGTCCAATTAACTCGTAACATATATTTTTTGCTTTCTTGTGATAATTATAAAGTACTTCCAATTTTTAATAAATAGGTTTTGAAATCCACAAATAAGTTTTGTACATCAAGTATCTTCTATGTTAAAATGATTTCATTTGATGGATATTGTCTTATTCAACTTCATGATATACAAATGTTCTTATATGTATGCAAAGTCAATTTTTAAATAGTTCAAAAATCCTTACAAACTAGGTATATGTGTATATATATATAATTTAGCAAGAAACGACTTAAAAAGGACATAAGAAACTACAGGCATGACTGTCTCCTGTTTCTCAAACAGTTTTCAAGAATTAAAAAAAAAAAATCAAAAATACTTTCACAAACCCTGTTTTTTTTTTTTCAATTTTCGAAACGACTAATGAATTAATAATTATCCATTTAACATTAAGCACACAGTTGAATATGTTCTTTATACTTACGTACATACATAATCAAAATATTATCTTTAGTATATATATTAAAGTATAGCTTTTATTATCTAAAATAGACTTTCGTAATTGAACCACTAATAATTGATCATCCATCATGTATGAAGATCAAATTTCTAAATCGACACATAGTTCTAAAAATTTTATTGTTATTATTAATTTGGATCAAACGTTGTCAAATTCATCTCTTACGTATTATTTTTCAAAAAATTACAGATAATAAATGCACGAAAAAGATTTATGAATCCTTTCAAAAAATAAATAAATTATGGGGTGAAGATTTCAATAAAACAATTCTCATGCAATAAAATTCAATACATTATACATGTTACAGAATATTCGTTATTGATGTGATTGTTTAGTGGGAGTTTTTAAATCAGTACTGCAAGGCATGTTTTTTGACTAAAAAATAATTCCTCCTTTTCTTTTCAGTGATATTGGTATTTGTGAGTATCTATGGCAATATTGCTTTGGTAAAGGGAAAATGAGCACATTAGTATTATTTTTGATAAAATACTTAGTTTTCTTTGTCGAATGATTGCTCTTCAAACTCAGAATCCTAGAAGAATTATCCGAAGAATCTGATGAGGCAGCATCAAAGAAGAAGGTGGAGGGGTATGGAACAGACGAGTGACTGTTTTGCTAAACCTAGGGGTGTTTAGGCAGTTCAGTTCTATAGGAGTT
Organism: Cornus suecica; assembly: GCA_963922005.1. NCBI lineage: Eukaryota > Viridiplantae > Streptophyta > Magnoliopsida > Cornales > Cornaceae > Cornus > Cornus suecica. Next base: position 55,149,090 of record OY998245.1, read on the forward strand.
CGGTTCTGGTTTCAAAATTTTAAGAACCGAAAATTTCGATTCGGTTCGGTTCCGGTTCCGGTTCCGGTTCCGGATCGGCGGAATCGAACCGGAATCGAAACCGAACAATTTTTTATTTTTTATTTTTTAAAATTATTTAATAAATAGTGTGGGATGCATTGGATTTATAAACTATAAATCACAACCTACATTGACCATACTTTAAAAATGTTTGAAAATTTTCGTATGATTTAGAGATTTAAGTTCATACAAGTTTTACCTTATATATATATATATATATATATATATATTTACATATAGAAGCATATATACATATTTATTTCGTTTGATATAATTATTTTCATTCCATTAATTATATATTTGATTTTGAACATCCCTAATTGGCTCAACCTAATGGAAAAATGGCGGGCACTGCTAGATTGTGCAAACCTTCTACTTATTCTAGCATTAAAGATTATTTGCTAATGTGGTTAAAGATTGACAGTTTGCATGAGGATGCATTTCTTGTTTGGGTTGAAGTTTTATATTAAATATGGATACGAAGGCTTGCAGCTTAATGTACAGGGCTTATGTAAGATTAGTGGTACGTCGTTTTTTTGTCCTGAAATATATCTCAAGTGATGAATGAGAATGCAATGCCCGCCAAACAGGTTTTCAAATTTATATTTTGTCATTATTTGTAAACAATGGTACGAGGGGATAATTTGGGCATGTTTTTAATTTAGGGAGTGTATTTATACGAATTTTTTCGAAAAAAAAGAAAGAAAGAACGAAGGATCATAATCTGCTCGCCTGAATAATAGGGATCGTTTTGCACAAAGTCTATACATCATTGGGTTCATTGCACTCTCACTTCTGAAAATGGGAGTTCTTTCTGCACGAATTCTATACTTTTGGCGGGTTTTTATGTGCGGATCCTATTTCAATTGATGAGTCGATTCACCTACACGTCTTAAAACATATAATTTTTTTGATAAGCCAGTCATTTTTTCCAGCGTTTCGGAATACGGTTAACAACATGTTAATTACGAACCAATGGAACAGACAAAACGCAAATTAATATTTTTATTAATTATCAAGAACTAATAAGATATTTCCTTTAAGAAACTACAGGCATGGCTGTTTTGTCAAACAATTATCAAGAATTCAAAATTAAATTTTCAGAAAAACTTTCACAACCCCTTTTTCCAGGGGTGTTTCAGAAAACAGTTTTCCACAAACAAATTTCTTGAAGTATTGTAGGAAATTAAAAATCCCGCCAATCAAAACAGGATATTTCTCCCAAAAAAAATTGAATACAATATAACCCAACCAAGGGCAGATGTATCCGGTCACTTCCAACGTGGAAAAGGCTCCAAAAATTAAATTATAATTAAAAAAGAAATGACAACATATCGAAGGCATTTACAATGAAGTAGAAAAAAAAATTCATTTAATACCTCTTCCAACTTTAATATGACTACCACCTTAGCATAACTCTGACCCAATAAAAAATATTTATGAAAAAATACATGTGTACACCATAAAGCCTAAGAGATTGAAAATGTAAAACCATTACAGTATTGAAGGAATTTGAAATAAAATTCTAACGAAACAATTTTTATTTTGCATGAAATGAAGTGAAACTGCAGGCAAGAACAGCCACAATGTCGGAGATATCGCCTCACATTATACAACAATTTTGCTGAGACTCGACCATCTCCGGTGATCTGCAAGAGGAAGATAAAAGGCTTGTTCAGCTACTATTATGTGGTTTTAAACAAATAACACAATCTTAAACTACTTCAACTTTTACTTGATGTTCCCAACATTTCAATTCTGCTAAATGAAGATGAATATTTCGTGTTTTACACAAAACCATCTCGGCCAGAAGACCATGCATGAATTCTCTCTCAGAGCCATCTAATTAAGTTTAATAACCTTTCGAAGAAGGATACAATAACGAATACAATTGAGGACTCGGGGAGGAGAAGCTTGTAGTATATTTTTAGCCCGTATAGCTACACCAATAATCCTCCACAAACTAGCAATTTCTATCAGATAAGCGAAAATGACAAGTAAATTATAATATTCAACAACGAGTCTATCCAAGGCCACTTTACTCGTGTTATTTTTTCTTAAAATCACACCCGAGTTGATAGGACAATAACTAACCATGGACAATAAATTAATTAAGAATTTAGGCATGTTTTTCGAAAATAACTCCCTGTGAAAAATAACAGACAAGAAGAATACTTACAATTGGCCAAGAGTCGATAGATCAAAGTCAGGAGCAAGCTCTTGCACAATATCATTAGGCGGTTGGCCACATTCTTGCATTTTCTGCATGAGCTCAACAATCTTGCTGAAATTATTAGGTTCAGTTTCATAAACTTCATTCAGCTTTTTTATGAGTTCATATTGGCGGAAGTAAGGGTCATATTCTTCTTTACTTAGTCCAGCTTTATGCTCTTCCAACCATTTTGGATATCTTTCTTCAATTTCTTTCATAGGTTCGTGTAGAATTTCCTTTGACAAGAGCTGTTGCATCATGGTCTCTACAATGGACTCCATGTCCTGGACAAAGACAAGAAAATAATTAAAGCTCCCCTACTCCTTGATAGATTGTAAATTAAATATATATATATATATATAAAAAAAAAAGTATAGTTGAGACAACATGGACAATGAAACAAATTAAACACCATATATCATAAAAACAATAAGTCTAAAACGATGCGATCATACTGTTATGACAGTTACTAGTAGAGATAGCAATGCAATGCCATTGGCTCCCAGTCGATGCCCTTATAGATTGCCTAAAAACAAACGCAGAAGCGTATACACCCCACACATAAATTTACAATTTTATAGAGGAATATTCCTTTCTCTGTGTATATTTGTAGGAGCAATCACCCAAACTAGGCCTAGACCAACCTGGCTTAGTTTTGGCAGAATTCTGTTTCCCATACATTTTTTATACTAAAAGGATATTTTACGTACATCAATGATGGTCAAGTTGTGTAAACTAGAAAATATAACAACTGAATTAAAAACATCTGAATTTTTCTCAGTTTGATTGGAGTGCTGAGTCCAAATAAATAATATTCCCAGTTCTCAGCATAAGTGGCAACTCTAAAACTGCTGGGATCTAGCAGGTAGAATTTCTTAAGCACATGAAACGTTCAGATGTTGCCAATGAGGACACATGCACAAATCTACCTTTATGGTTTCCTTTGACCTAACTTCAAGAGAAAGAAAAAAGCAAAGTAAAGAAGGATAAGTATATGATTGAAGCAAGCCACTACTTAACCCTCCCCCACCAAACAAAAAGGGAAATTAAAAATCACAAAAGCATACTCCCTAAAGACGGTTTTCTGCAGCACCATTAAGACCCTCACAACTCTTAGGTACACACAAATAATTATATAGATACTGATAATTTTTTCCAGGCTTCATTACCTTATGCGAAGGGATGACGGGATTGGTCAATAAGCAAATATACACGAAAAACTATATCAGCGGAGACGACTTTCAGTACCATTACATGTATCCAGTATCATGTTAACAACTAGTTGATGGAGAACAACTAGTTCATAGCACTTTTTCCTTTTCGAGCTAAAGTTCTGGCTGAAGTTTGCTTCAAGTGAGAGATGAGACTCGAGGTGTATCCAAGGTTCGTAGCCAAGGTCGCAGATGCGGTGTAACAGACTCGGGCAAGTGTTGTGCTTACACAACAGAAATGGTTATCGAAGTCATGATTTTTTTTTTGAAAGATGCACATGGTGACCAAAATGCACCTATTCAGGACTTTTTCCAACATAATTCGACAAAGATGAATTTTTAAAAAAATATGTAGTATAAGCAATGAACAATTAATGAATTATAAGTTGTGTTGGGTATGAAAAACGTTTAACATAAACTTCTTTTGAAACTAATGAATCAAATTAAACATAATTTTAAAATAAATAAGTACTTCTAACATAGAGCACAAAATATTAATATTTGTAAGTAATGAAGAGAACATGAGAACAGTATACAAGTTATATTGTACTATTTATTAAATAGTTTACACTATATAGTGAACTAGTAACTGTGCTATTAGAATTAAAGTATATAATATATCTAGAGCCTATATATATAAACTATCAATAATTTAAACTCCGTTGAGTGTTGAGGGAAACTTCAGTAAAGGTGTTCGCGATCGTTCCCCTGCTCTGAAATAATTCTTGGATCTTGAAGTGGTTCTTGCAAACCACTTTGTTCTATCAAACCAAAACACAATACACAACTTTATATAATATTCCTTCCCAACCAATATATTACTAAACTTCGTTCTATGCAACAGAAGCACCATACACCACGGCAGAATGTTTCTTTAATGATCTATGCAAATCAATATATATTAGACTATGTTTGGCGCATGATCATGTTGCAGCATGCCTCGTGATTAATAAAACCCACTGATGTTCCTTGAAACAAAGTTTATCTAATGTAATAAATACAGGAAATAAAATATCATAAAATCTGTCTCCCTCCATCTATTCTGCAGTAAACATTACTTCATGATGGCTCTAGATGTAGCTTACCATATATTATCACAAGACTGCAGTACCAAGACCAAACAATGACCACCAGTGTTAAGTTGGGCACACGGAATCAGGAATGTATTTGCAACAGGAGGGTAAACTATAAGTAGCTTGACCAGTTGTTTCATTGCATTTGAGCTTGAGCAGCAAACATTGTTTCTACTTCATGAATTAACCACCACTCAATCTGAAGTTTCAAAATGCCAATTCTTAGGTGGTGGTGGTGGTAAAGTGGGGGGAATAGATCTAATCCAGACTTCCTCGTAAAAATCTTCTAATACGGACCTAAATTTTCAGCTAAATTACTAGAGGCAGAAAAAACACAAACCTCTTTTCTCAAATTCATTTTGTTGACTAATATTTTCTATTGTGCTTTTATTCAAAGTTGAAGCTCAATCTATGCACCCTAAACCAAACCAAACATGGCTGTCATCATCTAACTAAATGGCAAATCCAAAAACCATATTGGCATCCAATGATTTTCCAAGTTTCTTTTTTATGGGCGGTGGAGTGGCACAGAGTAAGACAACCTAAACTAAAAACCTAATGTTAAGAAATTAAACAAAAATGATTGCAACAATTTTTAAATAATGTAAGTCTAAACCTCGTGGAAAGATCACCACATTAGCTTTTGATGGCTATCATCCTAATCCTGAACCAATGGTTGAAGAAGTGGTTGATGAACCACACGAAAATCCTTCTCTACCTGTTGATCAAACACCAGGCAGATCTGAGGGTAACTCTAAAGGGAATAATTGTTCTTGCTCAGTTGCAGGAACGTAACACTGATCAAATCGAGATGCCTGGATATATTCTTTGACAGAAGAAGGGCGAGGAATAGACAGAAGTTTGGTGACTTTTTTCTTTAGTACGTCACAGGACCGTTCACTAATAACAATCTACCATTAGTTAACCCTTATACCGCTTTCTCCAAACCCAATCAGTCATTCATCTTGATCTATCATTATTAGCCAGCAAAAAATTAACTGTAGTGTTCAAGTCACACTTGGGACAAAAGAATGTGTGTAGTACTTACCAAAAGCATGATAAGTCATTTATATACATCAGACACAATCATGACGTTTTATTTAGAACAACATACAGTTGAAAAAATGTAAACATTGTAAAGGAAAAGGAATGCAGCAATAACAGAAATATACTCTCAAGGAATGACAGAATACTAATGGATAAGCTGAGGGAAAGAAAGAACATTTGTTTGCAACAAGATCCTAGTCTCCTCACCATCCAATGGGAAGGAAAAATTGCAGTTGCCCATTAATAAGGCACAAATGATAAAATTTCAGAACACGGAAATGTTCTATTTTTGTTAAGTACAACACAGGAAATGTTATTAACAGAAGGAGCCAATACAATTTTAAGGATTAGAAACAAGGTGTAATCACTAAAGCCACCAATGCAAGGGCACAGCACATATCAACATGGAGATGATGCATCTTCCTCTTATGACACACCATTTTTGTGTTGTTCTAAAAACACAATAAATGGCCACATTGCTAACAATTAAGCTAAAACTGCATGCAAACTATGAGTTCCTTATCCCCATGGAAGACTGGCCAACAAGACGATAATTAGGTAAATTCAACACTTTGCCATAACACGATAATCAATTAATTATGAAAGCAACATGTATTTCTTCAAGCAATTTCTCGCATGCTTTTGAGATAAATGTAAAACAAACCAAAATGAAAAATACTAACTGTTGCAATTTCGTAAGATGTTACAGGTAATACCCAAATTGAAATAAATATGAACACTAGGCCTAATGATGCAAACCATGAGCCAAAAGCACCAAACAACATAAAATTTCAACTCAAATTCACAATTTCACAAGTATTCCAACCACAAAGGCATAATGGAAGATGAATCAAACAAAACCAACATCCTAATCTCGTGGACAGAAGAAATACCTGAGACCCAGCAAGCTCCTCAAACTGCTTAACCCAATCCTCCATCATAGCATCCTTCCCAAAATCATCTCCGCCGGGTTTTGGACCAGTCACCGACTCTAATCCCTTAACAGCCTCCTTGGTCTGCTCTCTAAGCTTATCAAGAGCCTCCGAAACATGTGATTCTTTGGACACCTTTTGCTTACCCTTTTTCTTACTTCTCAAATCAGGCAATCCCATACCCAATCCTTGAACCTCACTAGGCATAGAAGAACTCTCTGGTTTATTACCTCCACTATCTCCAGTCCTACAGACATAGTAAACCGTTTTCTTCATACCCATTAATCCATTTTAGAATGCCATAACTAAAAATATAGCTACAGAAGGTTAATACCACAAATTAAATACACACACACACACACACACACACACAAATACACAATATAGCTACAGAAGGTTAATGCTTGTCTGGGTATATATAACTCCACTATCTCCAGTCCTACAAACTTAGTTACCCCTTTTCTTAAAACCCATCAATTTGGTTTTTCCTTAAGAATTTCATAGCTAAAAATCAAAATTCAAAACTTCAATTGTACATGTATATATTAGTAGTGCATATACAGCTAGAAACAAGATGTGCGCGTGTGTATATACAAAAGAGAGTACCAAACCTTGTAGAGGAAGAAGTGAGATTGAGGTTCTGGAAATCATCCAAAGCGTCTGAAACAATTCAAAAGTGATTGAGAATACAATTATTGCATATATATATAAATGCATCTCTCGTAGATATATAAATATATATATAGAAAGAGAGTATTAGTTTCTTACCGTCGAGGAGTTGGTCTAAATCGGCGGAGTGATCAGCCATTGATGCTCCCAAATTCTCTCTCTCTAGAAATCTGTCACCTTCTCTCTCTAAGAATCTGTGTGCGCGCGTGTGAGGGAGAGAGATAAGGGAGAGGGTGGAGGATGAGCAAGTTGAGCGTATCGGCGAAGGAACCGACGAGGTCTGACGACACCCACAGCTGAGGTGGGTCCCGAATCAAGATGGACGGTTCTGATTTGATGATCGGAGTCTTTGACTCCAATTTGACCAAAGAATCCCAACCCACCCAAGTTCGTGCTCTTGTGAAAACCTATCCGTTTGGTAAAATGGAAATTAAACTCAATTTTTGATTGTTTTATAATTGCAATACTAGGAAAATACATACATATATATATATATATAGATATATTATCTAGATTTTATTATATTTATTAAATAGGATAAAAGGCTAAGGGGCTGTTTGGATACTAGTTTTTTACCTTTGTTTTTGTTTTTTGTTCCCCAACTGAGTTAGAAAACGTGTTTGGAATGCTTAATGCCCAATTCCCTTCTCAAGCACAGTAAAAAAATACTACTCTAATTTCAGTCGAAAATGAGAACATCATTTTGATGTTCTTTGTGTTTTTTACACTGTATATGGTCAAAGAGAAAAAACGTGTCCTTAGATTATCTCTTTAAATTGTTCTCTTTATCAAAAGAAATGTCGTCGCCTCTCTCCACAAACCCTAGAACGAAGAAGAAAAGCTCTTCCACTCTCTCATCTCTCTCTCTCACAAACCCATAGATCGACTTCTCTTTCAACCCTTCGTTGATTTTCGTCTTGTTCTCTTCAATTCTTTTCCGATTTGTCCTTTCGGCGATTTTGGACATTTGAGGTTCAGAAACCCTTATCAATCTACAAGATTGAGGATTCGTTTGGTTTTTTCTTCAGAAACCATCCCTCGTCTCCTTTCTCCACAAACCCTAGAACGAAGAAGCTCCTCCGTCATTTTTTTGGTCTTTCGTCGGTAGATCTGAAAGAGAAAACAGTCCGAACATCATTTCAGACAATCATCCAATTTGGGCTTTTAAGGATTTGAAGAAGTAAGTTCTGATTTATTTATTTTCTTCCTTTTCTTTTTCTTCATGTTCTTTGAGTGACTCTCTCTCTATATATATATATATATGGGTGTGTGTATATGTAGATGTTTTAGAACTTCAATTTATTGATAGTTTGTCAGTATATGTAGATGTTTGGTTAAGAGATTTTACCCACAAACACAAAGTGCGTATCTACTCACTATCATGTTCTCTCTTTGTCGGACAAGCTCTCTCTTTTAACAGGTTCTGCCTCTCTCCTCTCAATATTTTCTGAATTATTTAGATTTTGGGGATAATTGATATGTATATATCTGGTAGTTTTAGAGTATCTTGATGTCTAGTTTTTTTCTATTTTGTGTTTCCACTGTGTAAACTATTTGTACATAGAATTCTTACAAGTCACGATATGACCTATACCTGTTATTATTATGTATTTTCTTTAAATTAAACCCAAAGGCTTAACTGAAAATATTTTTCTAAATCAAATTATAGAAACCAAAACCCCCTTCACTACATGGTTATTTTGAGTTTAAAAAATAAAAATACAAAAACACAAAGTTGTCAGAAAAAATAAAGAAAATGAGAGAGACTTGGAAATGCTAGAGAATCAAGGGTGACATGTTGTGCTCATGTGTATGTACTTTTGAAAGAAATAGAATTGTTGTTCCGTAAAAAGTACTAAATAATGTAGACTACATAGTAGGAGGTGTGGTTCATAGAATTGTGAAGTAATGATATTTCAGGAATTCCCAGTCATTGGAAATTAGGCTAATCTAAATATAGTATCAAGAAGTTTATGATCTCTTCCATTTATTTTTAGGTGGAAGTGAAACTTGCATTCCCTTTTGTTGAGAACATATTGGTCCTTAAGAATAGAATTTGAGGGAAGTGATTTATTTTGAATCAACAACATAAGTTATACCAACATTCCTTACATCTCAAATTTTGTTTTTTCTACATCATATATGAGCTTTCTTGTTTGACTGTTAAATTAAAGAAATTTTCCCAATTGTTGGAATTTCTTATATTAGGTAAATGCGAAGATAAATGCATTTCTATACATGATTGTACTTATATAGGGTTAAATTCGTAGACATCACCTTAGGTTTGGAAGAGGTTTGATTTAAATTATTTAGCATGGTTCAACATAATCGGTTTCTTTTATTGCATTTGTTTCTTTGTGAAAACTAATATTATTTATTTTACTTGTCAAAAAGTTTGATTTTTGTAACCCTTTGAAGATGGTGCTTTTTATTACTACTTGACCCTTGAGACAGAGTAAAGAAATGCATAGTATTCCATCAATGACAAGTGTGATTTCTTAGTCACAACACCACTTATAAAACCCAGTTCTACCTGAACCCACTGATAATTGTCCAAAGACACAGGTTTAATGTTCTTTCACCAACCAACATAACATTCTCCTTGAATTGCTCATGCCATCTTCTCTGTCTTTTCTTGTTCCACTTTTGAAAAATGAATGATTCTTTAGAGAAGTGACTGATTTATTTTCTTTAGTCATAATTAATTCCAATGATGGTTTTCTTAGTTACCTTCAATCTTGGATTGTTTTTTATTCTATATGTTTTCATTTCTCTCTCTTTTGATTGAAGAGATGCAACTTACTTTTCTGCACATATTTTAGTACATTGGATTGAGGATGACCGAACCGGTGACGCCAAACATCTTCACCCACACTCCTAAATCGATTTGAATAAAATAGTTGAGCTATAAAGGAATAGTAATGACTCTGCTGTAATTACGGTGTGAAGTATGTGGCAAAGGATTTTAGTTGTATTGTTTGAAAAAATAAAGAAAAGGAGAGAGGCTGAACAAAGAGGGGCATTGGGAAATGCTAGAGAATCAAGGGTGACATATTGTGCCCATGTGTATGTACTTTTGAAAGAAATAGAATTGTTGTTACGTAAAAAGTACTTAATAATGTAGACTATATAGTAGGAGTTGTGGTTCAATAATGGTTACCCAAGTTGTCCTATTATGTGGCATTTGCTGCTCCAAGCCTTCAATGATAGCCAACATTAATGAATGCTTTATTTTTGTTCTAGTTCGAATGTAATTTATAGTCGTTGTATGATTATGGTGTGAAAAAAGTATAGGGTATATATCTTTGTCTGCAGTAGAGCTATTAATCATTGATTTTTGGGTGTCTAAGGATTAAGTAGGTGTTAGTAGTGCTTAATCTGTTATTGACTGACCACTTGGTCCTTGCATTGTACAAAAGTATTATCAGTTGTTGCTTGAACTGTATACACTATTGAATTAAAATTGTGTTTGCACTGTCCAGACTTACACAAATATGGTGAAGAATTTTTATGCACTTTTTAAAGGCATTTCTTGGCTTTTACTTATGAAGAATTTTAGTTAGTGTTTAAGGTATTTCCTGAACTAGAATTAGTGTTAGTTTAGACATACCAATGAATAGTTCTATTTAGTAGATTTGACCATTCATAGAAGAAAAAAAAAATATAAAATGTTGGTCATATAAATTAAGCATATACTGGAATATTAAGATATAGCTTCAAAACATTGACTATCCCTTCAAAATATGCTTTTAGGTGTAGTAACTCTCAGTAGAAGTACGTAAACCACAAGCTTCACAATAAAGCATGGTATAACATATATAACTTTGTAGTCATATTTCTATTTCCCTTTTTCCTTTGTCCATCACACATTTACTGTGTTTAATAAAAAAAAAATTCATACATCACTCATGTTGTCATTATCTTTGAAGATGGATACTAATGTAGAGGAAGGTACTGCGAATGAAAATCAGATTGGAGTGTTAGAGGATAATAAACTTTGGGGTAAGACGTAATATGAGAAGTTGTTGAACCTAATGGAAGAGCAAGTACACCTTGGTAACAGGACTGGCAAGGGAGCATTTAATAAAACTGGTTGAGAAAATATTGTCAATAGCCTTCAAGCTAGTTTTTGAAAAGATTACATACTGAAAAAAGTTGTGGGCAAATGGAATAGGGAAAAACCAATTTGGAGGAAGTTCAAAAAAGTTAAGGAACACACAGGAGTTGGTTTGACCCTACTACTGGGTTGGTGACCATGCCCCTTGAACTATGGGAGACTATGGACAAGGTAATTAGTAATATTTAATTTTCTATAATTTACACCAACTTTAAATTTCTTTGATTCGTAATGACTGTATAGTTAAATATCTTATGTTTTGGTTTTTAGGAAATCACTGGGTCTAAAGGTAAATTTATGGGTAAGTCGTTCATGTACCATAGGCAATGGAGCGTTATAGACGCATACGAGGAAGCTACGGGTGAACATGCCATACCTTCGACACAAATACCGAAATCCTTCCCAGAGTTCTCCACCCGTCCAGTTCCAGTAGTTATCGGGGATGATGATATTGATTTTGACGAGCTCATGGGGAGTCCCAGCAAAAAACGTAAGAAAAATAGGGAAGAAGGTATGATGAAAATAATGGATGATTTCATGAGGGTGATTGAGAAAACATCAGAGAGAAGATATGAGAAATTTGAGAAATCATTCCAAAGTGTGGTAAGTGCCTTTAAGGAAGCCAGTTCAAAGTCAACTCCCCGAATGGAGTCCCCTAAGAGTCGTAATGATAAGGCCACCTCCCCCTCTAAGAAGTCGTACGAAGTTTCTAGTGTGTATTGAAATCTTAGACACTATAGAGGGAGTAGATAGTGTGCATTATTCTAGGGTTGTGATGGCGTTGGAGAAGTTTGTGGCACTTCGGAAATTCTTTCTCAAAGTTTCAGATGATAAGAAGCGTGATTGGGCGATGGGTCTTTCTTAGAGGGGGAGTCTTTCGTACTTTATTTGGATTACTGTATCGTTGAGTACTATTTTGCTAATTGGATGATTTTTATTTTCTTTTATTTGGAAGACTATAGTTTGCTTTTATTTGGATTGTTGTTTGCTTTTTATTTGGATGACTATAGTTTCTATGTAATTTGGATTGTTGTTATGTTTTTATTTGGAAGACTGTAGTATAAACCTTCTTAAATGTCAAACTAGTTTAGATGTTTCGTTTAAGTCTTATATTTCTTTGATTTTATTCTATTTTTAGTGTTTATTCCAATTTTATTTTTAGTTTTAAACATGCTATGAATGCTTGGTATGTTGTTAATTTTTGTATATTTGTCATTAGTAGGTAAATCAAGACCATTATGAGCTTTCCAGAACGTTACATGTTGAATTTGTTTAATAATGAGCGAGCACCTTATTGTCTTGATAACTCCCTGCGAGATCATATAGTTCGCGGGGTTTGCATGATGTTGGAAGCCTATTATATGGAGATGGAGAATGAACGAATGCCATGTAGGAATTCGATTATGAGGGGTTCTGCATATGTCATTGAGATACTAAATGGGCATCCGGATAGATGTCATCAAAGTCTTCGGATGCAACACAACGCCTTTCGGAGATTATGTGACAAGTTAAAGTCTTTAGGGTTAACTGACTCTAGAGGCGTAGAAGTAATCGAACAAGTTGCAATTTTCTTAATAGTCCTAAGCCAGAGTCTCACGAATCGGATGGTTGCCGAAACATTTTAGCATTCAACTGAAACCATATACCGGCACATACACATGGTACTTCCTATGGTTGGACTTCTTGGGAATGAAATCATTGTCCCTCCTAACATGAGCCAAACTCCACAACATATTCTGAATAAAGGGCCGGGATTCCACCCATTTCGAGATTGCGTGAGCGCAATAGACGGCACCCATGTGCCTGCCCATTTAGATGCTGACAAGGTACATCCGTATAGAGGTAGGGAAGGCTTTCCAACGCAGAATGTTATGGCAGTTTGTTCGTTCGACATGTTATTCACATATGTCGTAGCAGGCTGGGAAGGGTCAACTAATGATTCAAAAGTATTAAATGAATGCATTCAATGACCGGCTTGGAGGTTTCCCAAAGCGCCACAAGGTAAATATACACCTCCGATGATAATATTTCATGAAGTATATTGTTTAATTAATTGTTGATTTATTTTAATTGTGGATATGTTAGGAAAATATTATTTGGTCGATTCCGGATATGCCAATCAACCGGGATTTATTGCCCTCTACCGAGGAGTAAGATATCACTTGCCCGAATTTCGAGCAGTTAACAATAGATGGCATGGCAAGGAAGAATTGTTTAATTATAGACATTCCTCACTACGGAATGTCATTGAGAGGTGTTTTGACATGGTTAAACAACAGTTTCCAATACTAAGGTTAATGCGTCCATACAAGTTCCTGATTCAAGTTAGATTTGTCATGGCTAGTTGTGTTATGCACAACTTCATAAGGTTGTTTGGAGAACCATATGACATATTTGATGGTACAGAGGAGTAGAACGCGGATGATGGGGATGGGGCTGATGATGATGATGAGGTCTTACAAGGTCAGCATGACACCCAATTTATGCAGGAGTTTCGCAATAATATAGCTAATGAGATTTGGCAACATAGACAATAGTGTACCACTTTGTATTTTGATGACTAATTGGATGACTGTAACATATTTGTATGCGTAATAGCTTTTGTAGATCGTGGTTCTATGTATTAACTTTCCTTGCTTTACTACTATTGGATGACTCTAATATATATTTTTTGATGGATTGTGAAAAAATAAAAAAATAGGCATGTATGGAGTTTTGGGCCACGGGCCACCTTGTAGGTGTGGCAAGGATCCTATGGTTCTTTATCAGGCCCACACGAAAGAAAACTATGGACGGTATTTCTATCGATGTCCAGATTGGGAGGTATGATTTAAGGTTACCGTATATAATATTCTAAAATATATATTTTGAAGTCTATAATTGATTATATTTCCTTTGCAATTATAGGATCACAATCGTAGTTTTCTGTGGCTGGATAGACTAAATGCGGAAGAACAAGGAATTAATGAAGCAGAAGATAGTAACAATAATTTGGGTAATGTTGTTGTTGATATTCAACAAGAACAACATTGGCAAAAGTACATGCTATATATGGGTTGTATCTGCCTCAGTTCCTTGTTGGTTCCTATGTGCATTTTCATATTAATTGTATTTCTTGTTATTGTACTGAAATGAAGAGATCCTAGTGGTATGAGACGATGTTGTAAAATATTATTGACATTTATCATTTATGGAGTAATATATATGTAGAATATGTTGGGTATTCAAATAATTGTGTCATTTTTTTTTCTCTTCCATATATTTATTGCTACTTATTTTATAAAGAAAAAAAATTACTTATAATTTTAATAAAAAAATAATATTATTAATCATTTTTAGGAGAATGTGTTATATGAATTTTTTCAATTCCAACGCTTATATGCAAAAATTTAAGTAAAATCTTTAAAAAAACAATTCAACTGCCAAACATGTGTTTTTTGTTTTTGTTCTCAATTTGGAAAGTGTTTTCGTGAATAGTAGAAAAAACAAGGGAACAACAAAAACCTGTTTTTTTGTTCTTTTTTGGGATTTTCCAAAATAAAAAATAAAAAAAATGTGAAAATATTTTCCCGAACAGTTCTGCAATTGGCACCACCCCTTCACCTCCACCCTCAACCACCACCACCAGCCACCACCCCCACCTTTCACCACCAAAGAAGGGTTTTGGGGTTTAGAGAGAGAAAGTGAGATTGATAGATCATTTGCAGTAATGGGTTTATAGGCGGTAAAAAGAAGTGTGTATGTAAGAGAGAGAGACGAAAAAAGACTGAAGAATGAAGGTCGAGAAGAAGAAGACTCGTTTTTTTGTCCCAAACAAAAATTGTGTTTTTTTTGTTTTTAAGGTAAAAAACAAGGATAAGAACAAGAATGTTTTTTTGTTCTCGAGAGGACAAAAATAAAAACGAAAACAAGGTTTCCAAACGGGGCCTAAGTAATTTTGTAGAATATTTCAAGAGAATTGAAATGATTATTTTTATAAAACTTAGTAAAACAAAAATCTTTGGTTCGCGACTAGGGTTTTTTTTATTTAATATTTTAAAAATAGTTTTTCGTATTCTAAAAAAAAAATATAAAAATAATCTACTTAATTCAATTCGGTAAATTATATTTTTTTTAAAATTCAATTATAAAATAATTTTTTTAAAAATTAATTTACTTTCAACATTTTTAAGAAGTATTTCTTGGATTATGTCCTTATTTATTTACAGTAGTCCATTGGGTTTTTGTGATGAATTTAATTTTGCCGAAAATCTAAGCCAACTTATTAAATGTCTTCGGGTGTCTCCAAGTTTTTCTTCATAACTATATATGCATATAATTTTTTATCTGTCAAAAAAATTTATTTAAACTATGTAAAAGTTGTTTAATTATAGACAAATCATACGTAAAAAAATTGAATAAATAATTAAAGTATTTGATAAATATTAAACATATACATTATAATATATATTTAAAATTATATATATACCTAAGAAGTATCGAATACATATATAACTATTTAAAAAGTGTTACACGACAAAGGCATGCCCTCGTGCTTTTTAGTGGCCGAGTACTTAATTCGCAAATTAAAACATTTTATATTTAATAGTGTTTGAAAACATATTCAACATCATTAAAGTTGTATTTTTGGTATAAAACATATTTGATCACGAGGTGGCTAGATTATTTAAAAAAAAAACATATTCCAAATTTAAATATCTAAAAAAAACACAAAAAAAGTAAAAAGAAAAAAAAAAAATCCCTTAAAAACCAGCCAGTGGCAGTGAACACAAACCAAAGGGAGAGAGAATCAAATGGCTGCTGCTGCGTTATCTTCAGCCACCTCTCTCCGCCTCAAGCCCTCCTTCTCCGCCGTCCGCTTCCTCGCCGTCCACCGCCACACACCAAAACCCTTCCGAACCGTAACCCTAAACCTCATTTCCCATCTCCCGCCAAATCTTCTTCATCTCCGCTCTACTCCGCCAGCATTTTCCCTCCGGAGACGCTTTTGCAGTTCAATCTCCTGCGCTCTCTCCTCCGGCGAGGCCGTAGAGAAGACCAAGACAGAGTTCTTCGATGCTCAGGGCGTCGATAAGGTCGGAGAATTTCGAAAGAGGTTGAGGGTTGTTGACATCAAGGGAGGGCCAAGTGAGGGTTTGGACCGATTAGGGCAGACTTTGGTGGTCAGAGGTTGGGTTCGTACGCTTCGAGTGCAGAGCAGTGTCACATTCATCGAGGTACCTAGAGTGATTATACAAAACCAATTCATATATGTATATGTATATGTTTGTGGGAAATTAAGTATTGAATTGGGCTTAATTGATTTTGAGAGTTTCGTGTTGTGTGTGTTTTGAATGTACAGGTCAATGATGGGTCTTGTCTTTCAAATATGCAATGTGTAATGAACTCCGATGCTGAAGGTTATGATCAGGTACTATAACTGTCAAAATATGAATTTACATGTTCTTTTTCTTCTTCTTCTGTTTCTTATTGTTCATTTACTAATTGTTAATTAGCAAGTCAACAATTTTTTTGTTTTATTTTTATTCTGGTAATTTCAAAGGTATTTTAATATCTCCACCACCACAATGTCTTATGCAAAACAAGATAATCTGTCTCTTTCTTGTTTTTTCTCATAGCTATGCGCCCTCCATTTAGTTAGCATAACACTTTCTAGAGGACTAGAGCTAGGAAACTACTTACACAGCAAAAAGGAAAAAGAAGAAAGAAAAGTAAAATGGAGGACCATATCTGGAAACCACGAGAACTTACAGTGGAAGGTAAACATGGTGGGAAAGTAAGACTTTAAGGTGGACTATATTGAAACTTGATGGACCAACCAAACGGTACCTAAAATACATATGCAAGCTCACAATCATAAGTCAGTTCGGCAATCTACTCTTGTACTTGGAACCAGAATGGTAAAAATACCCACAAAAACACACAAAAGAGAAAACGCAGTGGTATTATCACTTGGTGGATAATTAATCTCCAAGACACACTGAAGGTATCCGGTTCGATTATGGGTTTTTCCATTTATAATACAGGTTTTTAAGTATAAAAAATACACATTATCGTCCGGGCAATTGTTCCAATGTCCATCTCTCATAAAAAAATGGGTAGTGGTAGGTATGTACGTAGAGTGAAGACACACTAGTTTTTTAAAAAAAAGATATAATTCAACTTAAATATGGAAGCTACTTATTGAGGATAATCTTGAAGAGACGTTGAGAGAAAACAGGTCTTAGTATTATTCTCATAAATTGGATAAAGTAAGTCTATGATAAGATTTCTAGATACAAAAGTTCAGTTAATAGAGAGGGTTTTAGAGAAAAAAGAATTAAAAATAGATTTGTCGACACAAGAAAGGGCATATCTAGTGGAACGGAATCATGTTCAGTTAGAGCACAATAGAGAAGCGAATTTCTGATCATTGCTGGCTTACATTGAGATCAGGATTTCGATTTTTTTATTTTTATTTTATTCTCTCTTTAGCTACCAAAGAACTGGCATCCTTTCTACAAGCTACCAAAAAAAGGGGTTGGCTATATGAATTACATTTTGCATTCTTGTCTTTGACATGTCATGTCTCTTGTAGAAAGTAACTTTCTATATTCATTTTTAATAGTTCATCCTAGTGTTAACTTCGATTGCCCTCTTTGCCTTCTACTTCTATGTAGATTTTTGTTTAAGAAGAGTTTCCCTCTTCTTACTGGAGTATCTATGGACTCTCTTTGGATATGTCCATACTACCCACGTCTATTTTCTCTCGTATCACTAATAGCTACCGCTCCTAATTTCTCCTGACATTTTGATTAGAGGTCTAGAATGAAGCTCTACAACAAAAAGAGTGGAAGATAGTAAAACTGAAAATAGATATTATAATCTACTGCAACTTCGAGGAAAACTGATGGGGTTTCCATTGAGGTTAATCCTCGTGTAAGGGTTAGATTGAAGTCAATAGGCATGGAAAAATCATAAAAAGTGCATTGGATGGAAATTATTATCTTAGACTAAAATGGTGGAATGAGTCAAATGTAGCGAACTCTAATGCTATCTTTTGGTTGAATGGAAGGAAAGAGGGGGGAAGCAGGGATGAATTATCTTTTCTAGCCCATGTTTTTGGAAAGCTTTTTCTCCTTCCAACAATAGATGAAAGAGATGAGGGGAAAGAAAGAGAAGTTGCCACTTGCCATATGAATTTCCAAATATGTAATACCAATTTTAACCCCCAGTTTCTTACAAATTTACTTGTTAAACCCTACTGAAATCTCTGACATTTATAATACGAGTATGCTGGTGAGAGGAAATAATATAAAAACTTTCATTCTCTGCCTTCTAACCAAACAAAAAAGGTGTCATTTTATCCGCCCTTTCTATCACCCCTTCCATAAAACCAAATTAAAAGTGAGGAATACACCTTTCGTTTCATAGGAATTCCTTATCCCTCTCTCCCCCATTATTTTTCCCTCCCTCCAACCAAACTGAGCATAAATAGTTGGAAATAGGTTCGTTAAGTGTATAGTAGATATATATATATACATATATTTAATTTAATTTCCCTCAAGTTCCTTAATGAATGCATTGAATGGTCTTTTAATTATTTATGGATCAGGGTTTCTGACAGTGGCTGAAATAATTGAGAAGTGTTTATTATGGATGATAGAGCAAATGTTTAGGTAAACATTCTTGCATATGAAAGTATACTTCAAAAGGAAATATCTTCATATGTATTCTTAGTAATTCCATGAACATGTGCACTTGTTTATTTGTGAAGAAGTATTGTGGGTTTTCCAGGCGTGTTTAATCAGTTTATAAATCTTTATATCCTTTCATGAAATTAATTCACAGGTGTAATCATTTCTGATGTTTCTTGCAATTAAGAACAGCATACATATCCTTTCATAAATCTAAGCTTGGGAGCTTATTAATAGGTGGAAAGTGGTTCGATTACAACTGGTGCATCGATATGGGTACAAGGGCTTATCGTGGAAAGCCAAGGATCAAAGCAGAAAGTAGAATTGAAGGTTGAGAAACTTGTAGTGGTAAGAATTTTCTTATTCTCATCAAACCGAGCAATTTCGTTCTAACAATATATATAGGATTTCTCTTCCTACTGCATCATGAGGTAGTTCTGTGTAGCTTACTTTGGTACTGTTCAAATCTTTTGGAACATGCACATTCTGTCTGCTATTCACTTGTTGTTGGTAAAGTATACGGCTTTTCTTGATTCTTAGTCATTAATCTGATTATAATTTTTGAGTTCTCCGAGTGTTACAATTTTCCTTATCACCAGTGAGTTGTTCCTCTGCTTAAATTATTTCATAATATACGAGGTTTACCTCTCCATGCTTACTGATTAGACCAGAGTAAAGTTTTTTTTGACTGTTGTCACACTCCTGTGCCCCTTCTTTTCCTTTTCCTTCTAATCTGAATAATGGAGTAAATCATAAGCCTTGGGGCACAAAATTTCTCTCCAAACGGTCACTTATGATACCGGTGGTTATTTGACCAACATTAATAATAGGGCTATTGACCCTCATTCAATTTTAAATACTTCACCATATTCTTCCTTTTTGGCTGAGATTCCTTGCTTGCTTTTGCACCTATCTTTATTGTTGTATTCATGGCCTTCTAAATCACATACACCATCAACCATATGATGATTTTTTTTTTCTTTATATATATATATATATATATATATATATATTTAATTTGATGTCACTGTCGCTGGAAAAGCATGTTGGAGCAGTTAGCCTGAGGCCGACTAGGTTCTTGGAGGTGGATTTAGTGGCTAAGATTTCCTCTGATTTGGCAGTGAGGATGGTTTCAGCAAAATCATAATCCTATTATTATCTATGTTTTGACTTGGCATGCAAAGTCAATATACTTGTCCAAAATATGCATGTTCAATTTTTAATAATTTGTTTGAAATAAACCAAATACATAATACGCTCTTAGAATTTCCCGACTTAGTTAAAAACTGTGAACCTCTGTCCCTCCTTTTAAATTATCCTTCTTCACGAGTATTGATGCTTTTCTATTACCATTTCTACTATTAAGCAGTGTTCTCAAAGTATTCTATGTATTGGCTGTTGCGTCGATAGGTCATAGGAGACTTGCTAAGGCTGAATCTTACACATGACACACTTCGCCGAGTACATGTAGGATCGATATAACGCAAATCTCTGTTTTCGTGAGCAATGAATCTTGAGGTTCAGAGAGGTTTTCATTGAGTTATCATTTAAAGAGACATATTGGTAGGCTGGAAAGGGAGTAATTTAACCACCCAAAAGAGGCATGTGATGGTATCAACAAATCAATTCAAAGACAATGAAGGTATGTGTTTGGAATTATGGAAGATGAAGTGTGTAAGAAATATTGGGATGGCTCAAATCCATCCCCCCGTCTCCCCCTCTCATCTCCCTGGAGTGGTGGGGGAGGAAGGGGGGCTGTTAGACTTGATGATGAATGAGTTTCTGATCTAATATAGATATCTAATGCTCTCCTCCCCCCCACCCCCCGGAAATTAGTGTAAGGTCTGGATCCACTTCTTTGTATTGATTCCTTCTTGCACTTTGACAATAGGTTTTAGCACTTTGAAATTGTCGTACAAAAAAAAAGGCTTGTTTCAACTATTCTGGTTGGCTAGTGGCTACATGAACCTTATCTTCTCCATTATTTTCTTTTGATCACTTCCTTTCACATCAATCTGCTCTATTAGGATCTGGTGCTAAATAAAATCACGAAGCCTGTTTATCTTTTCTTTTCTTTTTACTTTTTGGCAAAAAAATAAAATAAAAAATTGCTAGACTTCTATACTGTAAACGTTAAAGTACAATACCATGGTCTTCCCTCTTTTGTCGCTATAATAAAATTTATGACCGGCTGTGTTACCCGGACTCGGCACCTCCGGCGACTATACCGGTGTCGACGCGACACGACGCGGACTCGGGCTCGGGATACGTGTCGGACCCTTTGGTTTTGAGAGTGGACACGGCAGATCCGAGTTTTCCGGTGACGAAACTTTGCAGATCTATCTTTTACAGTGAAGGGAGGGTATGGAAAATGACATGCTGTTCTCTTGGACGTGAGGCGGCCGTGAAAGAATACAGGAACTAGGGTTTTTTTTTTGTTGGAGACGACGGTTCTCTAAATGAAGACAGCTATTTTAATTCAAAACAATTACTTAAAAGCCACAAAGACACATATGCCCTTACTTTTAATATTATTTCTTTTTATACCCACCTTCCACTGTTTTAGGCCCAATATGAAATTAACAAGTTGTAGTGACGGGCTTTTCTACTTAGGCCCACTATGTAATTAACAACCTGTAGTAATGGGCTTTTCTACTTGGGCCCACTAGACTAGGGACACATTCTATACAAATAATTAACAAGCCTGCAATCTACTCTATATTGAATCATAATTCAAAATATTAATATAATCTTCATACTACACCCTTTTAACCAATAAAGTCCATGTCTCAAATTTTAAAAGAATCAATACAAAATAAGACAGAGCTAATGGACTTTTCAGTTAAGTTCTTTTTCGTATTTTAAAACAATCAATACAAAATAACAATCAATATTTTTTTCATTTTAGTTTGTAAAGGATATTAGTCCATCTTTTTTATATATAATAACATTTTAAGACTAAATAAGAATATTTTATGTATTCATATAATTTATTTTAACATACATTTCAAAGTGTCCAAGTACCTGTGTCCAACTTTTGGACACTCTAAATCCGTGTCCCCTTGTCCTAGAATGTGATAAATAGACGGATCCGACCTCTAGACACGCACCCGTGTCCAACACCCGTACCTGAGTCCGGGTAACATAGATGACCGGCAACATAGATTTTTATATTCTTTAATTTTTCAATCCAATTCCCAATTTCCGGTCGTTGGTTAATGTCTCGTCGTTAAGTTTGAATTATGAATTACAGGTAGATTGAATATATTAGGCATGGCCTAAGTTAAAATAATTTGTCAGTTGCATTGTAGTTCTTGTGCTGGTATTGATCACTTGCAAATTTTATAGTCATCTTATTTGTTATTCTTCGTACAGGTTGGCAAGAGTGATCCTTCCTTTCCCATCCAAAAGAAAAGGGTCAGCAGAGAATTTTTGAGAACGAAGGCTCATCTTCGTCCTAGAACAAATACTTTCAGTGCGGTATTATTCTGCTTCTAGTCTAGTACACCATCACATATTTTCTTTGTTATATTTCCGCTCAAGTATATTTGAATTAGTTAGGTTTGCACCAAAATTTATTTGTTATATGATGTTTGATACAACAAGTCTTGGTTCAATTGGTCATTTTGCATTTACGCTATCAAGTTTGTAGAAGTCTTAAATTCACCTCAGTTGTATGTTTATAAAATTGCGAAAGGCTATTGAGAAGATCGGTCTGACTTGATTTGTGGAGGTAATGTAAATTTTGATAATATGCTGGTTACATGCAAGGAATTTATATTTCTTTCACTGTGTCTATATAAACATATAAAAGTTCCGTGGAGTTATATTATTGCTTGAAGTTGTCACAGTTGTTGTTATGAATACTATCTTTTGTTTTGTTTGTTATTATTTCAGTTCTATTTATGGATTTTTTTATTTTTTATGTTCACTGCTTCATTGACTAATCACTTGAATTAATCACTCTATTTCTCGTAGGTACTAGGTTTTAGATTGCTGTATTTGTGCTCTCTTATTCACAACAACAATAATTATAGGAAGTGAATTTGTTTTTCTGAAATGAATTTGACATAAAAAAGAAGTTGTGCGCTATGGTGGTTTTAATTGTTTTATAAGAATCTTATATGTGCTACTAAAACTGGCTTCTGAAACCGAATTTGGTTCTGTGATTGGTTTAGTTATACCACTTGGGTTAATCCCTTGATGATGCCTACGTACTATGATGGTAAACAGTAAAAATGACATATTTGGGTTAATTATTTCTTGCATAGTTGTGGTGGTAATAATTATTATCTTTTGGTGCAAGGGATTTTAGGTTGCAAGGGTGAGAAATGCTTTGGCCTATGCTACTCACAAATTTTTCCAAGAAAATGGTTTTGTCTGGATCTCGAGTCCAATCATTACTGCTTCGGATTGTGAAGGAGCTGGTGAACAGTTTTGTGTAACCACTTTGGTATGGTCATGTCTGAATTCAATTTCCTTCATTCTGTGGATTATCTCTCGTTCATCTTTTATACTTGACCATTCAAACACGAGACTGCATATTCATGGTTGTTTCTTCTGAATTACATGTTGCGTCATGCTTTATCATGCCTCCTCTTTGGTTTCTCAATATGTAATTGCACCTTGATGGGGTTTCATCAGAAGATATGTATTTATCTCTCTACTTCCTTTTCTTTTTACTTGTGGGGTTTTTACTTCTTGTTTTTGGGGTCAGATAACATTTTGCGTTTGGTGATCTTTTGCTTTTATATTTTGAAAGCAGAATTTGCTAAAGCTGCAATATTTTGTGGATTAGTATCCAGTAATGAGTCCTATTGCAGTATATAGATTTCTATTGCCTTTTGATGAAGTAGCAAGCTGTTTTCATTATCTTTGTTTTTCTTATGTCATTTTCTATAGTAGAAATTAATTGTCTATACTTTAGCACGGTGCATGGTTTACAATAGTATACATGTTTGCGTTTTTATCCATTGAGTGATCTTATTGTATTTCTCAAAGACAATTTCTTATTTGAATCCTGTGTTTGTATTGCTGCCCACTTTAAAATTAGTGGCTTAAAAACAATTTTTCTTTCAGTAATGGTGCAATGCAATGAACTATTTTTGCAAATTTGAAAACAAACTGCATACATTGAGCAGTATAATGTGGTTGAATTAGGCTACTATGGCATTCAGTTGCCCTCCCCATCTTGCTGTAGTTCTAATTTCCCCTTTTCCCCTCACATTTAACAGATTCCAAGTTCCCGAGAAGCTACGGAGTCTACAGTTGATGCTATTCCTAAAACAGAAAGTGGTGTAATTGATTGGTCACAGGTGAGCCAGTTGGTCTAATTGGTGCAATTATTTTTATTCTTTCTTGTCTTATTTATTTTTGAGTTTTTTTTTCTTTCTTTTTTTTAACCTAAACCCTTTTTTGTCTGTTCAATCTTTCATTGAAGGACATGGATAAATTAGTTGGACTTTTATATCAAGGATTTTGTTGTTTCTCTCCTATTCTATTTGACAAACTGGGTGGATACGTAAAAGATGTTTTTTCTTTTCCATCACTTTGGCATGCATATATATATATATATATTTTTTTTTGTGACATTTCATTTCTCACAGCCTTTTCAAAGTGTTGGTTTTTTATATATTGCAATGGTTGAATTCCCAAGTTATAGGGCAGAGACAGAGTTGTGATCCATCTTGCAATTCAACATGCACTTGGAAGAAAAAAACACGTTTTTGGAATTGTATGTCAAAGGAGCATGGTGAACCGTGTCATTGGAATCAATTGCAATGCATGATTTCCATATTCGACTAATATAAATTATTTTTTGTAATAAAGACTAAGATAATGTTGAAAAGAGTTTGCGTGAGCAAGAAAAGCTGGGTTATCTTGGATGGATGTACCCCCCTCCTGCATCAGCTATAAAAAAAAGCAACAATGTTAAACTGCCACCAAAATATTGGATTATTAAGACTACTTTTGGCTGATTATTTCAGCATTGAAGTATCAATTTATTGAATCATCATTTATATAAAATGAGTACAATGTTTGTAGTTGCTAAGTCCTATTAATACCCTTTTCTTTGCTTCTTCTTGTTCCAGGATTTTTTTGGGAAACCAGCGTTCTTAACTGTTTCTGGCCAACTTAATGCTGAAACATATGCCACGGCTCTTTCTGATGTATGACTTCTTATTCTCGTTTCATGTTGATTTGATTTAATGGTGGATTGTTGTGCTAGTTCATTGTATTTATATTATTGGAGATTACTTAATTATTCCAGGTGTATACATTTGGTCCAACTTTTCGAGCAGAAAATTCTAACACTTCTAGACACTTGGCTGAATTTTGGGTATGGTTGTAATCTTGAATTAGTTTTAATTCTCGATTGCTTTTTATATTTTTTAAATATAAGGTTTTATGTAATGGGAATTGAACAGAAAACTCATGTTATTTTCTCTTTTTCTAAGATGATTGAACCGGAACTTGCATTTGCTGACCTGAATGATGACATGGCCTGTGCCACTGCTTATCTCCAGTATGTAGTATGTTACCTTTTCATTTCTCATCAATTCACGATGAATATATTCTGGCAGTTGTTTTCTCATTTGTTTATTTCTCTTATGATGGTGAGCTCAAGGAGTAATATTGACTTTTATGCTTTGAAGGTAAAATATATCCTGGATAACTGTGAGGAAGATATGGCTTTCTTCAATACTTGGATTGAGAAAGGAATTACCAACCGACTGAGTGTATGATTCTACAGCGTAACTCTTCCTCAACTCTGTCAATTAATAAAACATTTTCCAGCACTCTTGTATTATTACTTGGTCCTCATTCCCTTCCTCCCCCTAACAACAACAACCACCACCCCCCCCCCCCCGACTGCATATTTCGGTATCATAGATACTTCATTCATTCATATTTTGGGATTTGTTTTTAATTGGCGTGTCCAATCAACAGGATGTGGCTGAAAAGAACTTTGTGCAGTTGACTTACACGGATGCGATTGAACTTCTTCTCAGAACAAACAAGAAGTTTGAATTCCCAGTACTTTCTTTACTTGTTTTCCGTACCTCTACAACTAGAGTCTATATCTATTCAATTTTTAGTGATTCAAATGCAGGGGTTTATTGATGGCATATTCCATGTTTTCCCCAATTTATTTGAGAATCAATTTAAATTTGATCATCTGGAAGTCTAGTTTTACTTAATAGTCTTGCACCATGATCAATAATTTCAACTTATAATGATTAGAAGAATTACATACCTGCCTTACTTTTCATGAGATAATTGAACATTTGTTGATGAAGTTAGCATGGTATAGAAATGTTAAGGTTGCCCTACTTCTCAATTTACCATTTGTGCATTCAACAGGTGAAATGGGGATGTGACTTGCAAAGTGAGCACGAACGTTATATAACTGAACAGGCCTTTGGTGGATGCCCTGTAATAATAAGAGACTATCCAAAGGTATTTGTTTTTCCTTTTATTCTATTTATTCATATTGACGTTGAAAATTTGATAGCAGAATTATTTGAAGTTAATGCATGAAACTTTCAGGAAATCAAAGCATTTTATATGCGTCAGAATGATGATGGAAAGACTGTTGCGGCCATGGATATGTTGGTTCCTCGGGTACTTCCTGCATTCATTTCTTTTAGTTGTTGTCACTTCATATTTGCCTAGAACATCATGGAAATAAACAAATAAAAAAAAAATCATAAATTCCTACTTTGAATTTTATTCTCGAACTGAATTTCTTTATTTTTCTGTAAAAAAATCATTTCTTAATCTTGGAAAAAAGAAAGAATATTTTAAAAAATAGATATAAATTGAAAAAAAATAAAATTCCAACTGCTAAGAAAATTTTAGATACCTTCAAATAGTTAAAGAAAATAGTTTAAAAAGCAAATCAATTTCTGGAGAAAAGTTATGATTGCCAAATTAGTCTAATTGAAGAAGGGTATAAATTGTATATTGAGAGGTTAAAAGTTTACGAGAGAAACTGTTTTTAAAGTATTAATGGTGTTATTGAAACTTTATAGGACATCTTGGTATTTTAGAAGGAAATAGTAGGACTATCCGTACTTTTCCTTGATATTTTTTTTTCTTTGGTTCATTTCTATTAGTGGGGCTGAAGTTGCCAAGAATGCAGAATCTCATTAAGTTTTTGATGTGCAATCAGATATATATATATATATATATATCATACATAGAGATATCATTTTTCACTTTCTTGATATTTGTAAAGCGGGCTTCTTTCTCCTGTTTGGTACATCTCTGGGCTCCTTCTCTAGATCGGGATCTGCATCTTGATCCTGCCAATGATTCGTACCGGCCTTGGCTCTCAGTCATGTTCTCGATCCTTGTTCCTACTCCCATCTCCAGCTCACGCTCATGCTCCTTTGCTACAATACTCCGCCTTCTGAATAACTAATCACACCTTTTCTAAAGGCTCGATTTGGTTAGTGGTGGGCAACACCCAAAAGGCATGGGTTAGTAGTTGTAGGCTACTCCCTTTCGCGAAGCCTATCCTTGGGCTTTTCTCTCTTGCTCAAGTTCCCTATCTCGATCCATATCGGGCTCTTTAGGATTTGACCATTAACAACTGACTTCTTTTGGTGCCTCCTATTCAATTGGTCCTCCAACCCAGCTTATTACGAAACTCATAAGCATAGTCCCTTTTTGCCTTTCCCTTCAAAGCTGTGACTGTAACCTACTGCTAGTCATTGGGTGAGCTAAAAAATCCTTACAGTGAAGTTTCTCCCCAATTCTTCGAAAAAGCTTCCCAGGCCAAAGTAGCTCGGCCCATCTTCTCTTTGCCTAGTTGCTCTATCCTAACTAGTCTTTCTTGCTATATCCTCGACTTGAGGTTCCAAGAAACTTTCCCTGCGTATTGATTCATTACCATCTGAATGGGAAATGCTTTCTTCTATTCCCTCCCTCCGAGCAATGAGCCGTGATTGCCTAGCTGTACGGAATTCCTGGGGAGTGAAGGGATAGGTGGAACAGGAGGGGGTGGAAGGACTACTGAAAAAGATTCAATACCTTTCCGGCTATAGGGAAGGGCGGAATGGAAGATAAGAACTCCAATCGAAATACTTGGCTCAAGTCGACTGGAGCTAAAGTGAATTGGAAGGCTCTATGCAGACCTAAAGATCATGGAGGATTAGGGCTGCCTGATCTATCTTCTCTCAACAGACTATCCATTCTCAGGCACATATGGAATATTTTCCATGATTATGGGCAATCTATATGGCATGATTGGGTGCACATTGTCCTCATCAAGACTAATAGTTTCTGGAACATCAAGGCATCTCAACTCAGTTCTTGGAACTGGAGAATGATTCTTAAGCTTAGAAAGTCACTCTTAGGCTTGTGCGGCTACTTTGGGTGTTGAAAAAGTCATTGATTCCCAACCATGGTGCACATAAGCTTAGAAAGCTGGGCAAAGCCGGTGCTTAGGCAGATGCCCCACTGTTCGCGGTCTTGCAATGAATCCAGTGGATCATCCTCATGGAGATAGACTCCTAGGCTAAGTGTCTTTGTTTGGTTTTCTTTTTTGTGTTTGCATGTATGGGCCAAAACCTAGTCTAAAGTGTTCAATGCTTATGTTAATATAATAATAGAGACTTTTTCGTAAAATGTGCTGAAAATTCATGTGAAAGTTGAAATAAGGTGTAAGCTAAGTGTACTGGAGATGTGCTTATTAAGCCTTTCCAGCTCTGAAGCTTCCTTCTTCCTTGAGTCTGCGCTGTCTGAAAAACCCTAAATCTTGCTAGTTCAGTTCGTGTGTTTTACGTGAGCGCACTTCACTAGTGTGCATAGAAAAGACACACGAACTTGATCATAAAAGAAAGTGAAACGTTTCGTCTGTCACAAAGTATCTCCAATTACCTTTTTCTCCTCACATGCAAGAATGGACCTTAGCCACGGGATGAACCAACATTCAGGTAGTCCCAACCAATTCAAGCAAATGACTTAGTGTAATGTACTATATTTATGCATATACATAGTCTATAATTATGCAAGTCTTATGCACTAGTGGAACACGTGTATGTAGGTTGTGCCATATTTTGTTAAAGATCACTCCCCATGGATGTAGAAGGTGAGTTGAATAATAACCACGCCACTTTTTTGGTCAAAGCATATAATTTAAGTAATTCATACCCGCTCAATTTATCCACTAATCATGCTCTCGATAATATAACTGAAAATGTACAAGGCAAGACGGGGAGGACGATCTTGTAATTGAGGTTCATGAGCACTGTGTTTGCCTATTGTGTTTTACGAATTCGGAATTTTGATAAAATGGTGCTATTCTTTATCAACTTCTCTTGTACATTCTAAGTTGCATCTATCGCCCTCCAATGTTTTCTCTGCCTTGGCATGTTTCTAAGATGTGATCCCCTGCCGTTTTAGCCAGTTATACAGCATTTTGCGTATGAACCATGGTTATCCTTACCTCTCTCGTGTTTATGTTTGTCAGGTTGGTGAACTTATTGGTGGAAGCCAAAGAGAAGAACGTCTCGAATATTTGGAAGATCGCTTGGATGATTTAAAGCTCAACAAGGAAAGCTATTGGTGGTATACTGATCTGCGGCGCTATGGTTCAGGTCAGCCTTCTTTCTGCTACCGGGCTTTGTTATGTCATGTTGTAGTTCCTGCACATCAAATCTGTTGGAAGCATTATTTTCCCTTCGTGATTCCTAGCGAAAAAGGCTTTCAGAGGCTTATCATGGATTTTTGCTTCTTGTTTCTGGTCTTTAAATACTATATGGTCACTGTCCAAAATGATGCCCTCGAAACTTGGACTTCCTGACAAATAATGTAGGCTGCCCGATCTGTGGTTTGGAAAGATCTGCTATATTTTAAGCGATTGGGTAGTTTTGTTTTTTTGTTTTTTTTCCCGAGATCTAAATTGTCAAGAACTTCATTTCCTTACCTTGGGAGGTTATAAATTATGCTGCTTGATTTTCTTCTTCCAGTTCCTCATGCGGGCTTCGGACTAGGTTTTGAAAGGCTTGTACAATTTGCTACTGGATTAGAAAATATCAGAGATGTAATACCTTTCCCTCGGAGCCCTGGATCAGCTGAGTTTTGATGCTCGACCTCATGCAGCTGGAACAAGTTTGGTTGTGGATGCCCCCTTGGTATGAACATAGTCATCCCGGCTAAATTTTCGTTCCGATTTTTTCTACAATTATATATATATATATATATATATATTGGGTTTGTTCTAGCGATATTCTTTTTTCCGTAGTACATGCTTCAGGCAATTAAAGTAGTTGAAGGCTCAAGGTGGCTACAGTCCCCAAATTCCGAAGGAGGGCATTTGATGTAGAGTTCATAACATAAAATATTGTGCATTATTTATTGATATTATTAGTTCATTTTTGTTTCACGCACAATTTACACGACGATGACATAAAATGGCATCATTTTCTCAACTTGCTGTATGGTCATGAGTAAATTGCTTATATTTGCATTTCATTACGCATTTTTTTGGGTTTGATGCACATGATTTTGGATGTCACCGAACACAGTTTTAAATATATAAATAGGTAGTAATTAAAAAAAAAACAAAAAAACCTCAAAGACTTACTTTATGCCAACAAAGAAAATCCTAATACACTAACAATTTTGCAGAGTTTTCTTGCATGCAACCATTCCAATGCTCCCTCATAATCTGTTGTTCAGAAATCCGATTTAGAGCAAACAACATTTTCCAAATGGAGAAATATAGAAGTTTTCCAATAACATTCAAGATACTAAGCATGTTGCTTTGAAGACCCAAATCAATGATAGTTCATGGTTGTGCATAAAAGACTTGGGCATTTGAATTTTCATAGTCTCAAGTTGCTTTATCAAAAGATCATGGTTTATGGACTTTCCAACATTGAAGAAATTCAAGATGTGTGTGAAGGGTAAGCATTATTGCCAATCTTTTCCAAAGGGTGTCAAAATAACCTAAGTACTTTGAATTCTACCATTTTATTAAGCAATAATTTGAATTCTACCATTTTATTAAGCAATAATTTAAAGTCTCTTGCTAGAAGATATAGTTAGAAGTTTTACCCTTTCAGGGGAAATATAACAAGAATCATAAAGCTCGGAAAAAGCTTTTTATTCTTTTCCCTGGTTTTGTCTCAAATCGAGGACATGTCAATTTAATAGTGCAACGAAAAATAAGATTTTCATCATTTATCTAAGCTGATGAAAACTATATCCATATATATCCCTCATTCACGCCTCTCTCTCTCTCTCTCTCTCTCTATATATATATATATATATATAAGACATACCACACTCTTCCTCTCACACACATACACACACTCATTGCCTGTTTCACAACTGGTTTTGGGGTGAAAATTTTGGTTTTGGGTTGTGAAGTATAACTCAACCCATGTTTGGTTGGGTGTGGGTTGGTTTAACAATAGCAACCTATGGTGTATCAAATGAGGCGTTTTCCAAACCATCTGAATACATGGTTTTGTGTGGTGTGGTTACTGTTGCTCAAAACCAAAACCAACGAAGCCCAAACCAGTTCCAAAATTTGGTGTATTATTTTGTGTTTTGTGTGCGTGAGTGTGTTTGTGTTACATATATAGACATACACACAACCATATACATATATATTTATTTAATTAAAAAATTCATTTAATTAAATTAAATAGGGTAAAGGGCAAGAAACCCCCCTAAACTATTGAGCTTTCGCAAGAAACACTCCTAATCTAACCCCCACCCCCCCCCCCCCCCCCCCCCAAAACTATTTAAAACATGCATTTTACCCCTTAGCTATAATATAAAAATACACTTCCATCCCCTCCTATTTTACTAATTACACTTCCACCCTTTATTACAAAATATATATATTACGAAAATTACAATTGATTTTTTTTATAAAATTAAAAAAAAAAACATATAAAATTCAAATATATATATATAATTCGTAAAAAATATATAAAATTTGAAAAAACATATAAAATTCAAAAAAAGATATAAAATTTGAAATAATATATAAAATTCGAAAGAAACATATAAAATTAAAAAAAAACATATAAAATTTGAAACAAATATATAAATTTCGTAAACAATATATAAAATTCGAAAAACATATAAAATTCTAAAAAATATATAAAATTCAAATATATATATAAAAAGTGTGACTGAAGTTTAAGTGGACAAGCCTCAGAGTCATTAGCCAAGGTAACGGATCCTCTCCAGCTATTTCAAGGGCCACGATGGCGACACATGCCCCACGATGGTGACCAAAATCGGAATCGAACCGATACTTTATTAAAATATTTTAATCAAAATTAAATATATTAATATTGGAATCAAAATTAACGGTTCGGTTCCGGTTTTCATTTTTAAAGAACTGAAAATATCGGTTAGATTCCGGTTTCGGTTGAAATCGAAAGCGAACCGCACCGTGAATATATTAATATTTGAATCAAAATTAACGGTTCGGTTCCGGTTCTCATTTTTAAGGAACCGAAAGTATCTGTTCGATTCCGATTTCGGTCGGAATCGGAAGCGAACCGGAGCGTGTGCACTCCTAGATTTGGGTACGAAGGAACCCTTTAATCGATATAGTTAATCGATTAATTTATTTATTTTGATTTTGATTTTATATAATTTTGATTAAAATATTAATTATATAATTTTTATTTTTATTTTATGTTTATTTGTTGAGAGGAAAAGTGATAGTGATGGAGAGAGGAAAGTGGTAGAAAGAGAAAGAGAGTTGGAGATGATCCGTTACTGTGGCTAATGACTATGAGGCTTGTTCACTTAAACTTCAGTCACACTTTTTATATATATATTTGAATTATATATATATCTTTTTAGAATTTTATATGTTTTTTCGAATTTTATATATTGTTTACAAATTTTATATGTTTTTTTAAAATTTTATATGTTTCTTTCGAATTTTATATATTGTTTCAAATTTTATATGTTTTTTTCAAAATTTATATATTTTTTACGAATTATATATATATATTTGAATTTTGTATGTTTGTTTCGAATTTTATATGTTTATCTAGAATTTTATAATAAAAAAATCAAATTGTAATTTTTGTAATAAGGGGTGGAAGTTTAATTAATAAAATTGCTTTATTAAATTCTGCACCATATGGGATAGATTGGGGGGGGGGGGGGGGGGGGGGGTGGTTGTGCCACTTTGAAAGATTAGGGGGGTTAATTGGGAGAGAGAGTATAGTTTGGGGGGGTTTCTTGCCCTTTACCCAATTAAATAACTAAATAAAAGTTACCAAACAATAGAATAGAATTAATAATAAATAAATAAAAATTGAGTAATAAATATTTAAAAATAATAAATAAAGTAAAACAAAATAAATAATAAACAAAAATATTATGAATAAATAATTAATAATAAATTAATAAAAATTGAGTAATAAATATTTAAAAATAATAAATTGGTAAAACAAATATTGAAATTTCAAATAGAAAAAGATTATAAATTTTCAAACTACATATACGAACCAATTGAATAACTCTTGCAATATGGTGAAATATTATTATCCAATATTAATATTTTTTGTAAAAAAAAAATTCATCCTTAATGTATTTTTATTTATATATTTTATTTTTTAAAACATATATATTTACAAAATGTTATTATAAATTGATATGTATAACTTATACGCCACGTGGAGATAAGAGTTATCAACCGACTAATTTCTACCAAGACTCTACTTGTCAACAGGATACCTACGGGTAACTATCAAGATATCTATGGGGGGCATAACTCTATCAACATCACCGCATTAAAGACCCTATAAATATAGGGTCGGGGTCAACATAAAGAGGTACGCAATAATCACCCACCATTACTCCTGCTATATTTCTTTGAATGATCCAAGTTCTAACTTGACCGTCGGAGCCTATTTGGCCAGTACCTCTTCTGGTCACTGTTTATTCTTTTTGACAGGAATGACATCGTTTTTTACCTGACCATTCTACGCATCATCAGTTGGCGCCGTCTGTGGGAAACGACAACTTCTTACTTCCAGAAAGCGTTAGAATGGTCCAACTATGAGACAAAAGTAAGGTGGGTGATGCCTTTGGACAACCCAGAGATCCTCTCCTTCAACTCAATGATCCTTTGCTCCCAACCAACCAAGGAGTACCACCGACCCATACCGGTCTACCTCCAGTGCATCTTCCCCGACCTGATGGCCAAGAGAAGGCACGTGTTTCTCTGGGAGAGCAAGAAGTTGGTGATGACAGGTCATCACACAACTCTGAAAATCCCCAAAATCTAGACCCAGTCAGACAAGGCGATCCTACAGAACGTGTGGCGGTATAAGAACAAAAGGTTTAAACTCTGGCCCAAGGGATGGACCAAGTGATCCAGCAGACCCAGCAGAACGCTTTGCTTCTTCAACGACTGGCTGGTCCCATTCCTCCCGCCTCAGATGCGACATGACACAATAATTTGGAAGAAGGGGCAGAGCATAGCCACAACCAGGATCAACGGAGGACAGTGATCCGGAGCACCCGACGAGGCAAGACTCCTGGTGATCTTACAGAAGTCGTGGGTGTGATCAACATATCCAAGATCTGAAAGCACAAATGGAAGATATGGCACAGACAATGAAGGGCAAAAGCCCCGTTATTGTTGATGAACTCCTACAGAAGACTAATTTCCCCTTTGATACTTTGGTGATGAGTGTTCCCTTACCTAAAAAGTTCAAGATGCCACAGTTGGAGAACTTTGATGGGTCCAAGGACCCTCTTGACCACCTGGAGACTTTTAAGGCACTCATGCATCTACAGGCTGTCCCAGATGCTATCATGTGTTTAGCTTTTCCCATCACCCTAAAGGGGTCAGCCCGGGTCTAGTTCAACAAGCTGAGGCCCGGTTCTATCCGTGACTTCGACGAGTTAAGCAGGAAATTTATCGGACACTTTATTGCCGGGCGGAGACACAGGAAGCCCGCCACCTACCTGCTAAATGTCAAACAGGATAAAAGAGAGTCGCTTCGAGATTATATAAGCTGGTTCAATAATGAGATGCTCCAGGTTGATGAGGTTAATGATAACGTGGTAGTGACAACCTTCATGGGAGGACTAAAGTCTTCTAGGTTTCTTTTTTCCTTATCAAAAGAACCGCCCGAGACATTGGCAGAACTACTTGTTAAAGCCCAGAAGCATATGAATGCGGAGGATGCCATGAATGCCCGAAAAGGAAAAGGGACTGAAGAAAAGAATGTGGAGAAAAAGAGACCAGCAATAACTATCAGGGACGAGAGAGAAGCTAAAGGCCGGAGAACCCAATCGACTGTTGACAAGTTATCTCGACCTGCAAAGAGTCAGGATAAGTTCACTAGTTTCACTCCGTTGAACAAGCCGATAGGCGAGATCCTTCTTCAGATACAAGATGATCATCACTTATCCTGGCCACCCAGGTTGAAGTCGGATCCATAAAAAAAGGCACGCAATAGATTTTGTAGCTTTCATCGTGACCATGGGCATACAACAGATGAGTGCATCGACCTCAAAAATCAGATTAAGAGCCTAATCTAGAGAGGGCGTTTGAGCCGGTTCACAACCAATGGCGATAAAGGAAAAGGCCGACAGGATGCTCCCCGAAGAAGTCGCACACCAGATAACCAGTCGGTTCGGGAGATCAATGTGATTTCTGGAGGGTTTACTGGAGGTGGGGAAACAAGCTCATCCCAAAAAGCTCATACGAGAAGGGCTAGAAATATAATGGAGGTTCAAGGGGTGGATACCTTTGCTCCACCTTCCAAATCACCACGACTAGAAGGGCAGGTCATTACCTTCACCGACGATGATGCACGGGGAGTACAACATCCCCATGATGACCCACTGGTGATTACCTTGGCAGTGGAAAATTTTATTATCCAACGGGTGCTGATGGACAATGGAAGTTTTGCAGATTTGCTATTCTCTGAAGCTTTCGACAAGATGGGTATAGGAAGAGACCAGTTAAAGCCATCCAAATCGCCTCTAGTCGGTTTCTTTGGAGAGAAGGTTTATCCACTGTGGATAGTGACCCTTCCTCTCACTATAGGGGTGGATCCAAGGTAGCTTACCATCATGGTAGATTTTTTTGTAGTGGATTGCCCTTCCACCTACAATATCATCCTCGGAAGAGCAACTCTGAATGCATTGAAAGCAGTAACTTCAACTTACCACCTACTAATAAAGTTCCCAACTGATAATGGTCTAGGAGAGGTAAGAGGAGACCAAGCTATGGCACGGGAATGCTATGCAGCCGCTTTAAAAGATAGAAGGTCACGGGAAGCACTTACTATCGAAGGTCTCAAATCAGTCTCAAGTGAAAATACTCCCCGACCAGAGCCAGTAGAGGACCTCATAGAGGTAAGCCTTGAAGAGGGCGGGAGCCGAGAAATAGTAAGCATCGGGTCTCTGCTCCCCGATGATGTTAATGATCAACTTATTCGATTCTTAAGACAGAATCAAGACATGTTTACCTGGATACATGAATATATGTCGGGCATTGATCCTCAAGTTATGCAACACCGCCTAAATGTGGATTCTACTGCCAAGCCTGTAAAGCAGAAGAAAAGAACATTTGCCCTAGAGAGGAATGCAGCTATAAAGTCGGAGGTTTACAAGCTTCTAAAGGCGGACTTCATTCGAGAGGTCCACTACCCCGACTGGTTATCGAATGTGGTCCTAGTAAAGAAGGCAAATGGAAAATGGAGGCTCTGTGTCGACTTTACAGATTTGAACAAAGCCTGTCCAAAGGACAGTTTTCCATTCCCAAGAATTGACATGCTGGTAGAAGCTACTTCATGGAATGAACTACTTATCTTTATGGATGCATATTCAGGTTACAATCAGATCCCAATGCACCCTCTTGACTGTGAGAAAACATCTTTCATCACCGACCGAGGCATTTACTGTTATAAAGTCATGCCCTTCGGGTTAAAGAATGCTGGAACTACCTACCAGAGATTGGTCAACAACATGTTCAAAGATCAAATTGGAAGGAACATGGAGGTCTACGTAGATGACATGTTAGTTAAGAGTGTCAAGAAGAAGAATCATCTGGCGGACCTCGAATAAGTTTTTGATGTGCTTCGAAAACACCAAATGCGCCTTAACCCAACCAAGTGCATTTTCGGTGTATCATCAGGAAAGTTCTTAGAGTTCATGGTCAGTAGAGAGACATTGAGGCCAATCCGGAAAAGATTCGGGCCATCCTAGACATGAAGTCTCCCCAGTCAACCAAAGATGTGCAGCGGTTGATGGGAAAAGTGGCTGCCCTCAACAGGCTAATTTCTCGAGGTACTGATAGATGTCTTCCCTTCTTTAAGGTGCTTAAAAATACATTTGAGTGGACCCCTGAGTGCGAACAAACATTTGTGGATTTGAAGAATTATCTCGCCTCTCCACCCCTGTTGGCCCGACCAGTACCAGGGGAACAACTTCTACTTTACTTAGTTGTCTCCCTAACGGCAGTGAGTTCTGCCATGATGAGAGATGATGGGTCTATTCAGAGACCAATCTACTATACAAGTCGAGCCTTACAGGAAGCAGAAGAAAGGTACCCAGTAATGGAGAAGTTAGCATTCGCCCTTGTTATTTCTACTAGGAGATTAAGGTCATACTTTCAAGCTCATTCGATAACAGTCCTTACTGATCAACCACTCAAGCAGGTGTTCCACAAGTCGGAAACATTCGGTCACCTGGTGAAATAGTCGATTGAGTTAGGAGAGTTCGACATCCGCTACAAGCCCAGAGCACGATTAAGGGACATGCACTTGCAGATTTCGTGGCGGAGTTCACCTATCCTCTAAAAGAAGCCCCTGAAGTTGCTGAAGAAATACTCATCCCTGAGGCAGAAGGACCAATAGACCCAGAAGTGCTCTGGACATTATATATGGATGGTTCGTCCAACTCGCAGGCAAGCGGGGCATGTATGCTCTTAATCACTCCTGAGGGAGAAAGATTCCCTTACGCCCTCCGGTTCAAGTTTAAAGTTACCAATAACAAAGCAGAGTATGAAGCTTTGATAGCAGGACTCCGAATAGCGCAAACCTTGCAGGCGCCCTACCTGAAGGTCAACACCGACTCCCGACTGGTTGCAAGCAAGGTCAATGGGGAGTATGAGGCGAAAGGAGAAAAAAATGAAGGCTTACCTACTCAAGGTAAAGGAATTGATCGGTCAATTCAGAAAATGTGTAATCTGCCCAATACCAAGAGAAGAGAATGGTCATGCAGATGCCCTTGCCCGTTTAGCTACAGCTATTGAGCCAGATGATGAAATATTTTCCTTGGAATATTTACATCAACCAAGTATTCACCAGGAGAAGACTACAATGATCATACAAGTGGAACAAGGTATGGAATGGGCACAGCCTATCATCAAGTATATCCAGGATGTGGAATTACCATAAGACCGAATGGAAGCCCGAAAGATAAGGCTTTGTGCCACAAGATATGCTCTCATCAACGGAGTTCTTTATAAGAGGAGTCTTTCTATTCCATATTTGTGTTGTGTCTCTACTACGGAGGCAAACTACATCCTTAAAGAGATTCATGAGGGCTTATGTGGAAACCATGTAGGGGGCAGATCTCTAGCCCATAAGGCTATAAGACAAGGGTACTACTGGCCGACAATACAAAATGATGCATTACAGTACGTGAA
The DNA here is from genome assembly GCA_963922005.1 of Cornus suecica. Classification (NCBI taxonomy): domain Eukaryota; kingdom Viridiplantae; phylum Streptophyta; class Magnoliopsida; order Cornales; family Cornaceae; genus Cornus; species Cornus suecica. The sequence continues at coordinate 55,187,753 of OY998245.1, forward strand.
GAAATGTGACAAGTGCAAGCGATTTGCTAATGTCCCAAGACTTCCAGCGGAGGAATTAACACCCATGACTGGGCCATGGCCTTTCGCTTAGTAGGGAATCAACTTGGTTGGCCCATTGCTTCGGGGTAAGGGTCAAACCAAATTTGCAATAGTAGCGATTGACTACTTCACTAAATGGGTGGAAGCACAACCACTACCCCGAATCACTGCCAAGAATGTCAAAGACTTCACCTGAAAGTCAATCATTTGCAGATTCGACGTTCCCCGGGTCATAGTGTCTGACAATGGAAAACAGTTTGAAGGAAGTTTATTCCGAGAGTTTTGTTCAGGTCTGGGAATAAAAAACTACTACTCTTCTCCTAGACACCCGCAGGCTAGCGGGCAGGCAAAGGTTGCCAACAGAACGATTCTTGGGATGATCAAAAAACGTCTGGAGAAGGCCAAGGGGTTATGGCCTGAACAACTGCCCGCTATACTATGGGTTTACAATACTACAGCCAAAACACCCACGGGTGAGACCCCTTTTCTCTTTGATTTTGGTAGTGAGGTTGTAACCCCAGTTGAAATCGTGTTGGAAAGTTACAGGACAAGTTACTACGATCCAGAACATAATGAAAAGGAATTGGCAGTTAGCTTAGATCTGATTGAGGAAAGGAGAAAGCAAGCCTAGATGAGGGTTTCTGTCTACCAACAGGCAATGTCACGATATTATAATGCACGAATAAAGCAGAGAAGATTTCAGCCAGGGGACCTTGTCATACGGGAAGTCACCCCACTCACCAGCAACCGTGAAATTGTGAAAATGGAAAAACTGGCTCCCAACTGGGAAGGCCCCTACAGGGTAACCCGCACATACCGGCAGGGAACATACTGGCTAGAGACCCTCCAGGGAAAGCAACTACCCCGTCCTTGGAATGCGCAACACTTGAGGAAGTATCACCAGTAAAAGCGGAAAGGTAGCATCAGGGTCAGTTTAGGCTATCCTCTATTTTCTTTTCTTTAGCATCATTTTGAGTAGTTTCGTTTACTTAGATTTAGTTTGCAATAAGTCATTGAGCGTTATATAGTAGAATTTATTTAATTTACATTAATTGTTAGAGCGGTTATCCCGCTAATTATCAATAAAGAGAATTCTTTTTCTACAATTCTTAAGCACCTACTGTGTTATCATAAACATATTCTTCCACCCAAAAAAAATGGGTCCCCTAACAGAAAGGGGGGGCTGAGTGAAGCTCAGAGTTATAATCTTATTATTGAAAGGATATGGCTGAGTGAAACCCAAATCCTATAAATAAAAAAGAGTAAAATTACTACTCATCTTCTAACAAAAACTGCCTGAATATGAAAGGTCAAGTTTTTCCTACATAAATCAAGGATCAAGGTCCATGAACATTGTTTCATTCATAAACTTTCAAAATAAATCAAATGAAAATAAAACATCACATCGACACTACAAGGATTCAACATAGAAAAAGGAAAAGAAACAACTATTGCCTACGACGTCCACTAGGATTGAATCTTGTGAAATCCTGTGCTGGATAAAAAGCAGTCGCCTGCTCGCGAAGATCCTCAAAACCACCAAGGTAATATACCAGCTGTTACTCTTGGAGCTCAGGAAAGTGTCTGAATTCCTCAACTGCAACAATCCTTGCTTCGCCCAACTGTTGGGCCAAAAGAGAGGCATGTTCCTCTTCTGCCCTCTTGAGGTCAGACTCATAAGTCCCCTTTAGCTTGTTAATCTCCTCCAGTCGGGCAGTCTCAAGCTGCTGATGCTCATAGTGGCCCCGAAGCTCTTTGATCTCCGCCTGATGATTGACAACCATCTGATCTCTCTCAGACTCAGCTCGTATGCATCTATGGGCTATGTATCTGCCTCAGGTCAAATTCTACAAAAAGAAAAATGGGTCAACATATAAAATATAAAGTGGACCATGAATAATGTAGATATACTAACCCATCCTGCATCAAGGAGAGATATCAGATAAGCCTCTACAACAGAGTCATTCTCATTCTCCAATGACCGAAGATCCTCATCCATCAAAGCGCACATGAGCTTTTTAGTCGCTACCTGCACGCTTGACATCACGGTATCACCCGATGAAGACTCGGACTTAGGAACGAAGGAAGGGGCGGACATCCCAAAAATAGGCCCAGGCCGTGAAAACTGGCCGAAAGTAGGTAGTCCAGAGAACTAGCCGAACCTAGTCTGAATGGCAAGCCCCCTGGTCCTAGTATTTGAATCAAGATCCAAGGTCTTAATGGGACCAGAAGATGTTCTCGCCATCATCGAGTGAGAGAGAGAAGAACCTTGGCCAGGCAGGGAGGAGGAGAAGCGGGGAATCGGTGGTGACAAACCTGTCTTGCGCTTTTTGTTTAAAAAATTATCATGCACATCTTGGGGAAACCACTGAAATCCCCCTGTTTACACAAGAAAATATTGGTATTTGAGATAAAACAAATAAGCAACACTAAAAAAAAATGAATATACCTGCACTGGAACTGGTGGAAGGTGCCCGACTTTCGCCAACTTTCGGGGGTACACCAAGATCTCCAGGCGTGGAAGACGCTCAACTCCCGCCAACTATCAGGGATGAACCAAGATCTCCAGGAGTAGAAAGTGCCGGACTCCAGCCAGAAATTGGGGGAGGACTGGAGAATGCCCAACTGTCGGTCGTCGGAGGAGCAGGGGAGGTCTGACCAGAGTCAACAGTTACCCGACGTCCTCCAAATACTGGGGAATGGAGCTCCGGATGTGATGGCAAAACTGATGAACTCCCACTCGAAGAATCAGGGAAAAGAGGTATGGGTGGGAGATTAAGGCTTCCACGAAGGCTAAGACAATATCCCAACAGAGCGCTTGAATAAAAAAAAGACTCTTCTTTATGTCGGGCGACGAAATTTTTTGCCCTATTCAGTTTCTCCTTCATATTCTTTTTCTCTTCCGGTGAAAGAGAAATGGATAGCTTCTTTTTCACTACAGAAGAGAGAAGATTTGTTAAAAAAAAAAAAGAGTATCTTACCCGCTTCATTAAGATCACCCGCTTCCTTTGGAACAAATGGACCATTGTCCTCGCCTTCGATCGCATCCAGAAACTCCAATCCGTTGCCTTTAGCGTGGAAGAAATGACTCCACCAAAGCTTTGAATTGTCACCCGTTTCCTGTGGGAAGCCCTTTGCTGCAGTTAAAAAATTGGCCCAGGCACCATTGTGCTTGATGTAATAGCAAGAGAAAAACTCTTGAAGAGACATGGATCCATTTCCGCACAGGCACCATAGAAGGGGAGCCCCTAGTATAGCCTTCCAGGCATTCTGATAGAGCTAGGAAGGGATGAGACAAAAATGGTTCAAGATCTCTCTCGACAGTCGGGGAAGCGGGAGGCGCAGCCTAACATCAAAATATGAGGTGTAGAGAAACATCCCATGTGGAAGGGAATGGTGCGCCCTTTGATTTAGACTCGGACAATTTTAGCTCAACCTCATACGAAAATACAAATTCCTTCTTCAACTTATCAAGCATGGTCGAATGGACAGTGGAAATTACGTCCCCTACGTTTTCTGGTGCCATAAAATATTTTTATAAAAATATATTCGGGCAAAAAAATTTTAGACCAAGAAAGGAGGGAGAAACAAGTTATAAAGGAGAGCAACAAACTGGTAAAAGCCTAAATTACAGGAAAAAAAGGGCCAGGATGGGAGCTGGTGAACTGTTGAAAATTGAGAGTGGATGATAAATTTATAGAATAGTAAATTATAGTCGTTGTATTGCAGCTCCATCATTTAAGTTTATGACCGTTGCCTAAATAGCAGGTCTGTCATTTGAATTTGAAAACAATTCAATAACGGTCAGCTTCGGTTGCACGTGACTTGGCCACAAGCAGGCATGTCAACCACGCTCGTCCTTTTGCCCTGCCATGCCCCATTAGGGTACCCTCCCATAGATGGGCAACTCACCAATGCCATCAATTTCTTATACTTTTTCTGACCTTTTTACTTTCTCTCTCCCTCCTCACATGGACACGTGTATATATATACAATAGGTGTTGTTAGTCACTAATTAACCCTAGAGGGGGGGGGGGGGGGTGAATAGGGTGTTCAAAAATAAGTCTAACTCTTTTCGAACATGGAACACACTATAATCAAAAATCAATTTCTCAATAAGCAAGTGGATGATTCAATTTAAACTTTTATAATAATTAATTTCAAGACAAATTAGCATACAAGATATTCAAGCAAATATAGCATGCAAAATACTTATGTAAAGAGAAAGAGATAGAGAGATTGACGCCGTGATTTTTTCGAGGTTCGGTAACTCCTACTCCTCGGCTCAAGAACCCCTTCTTGAGACTTTTCCCGATCCTTTCACTATGGCCCTTCCTTCACAGGTGGAATGACAAACCTTTACAACACAAGCCTCTCGATCTTGTCTCTCAATCAAGAGAACAACCCTCTCTTGAACAATTGGTGGACTTCACTTGTCCGAGATTACAAATTCGTATGTAATCAATAAAATCACTCAAGAACAAAAACACTCAAAACCCAAAGGTTTTTATGGAAGATAAATCAATATAAGCTCAAGTGTTTTTGGTGATTTTACAATAGCTCTAGAAATGTATTCTCAAAGGATATAATCAATGAATGATATTTGGAGAATAAGAAGAGATTCTAGAGGTTTTGATTTTCAAAGAAACTTGGAGAAAATCAGATTTTCAAAGCTTGGTTTCAATGGCTTTTGAAGAGAAAATTTCTGCAGAATTTTTGATAGCTTTCTTTCTCTTTTGTATTTCAATCTCTTGATTTTCAATAAACACATCTCATTCTATATATAGCATTGTATTAGGGTTTTGAAGAGTGATTATAGTATTTGAAAGACAAGAGCCGTTTGAATACCATTAAACACGATCCACAAAACATGGGAATTGTTTTCTGAAAATCTGCAGATTTTAAGCAATCTTCTAGTCGACTACTTCTTCATTGTAGTCGACTACAATGGTCCATCTAGTCGACTAGATTGAGTTCTAGTCGACTACTTTGGACCATCTAGTCGACTAGAATGAGTTCTAGTCGACTACAATGAGTAGTCTAGTCGACTCAAGCTTGTTTCAGTCGACTCTTTTGATGTGGATGAAAAACCAATAGCTACTGGTTGAAATAGTCGACTACTAGAAAATACACAGGGTGATTCTAGTCGACTATAACAAGAAAAACATTTAATAAAAATATTTTTCTTTCCGTTTAAGTTTGGTAAAGCGTTTTTCATTTCATTTGAGTTCGGTTCATTTTATACTTGAGCTTATACGATAAAATCGACACATAAAATTACCTTGTTACAATGATCGCTCCCCGACCTATCTACCCCGAGTCTTGAGTCTTCGACTTTCGCTTTTGCCGTTTAATTGATTTTCCTTTTTCGCTTCAATTTCTTTCACAGCTTTTCGCTTTAAATCAAACTTTTCTTTCCGAGCTTGTTTTTCGAGTAGTTTCCTTTTCGAGTTTGATTTCTGAGTCGTTCACCTGTCTTTTGCTGAAAATATAAACTCGATAATTCATTAGTATCAAACACTCTTCAATGGTTTGTTATCATCAATTTTGGAATTGTTTGCCGAAAGTAAATTTCAAAGCCAACAGGTGTGTATTTGCAAAAGGTAAGCACATTGCCTACCATTGTTGACTTTTCCATACCATGCACATGTATATATATATATATATATATATATAAATACGAAGCTGCATAATCTTATAAATGAAAGTTAATTAGCTTTTCCCCACAAAGTTTTTTATAATTCTTTAGGGATCCCTATTTGAAAGTTTTTTATAATTAGTAAAATGACCACTTAAACTTTTTAAAGAAATTTTTGAAGGGATTACATTTTACTTTAAATATATATATATATAAGTAAATCACAATGGAAAAGATTACGTTCCCTAAACCCGATAAACGAATTCGGGAACGGGGGCAACTGATATGTATAACTTATACGCCACGTGGAGATAAGGGTTGTCAACCAGCTAATTTCTACCAGGACTCTACTTGTCAGCAGGATACCTACGGGTAGCTATCAAGATATCTACGGGGGGCATAACTCTATCAACATCACCGCATTAAAGACCCTATAAATATAAGGTCGGGGTCAACATAAAGAGGTACGCAATAATCACCCACCATTACTCCTGTTATATTTCTCTGAACGATCCAAGTTCTAACTTAACCGTCGGAGCCTATTTAGCCGGTACCTCTTCCGGTCACTATTTGTTCTTTTTGACAGGAACGACATCATTTTTTACCCGACCATTCTACGCATCATCATAAATAAATAAAATATCAAACCATTTCAAGTGACTAAACATGGTTTGGTTTCAGAATTTTAGTCCATACCAACTCTACTAAACATAGTTTGGTTTTTCAGCTTTATTGTTTTCACACCAAAAGCATCAACACCAAACATGCATTCAATTCAAAATAAAACCGAACCAAATCCAATCCAAAAACAAACCAGTTGCCAAACAGGTACTCAGAGTCTCTTCCTTTTTTTTTTCTCTCTCTCTCTCTCTCTCACACACACACACACACTACTAAGAGTCTCTTTCTCACACCCAAAATGGCTTACAGACTAATCAACCTCATCATCAAGCGCTCTGGTGTTCCTCTTACTGCCTCCCTCCGCTCACCACTGCATCACTCTCGTGTTCCTGTTCTTGTTGTTGCCTCCCTCCGTTCACCACTGTATAGCTCCGGCGATCCTGCCGTTGGTGGTGTCTTACCACTCCTCGCACACCAATTTTCATCTTACTTGGAATGCTTAATAACATAAGGTATATGATCAACTTCTCATATCCTAGTTGTATAAAGTAGTCGAAATCGGACTTTGAACTGACATTCGGAGTCCGTATTCCACCAAAACTCAAAGTACAAGGAATCGAACTTTGAACTGCGATTCGGAGTCCGTATTCCACCAAAACTTAAGAGTAAATGAAATCGGACTTTGAACTGCGATACCAAAACTCAGAGTAAATTGAATCGGACTTAGAACTAACATTAGGAGTCCTTATTCTACCAAAACTCAAAGTACATTGAACAGATGAGTTTGAACACCAAAACTCATAGTACATTGAACATAAGAGTTATGTGAGTTGAAAACAGTCTTCACCCAAATCCGCACCTGAATTTTTCTTGCACAAATTATCCGTTCAATTTAGGGATTTTATTTATCGAATTAATTGGGGGATATTTTTTATTGAATTAATTGAGAATTTTTCTTAAGTAAGGTTAGAGTTTTCGAAGACATTTTTCGAAGAGAAACGAGCCCGTTTATCTCTCGGTCCAAAAAATCTGGAATTTTCAAGTTGTTTAAAACTCAATTTTGAGCACTCCAACGTGTTCAGACGAAGCCAACGGTGAAAATCACGTCAAAATCCGAGCTCCAGATTGTCAGTACGAGCCTAGCCGAATTTTCTCGACCGTCACCGGATTTTCAGTTCCGATCACCGAACCTTGAACAGAGGAGTTCGTTGAGTTGAGTTGAAGACAATCTTCTCCCAAATCCGCACCTGAATTTTTCTTGAATATATTAGGTGTGATCTGGGCAATGGCATGGGAGACGAAAGGTTCTGGGTTGTAGTTGGATTCATTGAAGGCATCTGGACAATGGCATGTGAAGTGCAGTCCACTTGTCAGGGGAGGAATCCCATCCCCGCCTTCTATATTTTAACAGGATTTCAAATGTCATAACTTGTAAAGTATGTAATTTCAATGGTTAGAAAATGTTGTTTTTGTCCACAGTTGCAAATTAAATAAATCCTATAATGTTGTTTTCATGCTACAACTTTGTCAACCTATTTACTTTCATGAATGTTCCTTGGTTTGTTATGTAACATCATGGCAGACATGATCAAATCTTAGCATAAGTATTTTCTAAGATAATCATATTCCATTAGCAAATATACATTAGTGTCCATACATGTGCAGGTAATTTCATGAGATTTATTTTTGCTAATGTGTTGATTGAAGATAACAGAACTGAAGAGTCAAAGAATTCAACACTTTTTAATCCCGCACGCATAAAGGTTGTTTCCTCTGTTTTAAACTGTGACCTCCAGGTCACCATGGAACAACCCCGCCCTCTAAAACACTCAGTTTAACATTACTCATTCATTCTTAATCTCCTCATATATATATATATATATGCAGTTCAATACCCTCATAAATCGTGCTATGCTCACCCATCCAAACACATGTAAGCATGCCACTAATTCTTTCAGTAACTCCACATCAAACACATGGAATGCAAAACCAACCAAAGAAACATAGCTTATAAAGACCTATACATAACATGATTACATCTCATGAACCCAAAGTAAAAAAAAAATGTAGGAACTTAATAATAGAAGAATAAATACCTTTGAAAGAATCAATTTAGGGATTTTGTTTCTTGAATTAATTGGGATTTTTTATATATATTTGATATTGCAGAGCATAAAGAGAAGGAAATAAAGGTGAATCTCCATCGTTTTGAGGGGGTGAAGGTCAATTACAGCAATCTTTAGTCCATTATTATTGAAGACATTATGTGTGAAAACATGAAAAATGACCTGAGAGTTTTTGTTGAGTAGGAACTTGTTTTTCGTCGACATACTTATTGCATGTGTATTTTTATGGCTTTTCACGTCTAAAATCAAACTTTTTTACATGAAAGTGAGAAGATGGCGTTATTCTGTCATGTTACCTATAAGAAGACCTGGATAATGGAGCATGCAGAGTAGATCAAGTAAATGCAACATTTGACGTAGAAAAGGAACTCCTCAAAGTGGAAATTTCAAAAATTTATCTATTTTGCTTGTGTGTTTGTCTATTTTTTGGATCGGTAATCCTAACAAAGTGGTATCAGAGCAAAGTTAGAGTTTCCGGAGACATTTTTCGGAGAGAAACGAGTTTTTAAGTTGATTAAAACTCAATTTTGAGCACTCCAACGTGTACGTCTCATCGAGAAGAAGCCAACGATGAAAATTGCGTCAAAATCCAAACTTCGGATTGTCCGTACATGTAACGTCCGGTATTTTTACGGGTTAATTTAAAATATTTTTATTTAAACAATTATGTGCTTATGTGCTTAATGTGTTTAATTGTTTTAGCATGCCTTACATGTTGTACGTGTTATAAAAATTGTACGTAGCATGTTTTATTTTCATTTTGAAATTAATGAAAATTATTGAGAACGATTTCGGGAAAGAAATGACTGAGGGGTAAAAGAGTAATTTCACATTTGGAACAATTAGTGGAAAATGTAGAAATTAGGGCAAGAATGACATTTTAGTAATTAGGGAGGATGACAAGGGGTAAAAGGGTAATTAAGAGTCTTGATGGCACTCTTGTAATTAACCCCAACATTGGATGATTTTGGTCATTTCCACCTTTCATGTGGTGTCTCATTCCTAGCCCTTGATCTCATTCTCCCATCTTTGTTTTAAGCCCTTGGATCATAAGGCCTTGTTTGGTTGGCACTTAAATGGAATAATCCATTATTCTTGGTCATCCACTTGACAAGACTTTTTCTCAACCATTGGACGATTTGTTGATTTCCATCTTTTTTCTAAGCCCTTGGATGATAAGGCCTTGTTTGGCAAAATAATGAGTTTTGTGAATTGTGTAAAAGTCTTCCACTTGGCAAGACTTATTCCAAGCCATTGGATTCATTCTTTTCTTTCCTAGCTTCATTTTGGACCCTTGGATTTGAGTAGGGTTAGTGGAGAATCTCTACACTTATGAGTCTTTCTCATTTGCAAGACTTCTCTCATACACCACAAATATCTCTCTATCTCCCATAAGTTTCTTTCTCTCTTGCTCTCCCTCATTACACTCCTTCATCTTCTTCTTGTCAAATTCTCTCATCCTTATGATGAGAATTTGAAGAGGGTTTGTGCATGAAAGTGGATGTTGGTGCTCCAAGCTTTCTTTTGAGCCAAATCTTGGTAAGTAAATTCTACTCCTTTAGAATTTCTAGTTTCAAACCCTAGCTTCTATTATTGGATTCTTGTCTTCAATTTTTGGTTTATGGAGTTGTCTACTTATAACTCTTGTTTGAAACTCCATTGAAGCTTAGCTATCGGTTGGGTAGAGCTTAGTGTTGGCTTTGGAGGAGGTTGGGTGGATTCGAATCACTCTTGGAGGCATTGCTTGTTCTTGCTTGCTCTTGCTTGGAATTGAGGTAGGGGAAAATGACTTGTCTTTGTCTTTGTAAGAGGGTGTGTGCGTCTAAGTGTATATATGCCGTATATATATATACGAGTTGGTTTTGGGCAACTTAGATTATGATTTAGGCCCTTGATAATATGATATTGTGATATAAATTCATATTGTTATTTATTGATCATAAATGTGATATGAATTAATGTTGTGGTATATTGATCATAATTGTAATATTATGAGCATGTGAAAAGTTTGACATGATATATTGCCTAAAGAGAAAAAGCATATATTATGATGAAGTATGGTTGATGAAAAATCATACGTGTATATTGAGTAAGTCATGTAGTGTCAAATACATGGTGTCGGAATATGTGGGTGGTGTAGTGATATGTTGGTAGTCGGGTTCGGATCAAAGCAACAACTGGCCAGGAGGTATCACGCCTACGGAACTAAAAAGCCGATCAAATGTGAGTTAGGAGTCCGGGTAGAGGCTCATGTTCTTGACTTTTGTAGTCATGGCGTACGGAGTTGCATGTTGGGCTCTCGTACAACCGTCTTCCTTGTTGAAGTGATAGAGAGAAAAATCACTTGGGAAGAGTCGGTGCGGTACTCTACAAGTAATTGGACAGAGTATGTATCCGTTAACCTGAGTTGGGCGCCGTGTGTCTCGGGGGGTGTGTCGAGTCATGGTGCATTTAGACTATAATATATATGTGAATATGATGTTATTGTGGAAGCATGCTATAATTATAGAAAAATTATGTTGTGAGCATGTTGGGGAAACTTAATTGTGGGGTTTGATGGGGTTCCGGATTGGCGTGAGAGCCATGTGGGACAAGAGACCGACCTAGGGTTAGTGGCATGAACCTTGGTTGGGTTGAACCACTCGGACTACCGAGATGGAGGCAATGACGCTTCCTCTACTGGGCTAGTGAGCTCACCCCACGCCTTTTTTAATTTTCAGGTGATGATCCCGTTGGGAGAGTTCCGTAGTCTCTTCGCGGACGTGTGGTTGTATGCCCGTCCTTTTGTGCATGAGACGGACCACACTTATTTTGTTGGACATTTAGTTGACAAACATGTATTCAAATGTTCATTTTGTCCATGTAAGTTGAATTTGAAAAACTATTTTACTTTAACCCGGCTAGCATGTTAGCCGAGGTGTTATTCTCAATGTACATCCCTTGGAGCGCTATGCGCGGGGATTATATTCTTTTGGGGCACTTCGGTGCCGAAACGTGGAAATATGTAATTTTGAACAACTATAACATGTTCCGCCTTAGAGCGTTTAAATGTCACTCTTGAGTATTTTTACTTGGAGTTATGAATGTGAATTGGATGATTTGCCATGAAATATGAATATTAAGTGTTTAGCCGAAAACGGCGTTTTTCTAGGTTTTCAACTAACCCTTTTCGAATTGAATAGAAAAACCCGTTTTCGCCTACCCCCGTAGCCGGTAAATTTTCTTGTTTTAGAAATGGCCTTAAACTCATTTTTCAAAGATTTTGAATCTTAGAAACCGGTGATACTTAAAACGGAGACCGGGGGCAAGACGGATAACTTTACGAACTATAAATGAATATTTTTGTTCAAAGTTCATGTTGTGTTAGGATGACTTGAATCATAGATAAAATGTGCATCAATCAAATATAGGTTGGAGAAATGTTTTTAGTTGAGAATTCAATCACTTTTTGGGTCATTTTTGAAGCTTCGTATTGAAGAAGTCGACTGCCGAAGAGCCGGCAGCCGACTTCCGGAAATATGGCATTGCAGCTTCTTTTTCCTTAAGCTTCGTCTTAGGGCAGTCGACTCTCGCCATTGGAGAGTCGACTCTCGCCATTGGGAAGTCGACTCTCGTACACGGGCAGTCTACTCTCGGACATTCAGCCTTGTTTCGACCATTTTCAGATATTCATTTCTCCCACCTCGCACCTTCGATTTAGGTCCCGTTTATTTCTATGGGCTCTCCTATATCCAAATTATCGGAATAAAATTCTAAATGACCAGTTTAACTCTAAAATGACTATCTTACCCTTGGTGAAAGAGGGGTACCTCAGCTTTAGTTTTGGGTCGGTGTTGTCTGACACCACTTTCGAAAATTCATATCTCTTTGCTCGTGACTTCAAATTTAGTTCCGTTTGTTCGCACTGCTTGTGCTAGGTCCAAAGTTTGTAGGCGTAGTTGGAAATCACTATTTCACCCCTGATTTGACCATTTTACCCTTGGGTAAACATGGTGGGTTGAAATGTTCCGTTCCAGGTACCGAGTGTTCGGTTTACCTCTTTTCCGATCCCGTGGGATCTTTTTGGCATCTTTGAGATGTTGTAGGTCTATTCTACCTGTTTATGGGTATTTTACGACTTAAATGGATTTTTATTTCATTTCTTTTTCTTCCGCATTCACTCCCTTAGCTCTTAGGCTCGGGTTTGGAGTCCTAGGAAATTTGGGGCGTGACAGTACAAGCCTCACTGAATTTTGTCAACCGTCGACAGATTTAATCCTTTGAACCCAGATTGAAAAATGGATTAGTCTAACATATAGACACACGTGATTATGACACGGCGGTTAAGAGGAGAGTCCTCTCCACTCACACTCTGGAGTACTCTCTCTATCTCTGTTATCGAGTCCTACATCTTCTCTTCCGACTCCGACTTTATTTGTTTTCCTTTGCTCTCCGCCTATATTCTCTTCGAAGTTCGATCTTTCCCCACTACCGAGTCCAACTCAAAGACATGGTCTCTGAATATATATGTTATATTATATATATTAATAATAATAATAAAAGTGAAATAAATAACAATAAAATAAATTAAGAAAAATATATTAATATGAAAATTTGGGTAAATTTAACTTTCATTGTTTGAACAAATAATAATTTCCCTCTATATTGGATAATGATTTCACTTATTTTAATCACTATTATGAGATGTGATATGAAAGACATTATATATGATATATCCTTGTAACATCATTATATTTAAAATTATTTTATATAACATGAAATTAATTTCACTTTTTATACCTCTTCTTTTCTCGTGTTTATAATAAGTTTTGAACATATCTGATAAATTGTATTCTTATACAGAGGCTTAAATTATATACAAAAATATTTAAATGATGTAATACAAAAACAATGTTTGAATAAGAAGTTGGAACTAACATATTCTGAGAAGAGAACTATAACTATATATATATATATATGAGTTTTAGCTTATATACATACTGATACACACACTCTCTCTATAAGACATAATCTTCCTCAAACACACACACGCACGCACGCACTCAGTCTCTTCTTCCTCACACACACATACACTCAAAATCGCTGCTTCTACACTCATCAAGCGCTCAACTGCGTCTCTCATTGCCTCCCTCCGCCGCTCACCACCACTGCATCACTCCGGTGTTGCTGTCTCCTTCCGTTCACCTTCCGTTTTCAGTGGGAACTTACTAGGGATACTTAATGATGGGAAAAATTATATGATCAATTTCTCCTACACTAGTTTAGTCGTATAAAGTAGTCGGCTTCTCCTACCCTTTAGTTGTATAAAGTAGTCCTAAAATCATGTTCCACCAAAAACCCAAAACAACGTAAGTAGTCCGTATTCTACCAAAATAGAGTACGTTGTGAGTTGAGTTGAAGACAGTCTTAGTCTTGAATTTTTCGAAGAGAAACGAACCTGTTTAGTTCTTGGTCCAGAAAATCTGGAATTTTCAAGTTGCTTAAAACTCAATTTTAAGCACTCCAACGTGTTCGTCTCATCGAGACGAAGCTAACGGTGAAAATCGCGTCAAAATCCGAACTCCGAATTGTTCGTACGAGACTCGCCAGATTTTGTCGACCGTCGACAGATTTAATCCCGTGAACCCAGATTGAAAAATGCCAGTCTAATATATAGACATGCGTGATTACGACACGGCGGTTAAGAGGAGACCCCTCTCCACTCACACTCTGGAGTAATCTCTTTATGCTACTGAGTCATATATTCTCTCCTCCGACTCTAATTTTCTCCGTTTCCCTTTGCTCTTCGACTACATTCTCTCCAAACTCTCCCCACTACCGAATCCAACTTGGAGACATGGTATCTGAATATATATGTTATATTATATATTTATATATTAATAAAAATGAAAATGAAATAAATAACAATAAAATAAATTAGGAAAAATATATTAATATAAAAATTTGTGTAAATTAAACTTTCATTGTATGGACACATAATAATTTTCTTCTAATTTGGATAATGGTTTCACTTATTTTAATCACTACTATGAGATATGATATGAAAGACATTAGATATGATATATCCTTGTAACATTATTATAGTTAAAAATATTTGATATGACATGAAATTAATGTCACTTTTTTATACCTCTCCCTTTTCTCGTGTTCATAACAAGTTTTTAACATATCTAATAAATTGTATTCATAATTACATAGATGCTTAAATTATATACAAAAATATTTAAATGGTATAATACAAAAATAATATTTGAATAAGAAGTTGGAGCAAATATATTCTGAGAATAGAACTATATATATATATATATATATATATATATATATATATATATGAGCTTTAGCTTATATAAATACTGATACACACTCTCTTTCTCTATAAGACATACTCTTCCTCAAACACACACACACACACACTAAGTATCTTCTTCCACACACACACATTTAATCTCTCTTTTTTCTCACACACACAGACACACTCAGAATGGATGCTACTACACTCATCAAGCGCTCAGCTACTACTCTCACTGCCTCTCTCAGCTGCTTACCACCACTGCATCACTCCGGTGTTGTTGCCTCCCTCCGTTCACCTGTCATTGGACTCCTCGCACGACAGTTTTCAGTGGGAACTTACTAGAGATACTTAATGATGGGAAAAAGTATATGATCAACTTCTCCTACATTAGTTTAGTTGTATAAAGTTGTCGGCTTCTCCTACAGTCTTAGTCCTGAATTTTTCGGAGAGAAACGAGCCCATTTAGCTCTTGGTCCAGAAAATCTGGAATTTTCAAGTAGCTTAAAACTCAATTTGAGTCCTCCAACGTATCAACGGTAAAAAAATCGCGTCAAAATCCGAACTCTGGATTGTTCGTACGAGCCTCGCTGGATTTTTTCGACCGTTGACGGATTTAATCCTTTGAAACCATATTGAAAAATGGCAAAGTCTAACATATAGACACACATGATTATAACACGGCGGTTACGAGGAGAACCCTCTCCACTCACACTCTGGAATACTCTCTCCCTCTGCTACCGAGTCCTATCTTCTCTCCCCCGACTCCAATTTTCTCCGTTTCCCTTTGCTTTTCGACTTTCTCCTCTCCAACTACATTCTATCCGAACTCTCCCCATTACCGAGTATATATGTATATTATATATATATATATATATATTAATAATAAAAAAATGAAATAAATAACAATAAAATAAATTAGGAAAAACTTATCAATATAAAAATTTGGGTAAATTAAACTTTTATTGTTTGGACAAATAATAATTTCCCACTAGTTTGGACAATGATTTCACTTATTTTTATCACTACTATGAGATATGATATGAAAGACATGAGATATGAGATATCCTTGTAACATCATTATAGTTAAAAATATATGATATGACATGAAATTAATATCACTTTTTTATACCTCTCATTTTCTCGTGTTTATAACAATTTTTGAACATATCTGATAAATTTGTATTCATAATTATATAGAGGCTTAAATTATATACAAAAATATTTAAATGGTGTAATACAAAAACAATATTTAAATAAGAAGTTGAAACTGACCTATTCTGAGAAGAGAACTGTATATATATATGAGTTTTAGCTTATAAACATACTGATACGCACTCTCTCTCTCTCCATAAAAATTAAAACATACTCTTTCTCAAACACACACACACTCAGTCTCTTCTTCCTCATACACACAGACACACTCAAAATGGCCGCTTCTACACTTATCAAGCGCTCAACTACTTCTCTCACTGCCTCCCTCTGCCTCTCACCCCCACTGCATCACTGCGCTGTTGTTGCATCCCTTCGTTCACCTACCGTTGGACTCCTCGCACAACAGTTTTCACTGGGAACTTACTAGGGGTACTTAATGATGGGAAAATGTATACGATCAACTTTTCCTACACTACTTTAGTTGTATAATGTAGTCGGCTTCTCCTACCCTTTAGTTGTATAAAGTAGTTCAAAAATCATGTTCCACCAAAAACCTAAAACAACGTAAGTAGTCCATATTCCACCAAAATAGAGTATGTTGTGAGTTGAGCTGAAGACAGTCTTAGTCCTGAATTTTTCGGAGATAAACGAACCCGTTAGTTCTTGGTCCAAAAAATTTGGAATTTCAAGTTGCTTAAAACTCAATTTTGTGCACTCCAACGTGTTTGTCTCATCGAGACGAAGCCAACGGTGAAAATCGCGTCAAAATCCGAACTCCGGATTGTCCATACAAGACTCGCCGAATTTTGTCGACCGTCGACGAATTTAATCCTATGAACCCATATTGAAAAATAACAGGGTCTAACATATAGACATGCATGTTTATGACACGGCAGTTACGAGGAGAGCCCTCTCCACTCACACTCTGGGGTACTCTCTTCTGCTACCGAGTCATATCTCCTCTCCTCCGTCTCTGACTTTCTCTGTTTCCCTTTGCTCTCCGACTACATTCTCTTTGAACTCTCCCCACTACCGAGTCCAACTCGGAGACAAGATCTCTGAATATATATGTTATATTATATATATATATATATATATATATTAATAATAATAATAATGAAATAAATAACAAGAAAATAAATTAGGAAAAATATATTAATATAAAATTTTGGGTAAATTAAATTTTCATTGTTTGGACAAATAATATTTTCCCTCTAGTTTGGATAATGGTTTCACTTATTTTTATCACTACTATGAGATATGATATGAAAGGCATGAGATATGATATATCCTTGTACATCATTATAGTTAAAAATATTTTATATGACATGAAATTAATGTCACTTTTATACCTCTCATTTTCTCGTGTTTATAACAAGTTTTGAACATATCTGATAAATTGTATTCTTATACAAAGGCTTAAATTATATACAAAAATATTTAAATGGTGTAATACAAAAATAATGTTTGAATAAGAAGTTGGAACTAACCTATTATGAGAAGAGAACTATGTCTATATATATATATATATGAGCTTTAACTTATATGCATACTGATACACACTCTCTCTCTATAAGACATACTCTTCCTCACACACACACACTTAGTCTCTCTTCCTCACACACACACACACACACACTCAAAATGACTGCTTCTACATTCATCAAGCGCTCAGCTGCTTCTCTCATTGCCTCCCTCCGCCGCTCACCACCACTGCATCACTCCGGTGTTGATGCCTCCCTCAGTTAACCTACCGTTGGACTCCTCGCACTGCAGTTTTCAGTGGGAATTTACTAAGGATACTTAATGATATATGGGAAAAGGTATATGACCAACTTCTCCTACATTAGTTTAGTTGTATAAAGTAGTCGGCTTCTCCTACCCTTTAGTTGTATAAAGTAGTATGAAGTCCATATTCCACCAAAACCCAAAACATAGTAAGTAGTCCGTATTCCACCAAAACAGAGTACATTGTGATTAGTTTAGTTGTATAAAGTAGTCGGCTTCTCCTACCCTTTAGTTGTCGACCGTTGACGGATTTAATCTTCTGAACCTAGATTGAAAAATCGCAGAGTCTAACATATAAACACGCGTGATTATGACACGACGGTTATAAGGAGAGCCTTCTCCACTCACACTTTGGAGTACTCTCTCTCTGCTACCGAGTCATATCTCCTCTCCTTAGACTCCGACTTTCTCCGTTTCCCTTTGCTCTCCGACTTTCTCCTCTCCAAACTCTCCCCACTACCGAGTCCAACTTGGAGACATTGTCTCCGAATATATATGTTATATTATATATGTATATATTAATAATAATAACAATAAAATATATTAGGAAAAATATATTAATATAAAAATTTGAGTAAATTAAACTTTCATTGTTTTGACAAATAATAATTTCCCTCTAGTTTGGATAATGGTTTCACTTATTTTAATCACTACTATGGGATATGATATGAGCTGTATTTTGATAAATTTGATATATTTCATTACATGGTGTGTAGAACCGTATTTTAATGGGTTCCTTTATCTTTGCCAGATATGAGCTTGCCTTCTGATTTCCAACTCAGCCTTTGGGCACTTCAACTTAAAATGAATAAATGGAGATATATTGAGAGAGAGAGATAAGCTTGCCTTCTGATCTACTGCATTATATTGTGTTGTTATATATAATACATATCCTATGTCTGTGTGTGTGTTAAGAAGCTTGATCTTGAGGAGCAGGGTCGTGGTAGGCATTTATATATTTAAATCAATCACCCTAAAATATTATTGTTTAGCAATTAAAGTAATATTGATGATTCCTCTGAGCTCTCTGCTATGGAGAAGATGAGGGATATTCTTGTGAAGAAAAATAAGGATGGGGTTGATTAGGCCTTGTGTTTTAAATTCTGACAAGTTTTATTTGTTTTGGTTTAGTTCACTAATCTTAACTCTCAACAAAATTTGTAGTCTTTAAAAAAAATATCACTAATTTGAAAAAGAAAATTTGGAACTTGCAAATAAAGACAAAAAAAAATAATAATAAACGACGACAAAAAAAGGCATCTTATTCTTTTTTCCCATGTAGGTACACTTGCTTCTTTTTCCCTGGAGAAGCCTTTCAAAGTATATTATCTTCCACTTCTTCAAAGGATTTTACTTTCCGCAATAAATGAACAAATAACTGTACATCGATGCCTACTACCCCTCATCAGCTTTCTTTGTTCTTTTCTTATAGTGAAAAACACCAGTCTCCTTGAGCATCAGGTGGTGTTTAACTCCTCAACATTAAACAAAACCTATCTCTAACGGTAAACATTTTATGTAAACCAACTGCCTTTCAAATTACAAAAAAGGGAAATTAGAAAAAATAAAATAAAAACAAAAAACAAATTTCTTCGTCGAACCAATCTTGTAGCTTACCATCATTTTGCGTTGTGAGGCACCGGGGCAGAACAGTTGAATATACTAGTTGTGGGGGAGCAAAACTTGACATTTACATCTACTAGCTACTTAAAGTTCCACTTCATCAAGGTCATCCCCATAACTGCCGCCATTCGTTGGCTGGTGGGAAGGGTCGGATGGCATAAATGATGATGGGGACGACATACGCATTACTTCCCCTAGAGGTTTCAATTCGGTCCTCCGTGGAGGGGAGAACGAGTCATTCATGCTTCCGCTCCACGACGCTGTTCGTCGCGAATGAGATGGAAGGGGGCCATTGCCATTGCCATTGCCATTCATCATCATCCCTTTCTTTGGGAGGTTGTCCATGCTTGGATACCTCTGCATTGTCATTGATGATGAAGGTGAAGGAGACTGGAACGAGTCATTCGGAATGGATGTTGAGGGATTTTCCGTAACTGTAGCAGTTTCTTGCACATTATCTGACAGAGTCTCGAATGTCTGTTCGCTGGTGGATACTGGTGTGGGAACAAAAAATTTCGGGTTGGCACCGCCAACAGCAGGTTTAATGGAGGGGACAGGTGACTGGAACAAATTCGTTGGAGTCCCACCACCTTGGTTGTAGGGGTCAACATACCTGCCAAAAGATCAAAGCAAAACTGTGTTATCAAGTATAAATACTAATAGAACTTTGAAAATACTTCTGAAACATGCAAGGGCAAAGGGTCCCACAACCTCGAAGTTGAATCTGTCCGACCGGAACGCAGAAAACAGAATTAATGCATTTTGCTTCCTTAACCAGTTTATTTTCTAAAATCTTGTTCAGTTAAATTTCTTCAAAATTTTGCGAAACGAACTTGTTTTCAAGGAACTATCTCAAGCTAGGTGTCAACACTCAACACCATACCGATAGTCCGAATGGCTGGGCCGATTACAGAAATTTTTGCCAGAGTCCGCAATCATAATAATTGCTCGGATGCAAGGAGAAACGTCCAAAGACATCCATGCCCAAAAAGGATTAATGATCCACAAATGGCTCTGGATAGGGTCTTTTCCATATGCTTTCTTTTTTCGTTTCTCCTTAAAAGATACATACATATATATATATAATATTAATTTAAAACAGGATCTCTTCAACACATCTGAAGTTCTAAGCACTTGAAGAAATAAAGTCAGCTAAACTACCAAAAGCAAACCATTTTTACTCCTCGGAAAATCTCCAGTAAAGCAATTTTGCATGCATCAACCATCAGATGATCACTAAAACTATGTTCCCTAATACTATTGCCAATTCCTCTAAAAACCAAAAGGTGAAGCCTAGATCAAACCTATAAGCCTTGAGGAGACACTATTACCATATCATCCCGCCAACATGACTACTATTTGATGTGGTGAAGGCATCAATCCTGGGGGACTGAACACATGTAAAAATAGTGAAATTTCCCGCAAAATTACCAGCTAGGCTAGCTGGTCATGCAAAACTTTATGTCACTGCCCTCTTCTGACTATCAAATGAATAATTATTACGGAAAACTTGTGTCACATGCAACATAAAGAGAAGATCTTTGAAGTTACCTTGATCGGACACCCATCCGTCCACGAGCGGAAAATTGGTTTGAGGTGGGCGGAATCGGTGGCATTCCAGAACTATGTTCCAGAGGATTAGGGCTTTTAAATTCTGGGCTTCCATTTCCAGGAGACCCTTCACTTTTCAATGCACTTTTCAGGTTGTAATCTAACGTTCCGTTCTGGAAGGATGTAGTTGGTGGAGGTGGCGGGGCTGCTTCTTCAGCAGGGGGTGCAGCCCCTTCCTCTACCCATCTCTTAAGCTTCTCATCATAATAAAATTTGTTTGTTTCACCCAATTTCGCCTTCAGTACCAACACAATGAAGAAGGAAAAACGAATAAGGAAACCAAAAGAAGTGACTTGAATTTCTTCCAAACCAAAAATGACATCGAAATCCTTACGTAAAGCAGTGATTAAAGAACATACCTGCTTATCCTGGCGGGGCTTTAAGACTAACCCAACAGTCTTTTGAAAGAGCTGTGATCCAAAACCAAAGCGACCAAGACGAGATGTCCCCCCTGCTTTGCCCTGTGTGTTGGATGTGGTTGCTTCTTTTGATAAATCAGCCTGATCCTACATCAAGTTCGCATATACCTCATATATTTTCCACCAAGATCATGAAAACAATAGTTGTCTTGGAGTTGATGAAAATTTTGATGTTTTTACAAGGATAGAAATCACTACCTGTCTTGGAGTTCTACCAAAGTCTGGCTCTGAAACACTTCTGTTATGCTTTACTTTTCTGTTGCCATCAGCTGTCCATTCACTTATGGGCTCCATTGATGATGAAGGCATTAATGATGACATTGCCATAGTTGATTGACTAGTTGATACTCTGGGCCCCATAGCTTGGTGATGATGTTCATTACCCTGTGCAGTGCCGTGTGATGTAGATGGCACAGGTGGCGGTAGCCCCCCAACAACACGGTGAGCAGTTGTATCAAAAAGATTGAGCAATTTACCCACTAATTTTGCCGGAGCCAAGTTTGTTGAATATCCAGCCTGCAAACATAAAGCCCACTTAGGAAGATAACAAAAGGTAACGACGTTTTCTGAAAGATATAAATTGGAGGATGAAGAGAACCTGTTGGTGAGTTCTTAGCCTCTCCTCAAATGATGAGACTAACTGTCTGCATGTCTCCATCTCAGGTAATCGAACAGTCTTGAGAGATTTTAGTACAGCTTGACAGTACCTGAATTAAACTCACTAGGCTAAGAAAAACAGAATGGCTAAATAGCATTGAAAATCGGAAAAGATGGGTTCCACATACGTACTTCAATGACTCAGAAACTTTTCCAACTTCAGCCAACATGTGCGCATATATGAGCTTATATGGCTGAAAAGTGGGCAAGATAAACTGAGAGTTACCAAGCACCTTTGAGTATTCATACAACTCTGTCCTCTGTCAAAAATAACACAAGGGGCCAGTTCAGTAGGGGTCCTTTACAACACATAACTGACATATTTATCACAAAATGGTTGATTTATGTTCATCTCATCAAATGGAATTCAAATCGGACTAAGACGGGGATGATGCTGATGATGATGACTTTGAAACGGAACATTAAAAAGATGGTCTTATGTGTTTCTTTTCAATTTAACGTATCAAAAACATGGCTGGCTTTCTTTATCCTCCTAAGTATCTAAGAGAGAGGAACAAACCTATGGTCAGCCCAGCTGACTCGATGCAAATTACTCAATTAGGTGATCCTAAGAAGCTAGATATTACGTCCAGGAAGGAAAGATAACCTGGGATTTTTGAATTTTGTTACTTGCACTTGCTTCAACTATACAGTACAGTCAGAATATTCTCATCACTTTCCCTTTAACCACTCCTAAATGGTCTAACCAATGTTTTACACTACACTTTTCACACAAGTAACAAATCACAGAGTTTGCTGATGCTCAGACAGTTCACCTCTAGAACAAACCCATGAAAACCCAATTATACAAAATGTTGAGATATGTAATTACATGAATAGTATATAATTGAGAAAAGAGAGAAAATCAAAGGAGGTGCTCAACAGTCAACACCTCTAAATAGAGATAAAAAATTAAAATAAAATAAAAACCCATCAAAGTTGAGACCTTTGCAAACATTTCCATTGTTTTTCTGACAATACGTCCTAGATGGGACTTGAACCCCCAACGTCTCCTTCTGCAACACCTCTTAATCTAAGGGCGAAAAAAATCAACAAAAACGGAAGATCCTTCGGAAAATTTTGAAATGTTTCCATCAACTTATTAACTTTTTATCCTGTTCTGACAATCGAGAAGAATCTCTCACTTCACTCGCCCTCTTATTTAAGATAATATGAGAGTGACTACCCCTGCTGTGCTACATCCCTTTTGGGGCTTGAACTGCGATATTTCCTTCTGCAAGTGTCAGTAGATACCATTCAACCTAACAGTTACTGGTCTCCTAAGAAAGGTGAGTCATTTCTATTTCCGCACTGAATCTCTAAGCGCCCAACACCACTTAAAAGCAAAATTTTGGTATGATCGTATGTCTGAATCTTTGTAAATCATAAAATTGATTGGTACTTGTTATTTTATTAGTTCTTCCACTTCGTCACAACTAAAAAATACTCTAATAAACAGAGCCCGACCCAACTGCTTAATAACAATTATATTGTCTCACCAGATAAAGTATATACTAATTGTTAATTAGCTAATAACTGGTGCGTTTTTTAGGCCTAGCTCTCATGTTTGGTCTCTCAAGTGCCCATCTGGAGTCCCATCATGTTTTCAAAGAAGTATCAGACCAGACCAAATTTTCAAAAGCCTTCCCCAGCACTACAAGGCTCTTTTTGTTGTGGTGATCAATCAAGTTCACAAGGTCCTAAGAAACAGGACCCTAATCACATCTAATATTTGGCTTAAGTTTAAATACATTGATCCAAAAACAACAACAATCTTCTACCAGGGTCCTCTGCGTGAATAAAGAGCAGGTCAAGACTGAAAAATCCATCATAAAGAAAAAAGGAAAAAGAAAAGGAGATAGGATTGAATATTTATGAACATTCATAAGTAACCAACAATTTAAATCAGCAAGTAGAACCATAGTGACCATGTATCAAAGAATTTGAGCCGTCAGAGTGATGGTAGTACCTGATAAAATCAAATTTTAATGGACCTTTCAAAACTCTGAACATCTTAATTACGATCATATAAGCTTTTGCTTAGATTGCAGTATTATATTTGATATGAACATTACAATTAGGACAAGGACCCGCAAAATTAAAACTGATATATAAATGCGCGTCATATGTATAAGGCAAGTATGATAACAAAAGCATACTAATACCTTCTGAAGTGCAAACATTATATATAATTCTTGTGAGTTACCAAATTTGAACATCTATGGTCACAAATTAAATACATTCTCTTAAGCTCCCAATTTGGTTTCAACACCAAATTCGAGAGATACTAATGCGGTCTACGCAAAAGTCCTCATAGAATATAACATCACCTGGAAAGAAACATAGGATCAGATGGGAAAAGTTTCAATACTTCTACATAAAAGGAAGCATCCCAAAGAGGCTGATAGAAGGCGAATTCCGTTAAACAATCCTCCAATTGGTTAGACATGCAAAATCCTTAATAACTAAAGAAACTGCAGATGGAACACTTGAACTATTTACAAATATAAACAAGGGAGAGACAACCGTAATGCCCTTAACCTCCAAAAGAAAATCACTTTATACCAGATGTGTAAACACTAATACAAACTTGGTGAAAAGTTTAGAGGCATGCACCAAAGATTGTAGCAATACTTTATATATATATATAGTAAATGAAGAGACAAAGGATGTAGAATAGCACCTGAATAGCCTCTGGACTAGCAAATGTTCGTGGGAATTTCCAATGGTCTGCACCAACAAGACACATCCTAGCACTATCCGAATATGGCTCAAAGTTTGCCTCTGCAACTAAGTAGCAAATATGTGCTGCAATAATCTGAGCCATAGTTTTCATTTCAGCATTAACAAAAATATTGAAATAAAAATTTAGAATCTACAAGAAATTAGTACAGCATAATAACTAGTAAAGAGATACAACGTGCCAAACATACTTCACTTCGTTCTTTCCACAAGCAATCACCAAGATGAATAAGAACAAGTTCATCATCTTTTGTTCTATTAGCAGTTATCAGTGCCAAGTTCTCTTCCCAATTGTCTAGCATACCACTAGTGCCAAGCTGAAGACAGGAAAAACAATTGAGTTTGCATAGGCAAAGATATTCAAAACAATGTTGAACAAACTGAAACCGATTACAAGCATGGAAATAGGGTTTAGAACCTATAAAAATGATGTGGGCCGCTGACAGAATTTGGTTTGAACCTTATTCTATATTTTACTACCTTGAACTCTACAAACAAGCCCGGAAATTGTCCGGGAAAATCCAGATGATCCACACCACATCACAAGCGAATAAGCGATATAAAATGACAATATCAATATCTCAGATTAAGATCAACACATCACCTGTACAGGTTGTTGGGACATATTTACAGCATCAGGAATGCCAGCATCAGTTGTATTGCCTGTAGAAAATACATCACCTGGCTGACCAGCAATTAGCAGGCACAATGTCCGCAGAGGTGACCCTGATACTAGCTGGATAAGTGCCATTTGCTTCACGGTATCGACATAATACTGCATGAATGGGGCCCCATCCAAACAAAGAGAACAAAATATAAACGAATCATAAAACGAAATAAAGAGAGTCAACACCGGGCAAAAGTACATGGCACAGTATAGGAGGGATCAAATATAGTGGGAGACAAACCTGGTCGCCAAGTTGAGCAGCAAGAACGAGTGCAGGGCCCCATAATTGACCATTTTGTGCACAAAGTAAAGCTTCTTTCTTTCGACCAGCGACCAGAAGAGTTTGTACCTCAGCAGCTGTTGCCTACATACACACACACATACACATATATATATATCCCAATACCCATTACTAGCAGAAAGATTGGCAATGAATTAGTTGTAAAAAGCATGCCTAGACGCATAAAAGCTCAAGTTTGTCAAGGCTCACAAAGACGACTTACTAAGGAACAGCAGGACCCTTCAGTCAGGAGAACAAAACATTCAGGATCACCCTTTTCAAGAGGCTCAAAATATAAAAAGGAAATTGCGCCTTAAATATTTCATTACTAATTAGTATTTGTTTACTTCAATCCAACTGCCCCAAATTGATGCTTGATAAGATCAGAATTTTATTATTGAAATCAGATTGTTCAATTTAACCAATATTTCAGACTCATGAATTTCAACTACTTGTATTAAATGCATCAAGTGCTTGATTTTTGCATATAGGTTGGAAATCTATAGAATCAAATTATTATAACATTTCACCATTACATGTTCATGCGGGGATTTGATTTAGTCAAAGCATATTCACATAAAGAAGAAATGTGCCTTATTATTATTTAACACTCCAAGTTATATGCCAAAATTATCCATTTATAAGACTAGTTTTCCATTGCATGTTTTGAATTGCTTCAGATTTAGAATGGTTTAACTGATTCAATTTGTAATCTGAAAGATATTTAAATTGATGTAGCCAAAAATTCTACTGAGCTGGGAAATTCAGTCATTTTTATTTTTCCAATGTGTTTGATATGCATTTATCTACAAATAAGCCTTACTTTAATCAGCTCAAGCCTTTCTGCCTAACGCTTCGTCTTCAAGGAACCTAATGCACCGGCATGCCATGCCATAAGCCTTAAAATCTATGCAATGGATAAATCTAGTATACCTGCATCTGTCCTTCCGATGGCAACTTCTGCAAGCAGTGGGTGAGGGCACCGTATTCTCTAAACTGTGCACCATTCATCTTGGCAGCTGCAAAAAGTCTGGCAACAGCTGATTCTGGAGCATCATTATCCTATTGTATATATAAAAGAAGTGCCAGATGTCAGATCAACTAAATCAGTAGACTTGCCAACTACTGTATATTTAAAAATTATTGTATATTTTGGGCTGATGATTTTATCAGACAAAATGCAGCTAATTGCCAACTAGTGAAGAAAGTTATGACCTTCTAGGAAGATAAAGCAGAAAGGGAATCACAACTGCCAAAGATATTAAGATACTGAACTAAAACTATAATACTCGATTGTGGAACCATAAAGTAATTTTTACTGCATGCATGTTTTGTTAACCAACTATGTGTCCAGTGCATATTTGCTTCAATCAAATACTTCTGAAAGTGCATCAGACTACACCATATTGGGGCTAAAGATCATTTTGTCTATAAGACGCCATTGCCTCTCCACTATCAGTTATGAAGTGATAACTCCTATTACAAAAATGGCTGTACTAGCCAATTTTTTTAAAAGCAACTTTACCCTCCCCTTTCCTTAGTTTATGAACAAATCTTTCAACCACAACCCAGGATATAATGCCTACGAAGACGGATAGGTACGAAATGTAAGTTATGACCAACAAGTTGAAACCATATACCGTCTAAATATTAGATATATATCATCCACATATACATATAACACATAGATACAAAGAGAAAGAAACACTAAATAAAGTCACAGGAAAAAGAAAAAAAAAGACAGTTGAAACAGTCATGGCATATTGTACTATGTTGCCAGTAACTTTACTACAAGGGCATAAGGCTACATACAAGCAATAATCAAATAACTTTTTCTTAAATTATTCTGTTTCAAAGAAGCCGAAAAAACCACCACCACCACCAAAAGAACGAAAGGGGTTGGGGGGGAACATGATCAAAATAGAAAAAAAAAAAAAAAAGCTTCAAAATCCTAAGGTTTGATCACATTTTAACAATACAATATTGAGGAGATTCTAAGCTATCACAGCATCAATTACTTCACGCCCAAAGTGAAACTGAAAGCAGGTTATTAAACAAAAAGTGTTTACCTTTAATGCAGTATCAGTGCCAAAAGGAGATCGTAGTTTGCCATAATGCTGATGAGCTATTTTGAGCAATGAGAGAAGCAGACTCAAAACTTCACTTTTTCTGTAATCCATTTCAGTAGATCCACAGTTTGTGATCCGCTCATCAATCCATTTGTTCAATTCTTTGTTACCAGCATTACCACCAACCAATGGACCAGGAAACGATTGTCGGCAAAGTGTATGGAAATAAGTATGAGCGCCCAATCCTATGCTTGATGGATCAGTTTTGCCCACAACGTCCATCACGTTGAGAACAGAGATTGTACCTCCTACAGGATCCTTCACACGAAAAGAGGAAAAACATGCATTTAGCTGCTTACAGCGATGACAAACAAAAAATAATAAATAAAACCAAAAAAGCAACACTTTTCAGTAACAATCGAGATAGACTAGCTCATTAATTAACCTGGCTTCCATAGGATGAGGAATTCATAGAACTACTGTCTTTCAACAAAATGAGTTTCCCGCCAAATCCAAACGTAACAAAAGCATGTGCAGGACGGCCCGCAGATGATCTTCCTGTGCTCGGAGCATAAGAGTATTGATTGGTGTCCTGAAATGATTGGGAAAAGTTTACTGAATTCTGATTGTGATAGTAATCATTTGAGGCATGAATTTGCTCTTTCAGCTCCATTCTTGGTTGATTAATCTGCTGGTTGAAGTTCCCACCGGGAACAAAACCTTGACTTGCTTTCTCATAATAGGGAACTGTACCGCTTGCATCATGAGTCTTCAATTGATTGACATGGTTATTGCCAGTAAAAGTTGAACCATAATGATTATCCAATTGCTTGTTTCCGCTATAATCTGAACGAAACTCGCTCTTGGCAACAGTCTCGGGTTGCCAGGCATTCATACCCTGGTGATTGTAATTACTGTAGGATCCATTCCAGTTGTAATTCTGCCCTTGGCTACCAAAGCTGTCAGACCTGTAATTGTTGACTTGCCCATATTCACCATATGTTTTGTGATCATTACCAGTAGAGATGTTACCAGTTGATACAAACCCATTTTGGTTTAGTTGATCATGAGGTTGATTAGTTGATTGAACAGCTGGAATATACGTTTCCAACGAGCGCCATTCCTGGATAATCGTATCATAATACCAACCAGGATATTGAGGATCAAAAAACATATGTTCTGGATACTGATTATTACCTTGTGACATCTGATTCCAATCAGAAACACTCCCAGTGGTGCCACCCTCTTGGGGCACCTGATTCCAATTAGTGACACTTTCTGTCGAACCACTCTCGGTTACAGCCCCTGCAACAGAGTGAGCACTTTGCTGCATGTAAGAAACGTCCAAATTCCCATCAGAAACAGCAGCTTGATCGCCAACTAGACTGGTGTCAAAGCTTCCTTGAGCATTTGCTGTGGCATCATAACCCTCCACTTGATACCACAGCCCAGTATGTCGATCAACTTTCCACCCTGGATAGAGATTCTCGAGATTCTCCCAATATTGACTACTATTTGGATCCTGTACCTCGGTACTTTGCGCCGTAGCTGCAACACTGTCTTCTGTAGCTGCATTTTGTTGCGTCAATGCAACTTGTTCTGTCACTGCACCATAAACTTGACTCTCTTCATATTGCTGCCCGTAATTATAAGCATTTTCAGTATAAGCAGTTTGAAGTTCTTCATTGCCAGGTACAGTCTTTGATTCAATAAACAAATTATCTTCCACCTTTCCGCGTGGATCAACAGCACCACCTCCAAATTCACTGAAAAAATCCGAATACGATCCAAACCCATTACTTCCACCCTGCGCTGACTCTGAATTAAATGCACTCCATTGCACCTCCTTCACTCCTGAACCCGCAGATCCATTACTCTTTTCTATCACCGAAGAATCAGAAGCAACCTCTGATTCCTTAACATCATTACCAACTTCAACTAAACCATCAAATGCAAACGAATCCGAAGACACTAGGGGTCTACTCTCCTCTACATGAGCATCGACCAACACATTATCAACATCCCCGGCAACAACCTCTGCTTTTGCTTCAACCCCGCCTTCACCGCCACCCTCGCCGCCTGAATCAAACCCAGTCTCACCGATACTCAAATTAGCAAAAGCTTTCGCCTCATCGGAATCACTCCCGTAAGCGAAATTCGGCACCACCACCGACGATGACGGAGTGACCTTGTACTCATCATCATCATCCACCAATTTATCAAAGAAATCCTCATCTGTATCCTCCACCTGGAATGGAGGATTCGACGCCATCAGCCAAACCTAAACCTAACCCTAACCCTAACAACCCCCTCTCGATCCCCACTCAATCCACCACAAACCTCACTCAAAATTTCCCCAAAAACCGGTGAAATTCAAGCTACCAACGTCCCCAAAAACCCGAGATCCACCGCCAAATGCACAAATTCGAAATCACTAACCCTAGATCAAAAAGAAGAGAGCACAAAAAAAGCAAGATCTAGGGTTTGATCTACAATTACCAGATCTTCCACATTCTACAATCCTAAATCGAAAATAAAATACCCAAAAATTTGCAAATTTCAGCTTGAACACAACACATATAAATCAAAAATCACAGCATAACTCTAATAACTTACAGATCGGAATGCGAAATTGCGAAGGCGAATCGAAGAGAAGGGAGAGAGAAAGAGAGGGAATGAACAAAAGACAAGCCCTCGATATCGCGCAACCAGAGTTGCCAACAACCCACCAAAATATTGGTTTTTGCGATCTCTCTGTTTCGTTGGTGGACTATATATGTATATGTATATATCTGTGTATGTATATATATTTGTTTATAGTTGTTTAAGTTATTTAATTTGCTATTTATAATTTACTCTGTCTCATTACTACTTATATAGTTATATGTTACATTACATGTAGGGCTGCAAACGAGCCGAGCCGAGCCGAGCTTTGGAATGTTCAAGCTCGGTTCATTTACTAAACGAGCCTAGAAAATGTGTTCAAGCTCGGCTCATTTGCTTAACGAACGAGCCCGAGCCGAACGCTAGATTTAACGAGCCGAGCCCGAGCTTGTTCACGAACAACTCATTTCAGTGCAACATATATTAATCTTCCTAATAGTTGTTTGGATTGAGTTGTTGCATATTTGTTTTAATATATTTTCACTAGTATAATTTTTATGAATGAATTTTATGTTATGACCGCCTAATTTCTATAATCTTTTCACAATAATCTTCATAATTTGTTCAATTTGAACACTTTCTTTTGTTAAATATAATATAATTTTACTATTTAACTTAGACGAGCCTGTTCACGAGCTTGGCGAGCCGAGCTTAGTAATGTTCAAGCTCGGCTCGTTTACTAAACGAGCCTAAAAATTGTGCTCAGGCTCGGCTCGTTTACTAAACGAACGAGCACGAACCGAGCTCTTAACGAGCCGAACCCGAACCTGCTCACGAAAGGCTCGGTTCATTTGCAGCCCTAATTACATGGTGTAATTTTACGGCAAGAGGGAGACGATTGTATATTGTGTTGTATTTATAGGTTTTTATTATTTGTATGTGTTGCTAATATATTGTTTTATTGGATAAAGTTTTATAGATTTTACAAGAGTTAAATTTGGCAACAAATTTGGGAAAATTAAATAAAATCAGGTTCTTATAAGTGTCCATACTCTAGATTATATCTATTGTTTTTTTGTTATTAAACAACAGTAGTACATGATATTATAGTGTGTGTTATTGGGTGTATTTTTGTAATTTTCGTATAGGATTTGGATTTGCTTTTTGTCCGGGTAAAAGATTTATAATTTGATTGAATTTAGGTTTGTATTTACTATTTGGATTTTAGAAGAAGAAGATTAATTGAATTGGATTTAAATTGAAATTTCATTTATATTAAACTATCATTAGAATCTTGAGATATTCAACAAGAGTCAAATTAGACAAAACAAAATACATTATTTACATAAATCTCAACTATCATGAAATTTATAAATACTGTAGTATAAAATATAAATTCAGGTCTAGTTTTTGCTCACTTTGAAGAATCCATTTCTAATCATTAAATTAAATTATTCCAAACACAATCTAAGGGCCCGTGTGGCATGCATTTTGCTTTTGATATTTTTGTTTTCAGCAGGAAACAATGAGTTTTTAGGACTATGGGCATGTTTGGATAGGTGGTTTTGGTTTTGGTTTTTGATTTCAAGACCAAACCATGTTTGATTGGTGGATTTTGGGTTTTTTAAAACCAACCACTAAAACCATGGTTTTGACTTACCAATTTTGACTTTTCTCTCTCTCTCTATATATATATATATATGGCCGAAAATATGAATTATTTTGAAAAAATTAATATATAATATTTAGAAAAAAATAATTGTTTGGAAAAAAAAAATTTGGAAAAATAATTTTTTTTCCGAAAAAATAATTTTATTCCCAAAAAAAATTAATTTTCGGAAAAAAATTAATTTTCGAAAAAAAATTATTTTTTGGGAATAAAATTATTTTTTAGGAAAAAAAATTATTTTTCGGAATAAAATTATTTTTCCCCATTTTATATCCTTTTTTTAAAAAAAATTTAAATTTTTTTAGTATATAATAAAATTATTCATAATTTTATATTTTTTTTGAATTATATATATTTTTTCGAATTTAAGATATATTATTTGAATTTTATATATAATTTTCACATTTTAAAATATTTTTTTCGATTATATATATATCTTTTGGAATAAAAATAAATAAAAATGTCAAATGTTTTCGGGAATTTTAAATATTTTTTAATTATATATATTTTTTCATTTTAATATTTTTTTCCAATTTTATATATATATTTTTCATATTTATATATTTTTAATATATATTAGTATATATATATAACTATACCAAGATCAAGACCAAGACCAACTTCTTACCAAACATTATATATAAGTTTTAGATTTACCTAAAACCACCCAAAACCACCAAAATCAAGATCAAAATCAAGTTCTCAAACGGGCCCTAAAGTATTTTTGGTATAATTTATTTTAGTTTGCACAATGACATGAATCGTATCAACGTATCAAAATGATATAAAAACACTTATTTAATATTTTTGGTATTTTTGAACGGTTCGCTTCAACACTATATTAAATATATATTTTTGCAAATTTAAAACAAATTCAATTTTATGTTACCAAATATAATTCTAATTTTTACTAAAACCACCCTACAACAAAAAGACCTATTTTATTTCAGTTAGAAACAAAATGCGTCCCAAACGATATCTAAAGATTGTTCATTGAGCAATACCAATTTCATTTTAAGAGCATCCTGTAATTTTAGAAAAAAGAGATTTCAACTGAAAATGACCGGAAAAGAGAAATGCATCTGTTTCAGTAGGTGGATTTGGAAATTTGACATTATTATCATAATAAATAAATAAATAAATAGAAAAATTATTGAATTACACGTTTGTACTACTGTAAAAGTCAAACTATCCTCTCTCTCTTTCCGTTATTTTGACATTAAATCATGACATTTAGAAGCATGTGACCTCACATGCCAACAATTGCAACTAATTAAGACTAAAATACTTTGTTAATTGCCCAAAATGCCCTTGTTTGGAAGAGCCCATTAGTGGACGGGACACCTACAATAATCATCAATTCACCATCACATATGAAGCACGGATACGGGCACGAAATGACACAGACAGGTCGATACAATAAATTCTAAAAAATAGGACACGACACGCATCGGACATGTTTATAAAAAATATAATTTTTTTATATATATACATATTATATTGCACAAACACTTCATTAGTCATATACTGCAAAATGTCCGACATGTTCAAAAAAAATAATTTTACTATCATCCTAGTAATCAAATGCATCTCCCACTAACATTCGACATCTTAGTATTTCTCTCGTTATATTGTATAATTTTTTTTATTGAAGACAAAGATGAAAATGTAAACTTACCAAATATTTGGTTCTTTGTGGTGTTATGTTATTCTTGTTCATATAGTGAATAAATGAAAGGTGTTCCAATTCCTCTCACAAGATAAGAAGGAACAAAAATGTTCAAGTATCTTCAAAATCAAATATTAGATTAGGGGTATTAAAGTTTCATAAATGATCTACCAAATTACTGGCTTCATAAGTCATATATCTTTCGTGGAATCAATCGAACCGTCGCGTGTCCACCATGTGCCCAATATAAAAAAAATTCAGTACACGTTTTTGGCGTGTCCGCATGTCTGATATGGACACATATGTCGGACACGAGTACGACGACCTTAGACGAAGTGTCCGTGCTTCATAGATCATCACCATCTCTTTACTAAAATACATTACTTTTTTTAAAACATTTAATTGAAACTAGGAGGCAATGGATTTGAGGGATTTGATTTATTTTCAACAAAAAATTATCTTTTACCTTATTATATATTTACACACATGTTTTGTAAGGGCTATATTATACTCCTTCTGTCTCAAATTATAGGTTCATTTTGGGGAATTCAACTTTTTAAAGAGGATGACTTTTGTTGTAGTTTTAGTGAATGAAATACTAACTTTATCCATGGTCTCGCCATAGTGATATGATTGTTTATAGTGTATATGTTTTAAAACTTTAATGGTTGAAGGTTAAATAGGCAAATTAACCAAATAAAGTGCTTAACTTTTCAAAAATGGACACTTATTTTGGGATAAGGAAAAATGTACGCTTATTTTGGGACGGAGTGAGTACAATTTTGCCCATAGTGTATTGTGTATGGGTTCAAAATCGTTCGGCCCACCACTACTCTGCGTTTTAATATTGTACGGGTTGTGAGGTCTAATGTTATATAGGTTGTAAGACCAGTCGATGTAACACTTATATACGATTTCGTTGGAATTGAGGGGTAGACAATAATATTATACAATTTATTTTTCTCAACTGAATTTCAATTTATTTCAAGCACAATGTGTAATTCCTTTTAAATTAGAATCCACCTCATTTTTTATTATAATTTTAAGGGTGAAGTGCAGAAAATCCCCCCTCAACTATTGCACAATGAGCAAAAAACCCTCCTCAACTACAAAATGAGCAGAAAACACCATAAGTATTCTAATTGGGTGCAATCTACCTAGTCTGGTAATTTTTGACCAAAAATTTGCACAAAATTAATTTAATTTTGAGAATACCCTTGTCAAAAAAGACTTTTTTACCCTTTATTTTTTAAATCTATCTATTAGTATCATATGACTTGACCCTTTATACCTACCTATTACTTTTTGGAAAAACAATCATTCATGTAAGAATTATTTTGCTTTATATCTCACCAAAT
This sequence comes from Cornus suecica, assembly GCA_963922005.1. NCBI lineage: Eukaryota > Viridiplantae > Streptophyta > Magnoliopsida > Cornales > Cornaceae > Cornus > Cornus suecica. The sequence continues at coordinate 55,222,777 of OY998245.1, forward strand.
CTCTACATTTCAAAAACAGAAGTGTTATATACTATATTAAATTATGTTTTATATCTCACTTAAACGCTCTGAATACAACATTTTGCATTACTCAATTAGCCAATATTCTAACATCAAGAAAAAAATCCATTCCAACTTCAAGAAAAATTTCATAAAATCGTACTAACATCACCAAAAAGAAGCACAAAATATCATTGAAGTAATTCAGATTTTGTACAACAGCAAAACCCCAAAAAGATGATAGCCTAAGTCCTTCACTAGCAAAATACATCACCAAATTTCCAGAAAAAAAAAAATACATCACCAAAAAGAAGCACAAAAAATTTAGGAACCAGTTCAAATTTTGTGCAACAGCAAAACCCCAAAAAGATAATAGTCGAAGTCCTTCACCAGCAAGCATAATCATCATTCATCATGGCTCTAGAAGATGATGTTTGTGTCGATGCCAACTGAGAAAATGAGATATTGTGAACATGGAAAAAAAAGTATGTTACTTCATAAAACACAACTTGAAAGATCAAAATAGGAGCAAAAACTATTATAATACCTCTTGACTTGAATTGCCAACAGGTATTTCAGTTCCAACAGTGCCAATAACTCTTCCACTTCCACTTCCTCTCCCATCCCTTCCTTTCAATGGTTGTTCTTTCACTAGGGTCAGTGTTTGTGGTCTAACTCCCCTTCTTGGAGTAACCCTCTCAATGGTCGCAGGTTCAACTACTTTACAAGTCCTAGAATTATGACCTTTCACTTTGCATTTTGAGCATGCCAAATTTTCCTTACTCTTACTCAGCTTAGCTGAAGAACTAGACTCATCCTTCTTATTCCTTCTAGCCTTTTTAGGCCTACCAATAGGTGTTCGATAAGTTGGAGGAAGCATTGTGTCACTGGGTGGTGTTTGCATTAATTTTCACATGGGAAATGGATTGATTACACATTCATATGCCTTGATATATGTCTCCCTATGGTAGTAAGAATCAACATATGACTCAGGATCTTCTTTTCTTGCAAATATGCATGTCATTACATGCCTACAAGGAATGCCAATCATATTCCATACCCTACAACTACAAGTCTTTTGCACCATATCAACATCCTCACTGATCCCAAAGCAATGAACCTCATATTTATGATTTCCAGCATAATGCACCTTGCAACTCCTAGCTTGTTGCTTTACTTTATTTAATTTTTTCTGAATTGTTGGGCAAAGTAACCCCAACTGTAATTCCATCCACTCTTTCTTTTTTTGGAACCTCAACATCAAATGTCTCATGATCCTGATCCACTCCAACATGTAGATAATTGGTTTTTCCCTTGCTTCAAGTATTACTGCATTCCAGCTCTCTGAGATGTTGTTGATCACCATATCACACTTTGATTTTTTTGTGAATCCTAACTTTGACCATAGATGAGATGGCACATTACTAAGCCAACCATATGTATCAACATTTTCATCTTTAATTCTCCTCATGTGAAGTTCAAATTCAGATTGAGTAAATGGTCTTGCAGCCTCCCATAATTCAATTTTCAATTGTTGCCCTTTGAACCTTAGTTTGAAGTTCTCATATAGATGTCTCACACAAAATCTGTGATATGAACCATACATGATGCTATCAAAAGTCTCTACTAATCCCTACATTCATAAAGGTGGAATTAGTTCAATATATTATCTATTCTAAAATAATTAATCATTCAACTGAGAAAAAAAAACAAACCTTTTGCCTATCTGAAATAAAAGTGATATCATAATAGGGGCCTACTGCATCTATCAGCTCTAACATAAAGTAATTCCATGAATATTTTGTCTCACCTTCAACTACTGCATAGGCAACTGGAAACATTTGGTCATTTCCATCCATTGATATTGCACTTAGTAGATGTCCACCATAAGGACCCTTTAAAAAGCATCCATCTACACCAATCAAAGGCCTACAACCCTCTTTAAAACCCTTTTTCATTGCTGCAAAACAAAAGAAGACCCTAAAAATCTCCTAACATTTTCTTCAGCAGTGGGATCAGTTTGAATTTTCATAACACTCCCAGGATTAGAAGTGTACACCAGATTACAATAGTCCCTCATCTTTTTATATTGCTCAGCTTCATTTCCTTGAATTTTCAGTAAAGCTTTTTTCTTAGCCCTTCTAACTTTATACTTGGACACATCAATGTGAAAGTCAGAAGCAATAGTGGTTCTTAATGACTCATCAGGCATAGTAGAGTTCACTCTTACTTGCTCCAAGTACTTATTTGCCAAATAACTAGATGAAACTTGAGCATTTGTTAAGAACCAAAGACAATTTTTATGTTCAGAAACATATGTCTTCACCATAAAATAGGTTTCATCTTTTGATTTGCTTGCATACACTCTAAACCCACATTCACCTTTGCATACAACAGATATTTTGTCCCTATCATTTCTTTTAAATTTCAAGTCAAACCTATTCTTTAAAGCAAATTCTCGTAGTGCCAATCTAAAGTCTTTTGTTGATCCAAACTTCATGCCTACTTCAAGCTCCTTTTCTCCCAAGTCCCTAGAAGGTATAAAGTCTGGGTACTTAGGTCCACCAAAAATCTTATCATCATCATCTGATTCACACAAACTAACCAATTCATCTGATGGACTGCAATCTGAGACCACTTCTTTAAAATCAGCTACAAACTCAACAACTGCACCCTCATTTACTTGTTCATCCAATTCCTCAGATGAGCCATTATTTTCAGAATTAATCACCCTTATAGGATTATCTTCATCAACTTTGACCTCAAAGCAATCTTGAATATTAATTAAAGGTGCAATAATATATAGTTGTATCACATTTATACTCCTTTGTGCTTCATAGTCATAAAACAACCTTTGTACATCTAAGTCACACTCTACCTTCCTAAAACTCATATTCTCCTCTAAGAATGGAACACCATACCACACTTCAGTCAACTCCCCATACCCTAAGTTATCTGCCATTGCTTGAATAACTTCATATGTCAAAAGGTCTGGGTCCACGTTATGAAAGTAAGTGTAATCTTTCCCATGATACTTCATATAGAGTGTTTTTGAGAACACACCCCCATGATGAAGTTTAATGTCGTACAACCACATCTACAATAACATTTACAACATCTATTAATTAAACCTTAAGAAAAAAAATAAAAAAAATGATTATTACTTCAAAACTAACATGAAAGCTAGAAAATTTATCATGAAAAAAATTCAAGTATCAAAATCAATGTATAGAAAAATATAACAAAATACCATAATCTTTTAAGAAATAAGGAGCATAATATAAACCATATATGTTTTGTTGTAAAAAAACTGACATGAAAGCTAAAAACATATATCATATATAGAGAGAGCTTTGAGAACCAATATGAAGTTTTCACTGACTATCAAAGAACCAAAATAAGGAGCATAATATAAACCATCAAACAAAGCATCAGACATGTACTAATCATTGGATATCAGGTACTAGATGAGGAAACTTATAAATTTAGTCATTCACAGATTAATATCCTTAGGCTAATAAAAATCAAGAAATTTACCGAAGAAGACAAAGATGGAATATGACACCCTGCTTTAAGCTTCTTCTTCGTTTTTTTATCGCCTCTTACACTGATGCAAAATAGATGGGATGAAAGTGATGGTTGCGATAGAAACTAAGAAGAAACCCTAGGATAAGGGATAAGATGTCAACATACCAAAACGTCGTCATTTCATTTAGGGGTAGTAGGGTCTTTTAACTTTTCCGTTTATTCCTCTTGACCTGAAAATAGAAGGGTTGTACTTAATTGCACCAATTTAATAGATCAGGAGGGTTTTTTGCTCTTGGACAATAGTTGAGGTTTTTTTTTTGCACTTTACTCTAATTTTAAACCAAAAGGACTTGGTTCCAAACACAATGGTTTGTCTGGTTTTCAACCCTTCAATTCATACACTGTTATAAAATAGTGGAAAGTTTCGTTAGATCTCGTGAAGCCGAACTAATATCTTGCATTAATAATAGGGTTAATTTCAGTAAACCCTTTTATATTATTCAATTTAATCAACTAACCCGTCTTATGTCGGGATTACTCCCTGTACTTTCCAATTTTATCACATTGCCCTTTCACCCTCACATTTCAGTCAAAATACCTATATTACCCTCAATATATATTTCGGGAAAAAAATATTTTTCGGAAAAAATATATATATTTCGGAAAACAAACATATATTTTGGAATATATATATATTCAAAAAATATATATATTTAAATCTATATATATAAATTTTTCTCAAAAATATATATAAAATTCGGAATATATATATATTTTTTGGAAAAAATATATGTATTTTGGAAAATAATATATATTTCGGAATCTATATATAATTCGGAAAAATATATATATTTCAAAAAATATATATTTTGGAAAAATATATATATTTCTTTCCAAAATATATATTATTTTCCAAAATATACATTGTTTTCCGAAATATATATATATATTTCAAAATTAATATATATATATTCCGAAATATATATTTTTTTCAAGATATATATATTTTTCAAAAATGTATATTTTTTCCGAAATATATACATTGAAAGTACTCTAGGTATTTTGACGGAAATGTGAGGGTGAGGGGGCAAGGTGATAAAATTGGAAAGTACAGGGCAATTCATATATAAGAGGGGTTAGTTGATTAAATTTAATAGTATAGGGAGATTTAGTAAAATTAACCCTTAATATTATATATACATATATTTAAATATATCACCATATATTATTATAAAATCTATAATGCTCTAAGTTATAAAATCCGAAAGTCAGAGCAGAGAAAGAGTGAGAGCGTCAGTAAAACGTTTAGAGCGGGAACGTCTTCAGAGTGTCCATAAATTTATATATATATATATTTATTTTACTTCAAACTAATTATTTTAATTTATTAAATTTTACTTATTACTTAAAAGAATATGTTTAAAAATAATGAGATATTTACAAACTACTAATTTTTTATTATATAAGAAAATAGTAGCTACGATTATTAATTGTGTCAATTATAAAACATTTGAGTAACAATTTAATTTATATTAACAATGTGTCTTCACTTAAATCCTCATTTTTAGCATTATTTGAACATGTAGATGACCATTCATCTTAAATTTGTGAACTCTAAAACCGAGTTTTTGAATTATGCGGGAATTTGTCAATTTTTCTAAGACTGAATTATGTGAATTTTCTCCTTTTTGTATGATTTCTTCAATTATGTTGGTTTTTCCTCTTTGAATGATTTCATCAGTGAAGAATAAGTGACTCGAGTTTTTGAATGTAGGTTGAAATATAGGCCCCGTTTGGAAACTGTGTTTTTGTTCTGTTTTTTGTTTTTTGGCACTGTTCAGGAGAACAGAACATGTTTGGCAGCCCTTTTTACTGTTTGTTCTGTTCTCAATTTAGAAATTGTTTTCGTGAATAGTAGAAAAAACAAGGGAACAACAAAAACTTGTTTTTTTGTTCTTTTTGGGATTTTCCAAAAAAAATGAATTGTGGTAGAGAGGAAACATTGTGTGAGAATATGTGTGTTTTTTTACCCCAAACATGTTTTTTGTTCTTGTTCTTTTGGGTGAAAAAATAAGAACAAGAACGAGAATTGTTCTTGTTTTTTTATTCTCAAAACAAAAACAAAAACAATGGTTCCCAAACGGGCCCATAGTATGCAATTGGAATTGTAAAACTAAACCAAAACAAACAATGTCTTCACTATTCGGATTGGCCGAGTTCCACTGATTAAACAATCTATTTCAATTTTAAATTTGTGAAACCATTTACTATGGGTGCGTTTGGAAAGTCTGTTTTTTGTATTTGTTTTCTGTTTTCAGATATAAAAACTATTTTTGTATTTGTCTTTGTTTTTTCAGGAAAAAACTAAAAACAAAAAAACGTTTGGATGAAGGTGTTTTCACCACTTTTATTTGGTGAAAATTGTATTTTATGAATTTGGTGTTTTCATTGTTTTTACCACCTAAACAATGAAAAAACTCAAAAAACAACTAAAAGTTGTATCTGGTGTTTTCATCACTTTTACACACTATTCACAGAAAACAGTTTTCTTGGGGAAAAAATAGTGAACAGTAAACGCGTTTGCCAAACGTGTTTTTTTTTTTTAGTCTTGTGAACAGTAAAAAAACAAAAACAAAAAATAGGGTATCCAAACGGACCCTATGTATCATTTAGTTGCAAAAGTTCTCAAACCGAACGGTTGCACCCTCAATAAACATTAATAAATAAATAAATATATATATATATATATATATATATATATTTTGTAAGGTAAGAAACTCAAACACAGAACATCCGCTTAACTTTGAACCCTTGACTTCGGATTTGGGTGCAAGAGCAGGTACCGTTTGACCAGTAGGCCTTTTATAACATTAATAAATTTTCCATTACAACATCTATGTACGAACCAATCCCTAGCACTTTCACTAACAAGTTTTTTTTTTTTGGCTTGCAAATCCATAAATAAACAAATGAAGAAAAAAAAAGATAAAAGATAAAAAGAGACACTCACAACTGATGGTTATCAGTTACCATTTTCTTTGAATTTTTCTTCAAAGCATGTTTTGTATTGTGGAAAAGAGAATAAACATAATATTAATAGGGAGAAAAAAGAAAAGAAAGTAGAGCAGAAGATAGTGTTAGGCACTTATCCTATTTTGTTGATTAATAAAAATAAAAAATGAAAAATGAAAAATAGAAAAGGATACCCATCATGTTTGGGGGAAGAAAGGATAGGATAACATTTTAATGAATTTACAACCTTACCTTTTTTATTTATTTATAGATATTGTCTCTATAAATATGATGGTAATTTTGGTATTAAATGTTTTTATTAAAAATAATAACCTTTCATTTACTTCTCTTCCATTTCTTCCCCTCTTTGAAAACATCACAAAAATGAATCAAATCAAGCTTGAGTCTATCCCAGTCCAATTCATTCGGCCCATTTTTGATAGGCCTGGCCTTTCAATCTAATTAGGCCCAACAGGCCTTCAAATTTTTGCTTTCGGAACAACTGTATCTCTTTATTCTCATTCTTCATTCGAGTGAGAAAAGAGACTAGAACCAAATGTCATGATAGTGTTTTCAAGTGACATGCGAACCATGATTTAGCATCGCGGTAAAAATGTAATGGACTTGGATAATATCGATCTTAAAAGTGAGTATCCAATGAGAATCGGTATTGGATAATAGTATAGACATCTTTCAAAAGCATTACGAATCAGAGATACTGCGAAGTGATGCCAACAAATGAAATGTGCACTTTCACTTATGTGGTTAGGCAACAGTATCCTCACCTCATCTGTGCTATAAATATGTTTATTTTATCGAGTCCCTCTTTTTATTAAACAAAAAAAAATTATTAAGTCGTTTCCGGATAAATGATCCCATCCAATCCGGAGACGACACACAAGAAAGAAAACTGAAGTTAGTCTATATTTCTAAGTTAGAGAATAATTTTGTCACTATACAAAATTACTCTCATATTTTACCGTTTCGAACAAAAAAAAAGAAAGAAATATTCTCACAATTTACAAATGCTACACAGATATTGTAAGGTGAAAGCGCTTAATTAATATCTACTATCCAGTTTTTTCTTTCTTTGTTTCTAAAGTCTCTTTTGGCGGGTGAAAATCTTATTTTACTACTATTTTGTATTAAAAATGTTGGGTTTGGAAATAGCGAATTGACACATCAAACAAAAAAGTTAGAGATTTTTAGTGTTGAATATATGTATGAATAATAATGAGTAAAACACACTCAAAAGTGGTATGGATAGGTTGATCATTTAATTTATTTGATGTTTCCCTCATGATTTGTGTGGTTCAAATATGAGATGAACAAGTGTGCGTTATATATAGGTGTATGAACTTAAGTAGGTCAAATTTCAATGTCACATGCATGTGAGACAACTCTTACTGGCATGATCAGTATTTTCAATGAGCCCACTTTAGGGCTGTAGAATCATGGTGTTTGTAGCGTGATTCAAGGTTAATGCCTCAACAATTGGTGTGCGTGTATATGTGTGTGTATGTATATATATATATATGTATATGCTTGTATGTGTGAAGAGATGTGGACAATTGTAAAAGCAAAAGATAGAATGGGGTTGGGAATGAGTCACTCATGGTTAGGTCTCAAGATTAGTATATATTCTTGAGCTGGTTTTAAAGGCAAACACCAATAGTCTTTTATAAGGTTCTTAGACTAGTCCTGTGTTGGGTAGTAGTATCGGTAAACATGTACAAAGAAACAAAAATGAGTGCAATACTTTAAATCAGTTTATATCTAAATATAGGGTTGGAATAAAAAAATGAAAATGATTTCTTGCTGATCGCGGAGCGAGATAACTCATATCATATACATCCATCCCAATGCCTGTTAAATGTGATTGTTAAGTTTTTTTATTTTTATGATACTTATTTTATTCACGCCGATCACATTCAACTATTCATATGATTGATGTATTTCTTCCGTTCCATATTAGTTATTCACTTTTTTAATTTTAATTGTTTCAAAATATTTGTCCAGTTTCAAATCCCAATACAATATAATCTTATTATTTTTTATATTATTTCTCTTCATTAATTTCAAAAAGCAATGACCCTTACTAAAAACTACAACTATACTATATTATCAAAAATCAAAATTGAAAACACAAAATAACAAAAAAAATTGAAAAGTCAGATTTAGACAACTAATTTGGGACGGAGGAAGTATATGAATTTCTTTTTCACGAATAAACAAGAAATCTTTACTTTATATATACACATATATATATATATATATATGTATGTCTAAGGTTAGGATTAGAGATGGGGAAAAAAACCGTCCCTCTTGGGAACCGTCCCATTTTTTACGATTTTTAACCCCACAATTTAAAAATGGGGTGGATATGGGGGTTGAAAAATAAACCCTACAGTTATGAACCATCCCAAACCGAATAATAATTATATAATTTTTAATATCAAAATTACATAAATTATATATATATTTACAAATTTTTATATAAAATTACACTAATATTCTTAAATAAACTAATTATTTACTTACCTACCCTCTCTATATATACACACTAAACCTAATTATTTAATGTGTTATTATTGACTAATATTTTATGTGGTTTGTTATCTGTTGTTAGATTCGTAAACTCTTATCAAAGTTTGTTGATCTAGATTTGAATTATTAGTTGGTTTAAAAATATTAAATTTATTTTTGTTTTATAAATTATTGCAATTAAATTAATCGGATAACTGTTTGTTTCGATTATATATCATATTGTTATGGTAATTTTTTTTATTATTTACTTGTTTTTAGGAAAAAAATAAAAATACACGATTTAATGGGGCGAGTTGGGGCAGTTATGGGGGACATAGGTGACGGTACAGGGCGGTTATGGGGGTAAGAGTGAAACTTTTAAATGATTATGGGGCGGTTATGGGTGATGCGAATTTTCACGATTTTGGTTATGAGTTTTGAGAAAACTGTCCCAAATCGCCTCGTGACCATCCAGAGTTAGGATCATCGCAACCTTTTTGTCTAACGTTAAACCATTTTTACCATGTTTGGCATAGCTTATACTTCTTGCTTTACGCAAAAGAAAAAGAGAAACAAAAACTGTTTTGAGAAACAAGTATCCCCAACTTCTTTAAAACGGTATTCCAAAGCCCAGAAACTCTTCTAAATTTTTTTCTAAACACTATTCAAAATAATATTTTCTCTCCAAGATGCCAAAAATAGCATTTGAAAACCAATCCAAATAGCACATTTGAATCCACAAAATTCATATAAATGATTTGTAAATTAGGGCCGTTTGGAAATGGCTGTTTTCGTTTTTTGTTCCCAAGTTGGGAACAAAACTTATTTGGCACCCAAATTTTCAAAAACGTTTTGGTGAATAGTGTCAAGAACAAATACAAAAATAGCCCCAAATATGAGAACATGAAAATCATATATTTTTTTGTTTTTTGTTCTATACACACACACACATATATATATACACACCATTCCCTCTCCAACAACGCCACCAGCTGCCACCACCGCCACATATCTACACACACATACACACCCTTTCCTCTCCATCACCACCACCAATGCCACCCCACCACCACCACATACATACACACATATATATATATATATACACATATTCTTCTCTCTCCACCACCGCCACCAGCACCCACCACCCTGAATTGGGGCAAACTCCCTCCACCCCTAATTGCCCTAAACCCTCCTTTTGGAATAAAATACAAATTGATTGCAAACACATATTTGTTTTTATTTTTTTTGGGAAAATACAAAGACAAATACAAATATATAATTTTGTTTTTTGTTTTCACCAAAAAAACAAATACAAAAACATTGATTTCCAAAAGGGCCTAGGAATGGTGAAAATTGAAATTATCAGAGTATTGCCGGGGAAAAAAAAAAACTTCTCCACAAAATTGTTCTGGCTTTTAACGATCCAAATGGTCAATGTATGAGAATTCTTTCTAATCAATAAAAGTAAGTACCATAAAAAAAGAATAGGCTAATTTTCTTTGAGGCTGCTAGAAAAGAGATGAATCGCAAATTCGCAATATGAGGATTTTGTATAAATGAATTGACCGACAACATAATTATAGACTCTTTTGAAGAAATTAATATAGTTTCACATTAATATAATGATTACAAGGAGTGATTACACTACCAATTAGAGAAAAATTACATTTGTTGACTCTTTCTTTTGAAGTCTTTAGGCGGCGTTGGTAGTCTTTAATTTGTTTCCTTTCTTCTAATCCTTCTCACCACACCAATTTGTTGACTGGTTCTGACTCCTTAAACACAAAAGTTATTATATGTATATATAAATATATATATATATATATATTTTTACAATTTTTTACAAACAAAAATTTATGTATGTATGTATGTATGTATATATATATATATATATATATATATGTATTGTATTTTGATTTTGATTATGATTATGATTAATTAAAAAAGGGTAATTTGCATTGACACCCCCTGAGGTTAGGGTCAATAGCAATCAGATTTCGGTCAACCTTTTTTTGGCACTCACACCCCCTGAGGTTCCTCCTTCGTTGCAATGACACCCCCTGGGCGGGTGAAATGACTATAATGCCCCTTTAATTATTTCACTTATTACATTAGGGTAATATATAAAGTATGAAATTACTCATATGCCCAAACACTTCATCCCTCTAAAATTACTAATTACACTTTCACCCCTTATTACAAAATATATATATTACGAAAATTACAATTTAATTTTTTTTCTTTATAATATAATTTGTATATATAATTACAAAAATTAAAATTACGAATATATATATATAATTTTTAAAAAATATATAAAATTTGAAAAAACATATAAAATTCGAAAAAATATATAAAATTTGAAACAATATATAAAATTAAAATATATATATAAAATTTGAAACAAATATATAAAATTCGTAAACAATATATAAAATTCGAAAAATATATAAAATTCTAAAAAATATATAAAATTCATATATATATCTATATATATATATATATATATATAAAGTGTGACTGAATTTTAAGTGGACAAGCCTCAAAGTCATTAGTCAAGGTAACGGATCCTCTCCAACTCTCTGCAAAGCTATTTCAATGGCCACGATGGCAACACATACCCTACGATGGTGACCGAAATCGGAATCGAACCGATACTTTATTAAAATATTTTAATCAAAATTAAATATATTACTATTTGGATTAAAATTAACGGTTCGTTTCCGGTTCTCATTTTTAAAGAACCAAAAGTATCGGAACTGAACCGTTAATTTTGATCCAAATAAAAATTTACTTTCGGTTCTTTAAAAATGAGAACCGGAACCGAACAGTTAATTTTGATCCAAATATTAATATATTTAATTTTGATTAAAATATTTTAATAAAGTATCGGTTCGATTCCGATTTCGGTCACCATCGTGGGACATGTGCCGTCATCGTGGCCATTGAAATAGCTCTGCAGAGAGTTGGAGATGATCCGTTACCTTGGCTAATGATTCTGAGACTTGTCCACTTAAACTTCAGTCATACTTTATATATATATATATATTTGAATTTTATATATTTTTTAGAATTTTATATGTTTTTAGAATTTTATATATTGTTTTCGAATTTTATATATTTGTTTCAAATTTTATATGTTTTTAGCATTTTATATATTGTTTACGAATTTTATATATTTGTTTCGAATTTGATATATATATTTTTTAATTTTATATATTGTTTCAAATTTTATATATTTTTTCGAATTTTATATGTTTTTTCAAATTTTATATATTTTTTACAAATTATATATATATTTTCGTAATTTTAATTTTTGTAATTATATATACAAATTATATTATAAAGAAAAAAAATTAAATTGTAATTTTCGTAATATATATTTTGTAATAAGGGGTGGAAGTGTAATTAGTAATTTTAGAGGGGTGAAGTGTTTGGGCATATGAGTAATTTCATACTTTATATATTACCCTAATGTAATAAGTGAAATAATTAAAGGGGTATTATAGTCATTTCACCCGCCCAGGGAGTATCATTGCAACGAAGGAGGAACCTCAGGGGGTGTGAGTGCCAAAAAAAGGTTGACCGTAATCTGAGTGCTATTGACCCTAACCTCAGGGGGTGTCAATGCAAATTACCCATTAAAAAAAGAGGACCAGGAACCGGCTCCATGAGATGCCATTGTCACTATAGCTGTAGAGTGTAGTGTAGAGTGTAGTGTAACTGAGTAGACCGTCGGTGTCTATATTATAATGCTTATAAAGCAAAAATAGCCGGCATTAGAAAGTCAAATGATATATAAATGGGTAAATAGCTTAAACCCCCCCTCAATTTTACTCTCTTTCCCTACTATACCCCCTCAACTATGAAATGAGCTTAGAACCCCCTAAAGTTTTATAAAATGTTGCATCATGGGTTTGCCCTCAATTTTTTTTACCCTTTTACCCTCCAAACTTTTTGTATTTCCACCTTACCTATAATTCTATCCTTACTATTATATTTATTAATTCTTTAAATTACAAAAATATTATTTCCTTTAGTTAGAATATTAATTAAACCATTTACCTTTAATGTATTAGACTAAATATACTCTCAAATGTTAATTTTTTTTTTTGTAAGTTTTAATTATTTTATTTGTAAATCAATTAACTTGTTATTAAATTTTAGTTTGATTTAAATCATAAAAATCAATCCTAATTAATATATTCATAAATAAATCACAATTTATGAATATATTTTTATGAAAAGAAAGTTTCATTTGGCAAAAAAAAAAAAATTAATTAGGATAATGAGTTTTATGATTTAAATTAAATTAAGTTTTATTGGAAAATGATATATATTTTGGAATATATATATAATTCGTCAAAAATATATATTTTTCGAATTGTTTTAAAAAAATATGAATTTTTTCCAAAAAATAAAATTTTTGGGAAATATATATATTATGTTCCAAAATATGATTTTTTCCGAAAAATTATTTTTTTGGGAAAAATATATATTATTTTCCAAAATATGATTTTTTTTTTCCGAAAATAATATAATTTTTTTCCGAAATATATATTTTTTATATTTTAGAAAATAATGTATATTTTTCATAAAAAATTCATATTTTTTAAAACAATTCAAAAAATATATATACTTTTGACGAATCATATATATATATATATATATTCCGAAATATATATCATTTTCCAATATATATATATTCTAAAATATACATATTTTTTCGAAAAATAATTTTTTTGAAGGTTTGATTTCACTAAACCCTCTTATACTATTGATGGTAGTTTAGGTATTATGACTCAAAATCATATTTTGGAACATAATATATATTTTTCTCAAAAAAATTATTTTTCGGAAAAAATTCATATTTTTGAAAAAAATATATAATTTTCGGGAAAAATCATATTTTGGAACATAATATATATTTTTCCCAAAAAAAATATTTTTCTGAAAAAATTCATACTTTTTAAAAGAATTCGGAATATATATATTTTTAACGAATTATATATATATTCCAAAATATATATCATTTTCCAATATATATATATATATATATATATATATATTCTTGTTTTCATAAATTGTGATTTATTTATGAATATATTAATTAGTATTGAGTTTTATGATTTAAATCAAACTAAAATTTAATACCAAGTTAATTGATTTACAAATAAAATAATTAGAACTTATAAAAAAAAATTAACATTTGAGAGTATATTTAGTCTAATACATTAAAGGTAAATGGCATAATTAATATTCTAACTAAAAGAAATAATATTTTTGTAATTTAAAGAATTAAAAAATATAATAGTAAGGATATGATTAAAGGTAAGGTGGAAATACAAAAAGTTTGGAGGGTAAAAGGGTAAAAAAATTTGAGGGCAAGCCCATGGTGCAAGAAAATGAAAGTTGAGGGGGGTATAATTAATTGAGGGAGTATAGTAGAGAAAGAGAGTAAAATTGAGGGGGGTCTTAAGCTATTTACCCTATATAAATCTATAAATTATATTGGGTTAAGAGAAAAAACAAAATAAAAATAATGCTACAAAAACTTTACAGAGAAACCCCTACTCTTTAGCATTTTGCATATATATTAGGGTAAAGCCTAGGGTCTGTTTACCAACTGCTTACGGCATGTTTGGTAACAGTGTTTTTGTGTCTGTTTATGTGTTTTGTATTTATAAACTTGTTTGGTTAGTATTTTTGAGATATGTGTGTTAAAAAACACTTTTTCACTTAGGCAAATTTTAGGCATATTCCAATAAACATGAATTTGGTGTTTATTGGGGTGTTTCTCACTTACACTTTCTTCACTTTATAATATATTTTATTATTTTATTATTTATATTATTAAATTATTATTTATTAATTTATAAATATATTCTATTTATTTATTATTATTATTTCATTATTTAATTCATTTTATTTATAAATTATTTATTCATTTTTAATTATTTAAAAATATATTTTATTAATTTAATATTAATTATTATTATTATACTCATTTATTATTATTATTATGAAGTATTTATTTGTTATTATATTTACTTATTATTTATTATTATATTTATTTATTATTATTATTATTTATTTCATTTTGTTTATTATTTATTATTTTTATTATATGTTTAAATATGTTTTATGTAATTTATTATTTATTTTATTAATTTATTATTATTATTTATTATTTAGTCCATTTTTTATTATTATATTTATTTATTATTATTATATTCATTTATTATTATTATTATATTATATTATATTTATTATTTATATTATTAAATTATTATTTTTTAATTTATAAATATATTATATTTATTAATTTATTATTATTTAATTATTTAATTCATTTTATTTATAAATTATTTATTCATTTTTAATTATTTAAAAATATATTTTATTAATTTAACATTAATTTATTATTATTATACTCATTTTTTATTATTATTATGAAGTATTTATTTGTTATTATATTTACTTATTATTTATGATTATTATTATTTATTTTATTTTGTTTATTATTTATTATTTTTATTATATTTTTAAATATGTTTTATGTAATTTATTATTTATTTTATTAATTTATTATTATTTATTATTTAGTCCATTTTTTATTATTATATTTATTTATTATTATTGTATTCATTTTTTATTTATATTATTAATTATTAATTATTTATTTTTAATTTTTCAATTTCAGCCAAAAAAACATCCCTACCAAACATACTTATGTTTTTGGATGAATAAACAAAAAAATAAAAAACATGTTTTTTGTTTATTTCAACACAAACACAAACATAAACACAACTCTACCAAACAGACCTTTAAGTTTTTTGTTTTTATTTTCTTGAAAAATAGAATTATGATTTTGATTATTGTAAGAAAAATATGAAGTAAAATCATGTTTATTAAATATTGATTATTTTCAAAAACAAAAAACAGAATGTATGTTTAATAAAAATATGTTTCACAAAACATTACAAAATAAAAATTAATTCTTTTCAAAAAATAATAAAAATACATTAAGTCAATGTTTTTTCAAATTATTTAATTTATTTATATATTGATTTAATTGATTTTATTCTATTTTTATTTATATAATCATTTAATTTATAATTTATTTATTAGATTTTATTTTATTTTATATTTTATCATTATTTTTTATCTATTATACATTTTATTTTATTTTATTTATATATTATTTATTCATTTGTATTTATTTATGTATTATTTTATTTATTTTTATTTGTTACTTTTTCATTTTTCATTATCTATTTATTATTTACATTTAAATTATTATTATTATTATTATTTTATCTATTGTTCATTTCATTTTATTTATTTATGCATTTGTATTTGTTATTTATTTATAAACAACGTAAATTTACGTGGTTCTGTTAGGTAAATAGACAGCGTTGCTTAGAGAGAGTTTAGGTGGGAATATTGAAAACTGATAAAGAAAGATTTACTTAATATTAGGACAAACTTCAAAGATTCTGATGGAATTAATCCTATATTTTTTCGCCTGCTCAACACATGTGTTTGCAAGTGTTCTTATCCTAAAATATCTCCCCATATATATATATGGATGCCCTGTATATATGTATATATATGTGTGTGAATAAAAGTTATACTACATATATAGTCCTTAGATATGTTTCCTCATGGTAGTAGTAGTTAGAAATATAGAATTATCGTATAGCGAGTATGTTGTCCTTGTTAAAATTTGTCATAATACGAGAAATCAATTCAGTCTAATGCACTATTTTTTTCATCTTACTCATTTAGACTTGTTAATTGAAGCATGAATATTTCAACCAGATTATTTGATTGGAACAAAAAATTTGAAATAATTAAAGATAGAAAGAAAGAAAAAATAATTTGGAGACTGAAGAAGTAAAATAAAAACAAAAGTGTCTCAGTATTTGTGCATAGAAAGTGGAGATTGATTAATTCAGGTCAAAGCTCATTTTCACTTTCATTTTACTTTTATGTTGCCATTTGAAGGTGCATATATATAGAATAAAACGAAATGAATGTAGAATTGGAATGATTATTATTATTTTTTAAAAATATTATCAAATAAATAATAAAATAATTATCTAATTTTGTTTGAAAATAGAATGCCAATTCTATAAATTTACTAATGAAATGAATTTTAACTACTGAAACAAAAAAACTCCACCCATTTTACAATATATACTAAATTAAAGAATGACGGAATAGACATTCTATTATTAGGCACAAACCTATTAGGTAAGGAAGAAAAATTCAATTAAAGAGCCTCAGAAGAAATTAACAAGATACAACAAATAAAAAACAAAAGCAGCCTAACATATGAGAAATTATTAGAAAACATGTTTGGACCACCTAGGAACTATGACTTCTAACTTTTTAGGTAACAAAAGGTTGATACATAATAGGGATGACAGAAATGCCTTACACCGTGGGAACTATTTCATCCCGTTCAATTTAAACGAATTTGAGGATCTGATTAAGTAAATAGAGTTGGGTATGAGATAGGAAAAAAAAATATGGCAGATAACCGGTTCGGGTTGCCTTACATATTTATCTTTATTAATTTATATGTATTATACTTGTGTACCTATATAAATATACACTCACAAGTAAACCCTAACCTCCTAATTCATTTTTGTTTTTAATTTCACCTAATACCCAATCCAATTCTCCTTACATCTTAACTCTTCTCATATTAATTTAATCTTAATTATGTAAAAATTGCATTGTATTACTTTGATATTCGTACAATAATAGTAAATTTAGTATTTCAATTATAAAGTTAATACTATTTTTCACTTGTATAAGAAATTTTTTTGTCTTTATGGTGAAAAACCATCCTGCCCCGTTATAAAATCGATTTTGGAGCAAGTATGGGGGTGACAAAGTTAAACAGGAATGGGGATACAATTCATGTCCCGCCCGGCCCGGCCCTATTGTCATCCCTATACATAACCAACCACGTTAATTTAATATTAACATTAGTTAGTTTTCTATTTAATTTTCTTTTTTGAAAGGTTTAAAAGAAAATTTTGTCCAATGTAAAAGAGTCAAAACTTCAGTAGTATGTTAAGTAGAATAATTTTATTCTTTATTTTATAATTACTTTCACATTTAATGAAACAAGAAAAAGTATGAAAATTGTACTTTCTCCACTTTGGTCACTAAAAAGATTAAATCAGAAAATAAAATCATAGATTTTTTAGTATTAACAATAGTAAAAACAAAGAATTATTAGTGAACACATCTAATAATATTTTCCAACATCTTAACAATTTTTTTTTTTGAAAAAACAACCTAAAAATAATTATATTCCTACTTAAATGCTATTCTAATACCATTCACCCATAAACCAAAAGAAAAATCCAAAAACCATTTATTTCACCCATTCAAGAATTTAATAAATGTGACTGATTTTTCGATAAGAATTGCATGACTGATGACACAAGCTTTTGCCTGTTTCTTCGTTGAGTTCAAGGCCATTAAATTTTCTTTTTATTTGCCAACTACAAAAACAGTAAATTAGATACCCTTTGAGGCTATATTTGTCATTTCATAGGATAACAGAGTACTATTTTCCCATTCCTCAACTAAACGAAGGTAATGGATGATAACAGGAAAAAAATAATAAAAATTTGAAGCATTTTTATAAAAAAGAGGAAACAAGTACATGAAAACAGTTCACAGAAAAAAGCTGGAGACACAAAACAGAACTTGTACACAGCACTCAGGACCTTTATAGTACTTTCAGAGAGCAGGTTCTTGTGCCACAAGCAATGAAGCAAAGCTCATAATACTTGTTCAAACACATCATATATCATGTATGTATATATATATATGAGTATATAAAATAGACATTAGATTTTAACACTTTTTTTTTTTTTTTTCAAAGTGAAAAATTCAAACATATGAGTGAAGAGTAACAATGTAGAGAGCGCGTTCACCATAAATTCTCTATTTTAGCAAATGAACTAAGAAAAACATTAAATGACTCGTTTGAATATTTTTCAATGTTAAAAGCCTAATAATTCCAATCCAAAATAGTCAAACATTGAGTTATTATCGATGTTAAACGCGAGTTAAATAATAATATTAACATCTTTAAAAAGTCAAATTAATAGAACGAGTTATAATTGATTTAAATGCGAGTTAGATAATAATATTAAAGTATTTAAAAAGTAATATTAAGTTACTAACGGAACAAAATAGTCAAACATTGAGTTACTATCAATTATTAAATGCGAGCAAATAGTAATAATAACATTTTTAAAAAATGATATTAACCAAACAAAAATATTTACTGAACGTAAACAATATTAACTGAGCAATACATCACGCATAAACAATATTTAAAAAGTAATATTAACAGAACGAAATAGTCAAACATTGAGTTACTATCGGTTATTAAATGCGAGCAAATAGTAATAATAACATCTTTAAAAAATAATATTAATCGAACAAAAATATAAATTGAACAATTCGTCACACATATGACGCATAGACCCTATTCCTTGAATTAACTCATGCACCTAATTGCTGGTCATTTGTTGCTTCCACTAGTAGGTGTGCCTCACTCCATCACCCACCATTACTTTTAACCATAAACACTACACATAAGTGAACTTTTCAAAAGCAATGTATTACAACAAGTTAAGAACCAAAGAAACAACAACTCCAAATGCTAAATGACATTGAATTATCTATAAAACAAAAACAAATTCTATAAAAATAAAGCTAACCCATTTGACCCAATTGCCCCAATAGTTCATACCCCCCTAAAATAGTCCCAAAACACACACTCACATATACATACATACATATATATGTATATATTAATTAGACCTCTCAACAATGTCAATGGCTATGGTGAACGGGGTCAATGTTTGTTGGAATTGATGAATTCAGCATCAGAGATTGCAGATATCTCTAGTTGGTTAAAATCTTCATCCTCCATTGGAGCTGGCAAGTTGAGATCTATTAAATTGTCCCCAAAGTTAGTAGTAGAATTGCTAGTTGTATCTACCAAACTGTCACCAAACTTCGGTGTTATTGATGTTGAGCCCATCAAGTGTGATCTCTTGTGCCCACCCAATGCCTGACCCGACCCGAACACTTTTCCACAAAACGGGCACTCATGGACTTTCACTTTCTTATTTCCCACATTCTGACTCGGTCCCTCTGACTCACCCTTTTTCTCAACCTTCTTAGTGTGACTCGTTCTGTGACCACCCAGTGCTTGGAACGAGTTGAACACTTTGTTACAGGTCTCGCACTTGTACCTTGCCGGACTCGGGTTTTGACCCGGTTTCAACTCACCCGAGTCAACACAAGTATTCCACGTGTCTCTTGAAAGCATCATAAGACATAAGGCAACGTCTTCTTCCTCCGGTGACGTGTCGACGGAGACAGAGCTCACCGGTTCCAACTCGGGGGTTGACTCAGTTGAACTGGGTTTTGCTTTTCTCGACTTGGGCTCCTCCGGTTCTTGATTTCCCGCCAAACCCATCTTCCGGGTCCGCTTGGATCGGAGCCGGGTCGGGTTCCGAGTTGACTCGGTCTCGCTCTCTCTGTCTTGAACAATCAATGACCCAGCATCTAAAAACTCAGGATCTGCCAATCTGAAACTCTTCTTTGGGTTCTCTCTCAACCCATAACAACCCAATGACTTGTCTTCACTCTCTCTCTCTTCTTCCTCAGAAAAAGATGAGGCTGACTCGGTCGACTCACTGAGTCTGTGGTGCTCTGTTTTGGGTTTTGGCGGCACAGTGAGGAGGGTCATGTGAGACCTCATGTGACCACCCAAAGCTTTTCCATTAGCGAAACTCCTAGGACAAATCTTACACTTGTGTCTCTCCATTTTTCTCAACTCAAAAACAGACCTTTCTCTCTCTAAAACTCTGGGTTTTTTTTCTCTCTCTCTAGAAAGAAAGAGCTCAGAGGAGTGAGAACTTTGAAAGAGTAGGTGACAAGCATTCTTCCACCAAAAGACACTCACACAACCACACACGGCCCAAAAATACGTTTTTGGGCATGAAATAGGTTCATGTATATATGTATATATATATCTATAGTAGTTGGTAAATTAATGTGTAATAAAAAAATTTAATTATTATTATTTTACTAGAAACAACAAACTAATAAATAAAAATTAATAAAGTGTGACTATGAGCGGAGAAAGAGAGACATGTAACATGCAAATCTTGCCCATCTAATTTAATTTTTTTCACAGCTTTATTGTTCTTTTAATGGGGATACTAACTTTGTACTGTTTTCCTTTTTTACTCATTAAATTTATTTTGGTACTATTTTCAAAGTGATATATATATATATATATATATATATATATATATTATAAAGTGAGTGAAAAGAATAAAAAATATTAGGTGCTAATTTTATGGTTTTTTTTGGACACTTTATTCAAACTAAGAATGCCCTTGTTACAAGAGGAAAGTATATATGGGGATAGACATTAATCATTACATTTTAAGATTTTTTTGGCTTTATTTTTCATTTCTTTGTTTTTTATGCTATTAAAAGACAATCTCCACTAGACACCCGCTATCTAAATAGAATTAAAAAATTTCAAACAAAAAAATAACTCTATATTTTTACCGGAGGTAATAAATGCACCGCATGGAGAAAGACATAATTATTCTTGTTGAATTTAGAGAAAATATTGATTTTGTTTACTAATTTTTTATTTTCTTCCCCTATTTCTACTAATTTTTTATTTTCTTCCCCTACTTCCGGACCACCGCTATTGAAAAAAAGAAGTAGAATTAACTTTTTTAATAAAAAAAATACCTTTATGTTCTTAGAGATAATAAATGCACGCATGTAAAATAACATTATTATTCTTATTGAACTTAGAGAAAGTGTCAATTTTATTTACTAATTTTTATTTTGTTCCCTTCTTTGTCATAAGAGAAATTCATTTTGTTCCTCAATAAAAAAAAACTTATTTCGTTCACCAATTTTCTTTTTTGTCTTCATAATTTGCCATAATTTTAATTTGGTTGTCTCTAATATTCTAATTATTAAATTAATTTTTGTTTCTTGGCATTTTCCAATCCGAGGGTATATGAATATGATTACTCGGACAATAACTTGATTGATATATGTTCTTTCAAAATGTATATACATAAATTGGTTGATATATATATAAAGTTTTTAGTTGGGAAAAATTAAATGTCAATGAAGTTAATTAATAACCAAATATTGACATAGTTTGAAAAGTCAAGAAATACTCTTTCTAGCATTTATACTGAAGTCAAGAGAGTTTCAAATTTCCAGTGAACTTTGCTCTTGACATAGTTCTTACCCCTAATAATGATGACCAAAAACTCTTAAGGCTTGTTTGGGAAGTGAGTTTTGGGCTTGGTTTTGGTTTTGATTTTTGATTTGAAGATCAAATTATGTTTGGTTGGTGGATTTGGTTTTGGGATTTTTAAAACCAACAATTAAAACCTTGGTTTTGCCCTACCAATTTTGACTTTTCTGTCTCCCTCTCTCTCTCTATATATATATATGGCCGAAAATATGAATTATTTTGAAAAAAATAATATATAATATTTGGAAAAAAATTATTTTTCGAAAAAAAAATCATATTTTAAAACATAATATATATTTTTCACAAAATATCATATTTTGGAACATAATATATATTTTTTTCGGATTTTTTTTTATATTTTGGGACATAAAAAATTTTTCGGAAAAGTATTTTTCAAATTTTATATTTTGAAAAAAATATTTTTTGGAAACAAATCATATTTTAATATAATTTTTCAAAATTTTATATTTTTTTTTGAATTATATATATTTTTTTGAATTTTAAATATTTCGCACTTTTAAAAAAATATAAAAAAAAGTGCGAAAATTTTATAATTTTCTGGAAATATTTTTTTCAAAATATAATTTTCTTAAAATATATATTTTTTCAAGAAATATATTATGCAAAAACAATATTTTCGGAAAATTAAGTTGGAGAAAAAAAAATTGGAAAAAATTATAAATATTTCGCACTTTCGAGAAAATTATATTTTCTGAAAAGTGAGAAAATTTTATAATTTTCTGGAAATATGTTTTTAGAAAATATAATTTTCTCGAAAGTGCGAAATATTTTTATCAATTATATATATATTAATATATATTATTTGAATTTTATATATAATTTTCACATTTTAAAATATTTTTATCAATTATATATATATTTTTTTGAATTTAAAAAAATAGAAATTTAAATATATTTTTATATGATTTTTGAATTTTATATATTTCTTTCGAATCTATATATTTTTCCCCATTTTATATCCTTTTTTTCTAATTTTTTTTAAAAATTCAGTATATAATATAAGTTTTCAGAATTTTATATATTTTTTGAATTATATATATTTTTTCGAATTTAATATATATTATTTGAATTTTATATATAATTTTAACATTTTAAAATATTTTTTTTGATTATATATATATTTTTTGGAATAAAAAAAATTGAAATGTCAATTGTTTTTGGGAATTTTAAATATTTTTTAATTATATATATATTCATTTTGATATTTGTTTCCAATTTTATATATATATTTTCATATTTATATATTTTTAATACATATTAGTATATATATATATATATAATTATACCAAGACCAAGACCAACTCCTTACCAAATATGGTTTTAGATTTACCCAAAACCACCCAAGACCACCAAGACCAAAATCACAAGACCAAGACCAAAACCAAGTTAGTAACAAAGGCCTAATTTTTTTCATTAAATATTGTATTTGTTGAAAACTTTGCCTAGTAAATTTTTTTTTCCTCCCACAGAATGATGTATTTTTGTATCAATATTTTTAGTAAACAATAATTTAACGTTCTTAAACTAAACTATGGACTACACCATAGTTGACAAAAGAACAAGAAAAAACATGTCTTCTACGAAAACTAATTGCGATCTTAGTATCATGGTAATAGTCTCAGATAATATCGGTTATCATAAAAATAAGTATTGAATAATTATCGGTATTGTGTAATGATATCAGTACCTTTCAAAATTATTATCAACAAAAGCATTACAAAATCGAGCGAAATATAATATATGGGGTGATACCACCAACCATGAAGGATTTCAAATTCAATTAATAAAACTGTTGGTTTAATGGTATTTACAGATAATAAAACTTTATTTGTAACATCAATGAAGTAAATAGATTTATTTGTAATTGTTAGGGTTTATCAACATGTAGTTTGGATGACTAGTACTACATTTCAACAAACTGTTGGGTTTTGTTGTAACGGAAGTGTGGGTATTGATAACTTGAATTAATCTTTGAAAAATGGAAAAATTAAATTAAGCTTGGAATTAGAACCAAAAATTGGGTATCCATAAATGATAATAAAAACATATGCCACTACACAATTTATCATTTCTAATGTTGCAAGTTGCAATAACTTACAAGTTACAGTCACTAATTTATTTATTTCTTTGTTTTTTTTTAGGTAATTCAATACACACAGTCCCCACATGAACCCCCTTAGAAGTCTCGAATCCTAAACCTCCCCCTTTGGGGAGGAAATATTATACCATTAGACTACACGATCTTTGGTACAATCACTGATTTTCATGTATTTTTGCCGGAATAAAAATGATATACAAGGATATTATCACATTTTACAATGGACAATACTTAGGTCATGCCCCATGAGGATCAAGTTCGCCCTCTCCGATGATGTGATCCAATACAAGTTGGACACGTGGCTAAAATTTTTTTCAAAAGGAATTGATATTGATTTGTGTATTTATGAATTTTATGTCCAACTTCCTTTTGAAAAATATTTTAGTCACGTGTCCAACTTGTATTAGACCACATCATCCGGATGACGAACTTGATCCTCATGGGACAAGACCTAAGTGTTGTCCTTTTACAATTAACACTTGCCAATATCTTTAACAGACTAACAATAAATATACATATATATTTTCAATAGAACAATACTTAGGTCCTACTCTATGAGGACAAAATTCATCATTCCCAATAATGTAATTTAATACAATTTGAACACGTGATTAAAATCTTTTTAAAAGGGAGTTGGACATAAAATCCATAAATACATAAATCAAGGTAAATTCCTTTTGAAAAAGATTTGGCCACGTGTTCAACTTGTGTTGGACCATATCAATGGGTTGGACCACATTAGTGGAGAGAACGAATTTGGTCATAACGGGCAGAACTTAAGTATTATTGTTTTTGATATCTGACTAGTATAGTTCAATCAAATTAATTTATCGAATCTTGTAATATAAGCTAATGCAAATCATCAACTAATTGTTTCTATATATATACATATATATTTTTATGGTAGAGTCTAGAGACTTCCTTTGAAAAACAAATTAAATAAAATGAAGAAAATAAAAATAAGACCAATAACTTCATTTGCTTATGTCAGCACCCCTCCCTGAATTCTTTTAGAAACAAAACAAATTCCCAAAAAAACATAAATAAAATAAATATATAGTAGGATCAAACTCATTTGAGTTTTCAAATTAGAATAAAATCACACCATACAACACCACCAGACAGATCATTAGCATTGAAACTTTGAGTAAAACATGTCACATTTCAAACTATTCTCTTCATACATCATTTCCTATTTTGTTTAAATACATTGTATAAAATCATTTATCACCATTTGTATGGTGCAACTATAACTAGCTATGGCATGAACACACAAACAAACCATGTGGTTCAACAACCTATTCTCGGCTTATCTAACATCAATGAGCTAGGGTATGGCTACTCTCTAAACTCATTCCCAATACAACCAAAAAGAGTACTTCAAAACCACTTCAAATTTTTTTTTCCTCAAAATTATACCAATCTAGTGAGAAAAATACACACACATATATATATATACACACACAGATTAAAAATGACCACATTGAAGAAAATATTATTTCATGAGAGGCTTCTCTACATCGACCTCAGTATCGAAGCCATCTTCATTTGCAAGAGAGTAACCTTCTTTCCCTTTAGCCCATAACACAAAATAGAGACCGGTGAACATGAGGAACATACCCGAAATACTGCATTAAGAGAGGTCATAATAAGAATTTGAATTCATACACGTGTGTTTGTATACTTTTTATTTTTATTTTTTTTGATAACCAGAGTTTCAAAGATTTTCTCCCTGACTAATCCACGGGACCCGTGTAAAACAAACGCCCACATGGATTTGGTAAGGCCGTGAACATAAGGAATCTGAATTCCCTCCATTGATTCTCTCATTGGAGGCCATCAAGTTCACATCTAAGGGCTTAGATTATGCCACGCCAGTTTTTGCAAGGACAAGTTTAGCCTCATGTATTTCATTTAATAACAAGAGTATCATAAATCATGTATAGTCCACATGTTGGGCCCGCACTGGACAACCTCCAGTGAGAGAATTAATGGAGGGGATTCCAATTTGGATATAAGACCTCATGTTTTTTGATGCACTAAATCTCAAGCCTCTTCCAATTAGACGAACCCGTTGGGGTTGTGTGTGTGCACGATATGCCTAGCTAGCAAGTCGAGCCTCATAGTAAGAAGAGGGTAGGGAATGTACCTTCCTAAAGCAATGGGTTGTCCCAAGGTAATGAGAGAGAGAACTACAGAGATGACAGTTGCAATGGGATTGAACATGGACACAAACACAGGTCCTCTTTTCTTCATTGCCCATCCTATAAAGCTCACACAAGTCCCACTGATTGTGCCCCCCTGTTCATCCAAAAAAGTAAATAATTCGATTACGTAAACATGGTCGATATCATATTAGATCGATCTTAACTACATTTTGGAATTTACATGTCAAATAACACCAACATAAAGTAAAATGTATGTTTAATAAGGCGATAGAAAAAATGTTACGATAAATAACACTCTCTGAATTCAACAAAAGAAGTTCATAACTTGTGAATTTTGAAGGTATGATCACCCCTCTAGGCCAGAGAGGGATCAACATGATGAAAAAGCACGACATATATTTCTTATTTTTGACATTCTTTATATATTTAGATATGCAAAAGTAAATTTCATTTAGGATCCGTTTGATTGTATGGATTTGGAATTGAATTGAAATTACATTGGAATTTGAATGTCATGGTATTTCAATTAGAATTGAGTCTCAAACCTAACCTAATTTGAATGTAACAGATCATAATTATAAAATTAAATTAGACAATATAGATAAATATATATATATAGGTATAAGTATACAAGTAAAAGTATGAATATATATGTATGTGGATGTGTATATATGTGTGATATTAGATGTATGTGTTTATGTGTGTATATATGTGTATGTGTATGGTTATATATGTGTGTGTATGTGTATTCATATTTATATATATATATATATATATGTCCTCTATGAGTACATATATATGCATATGGTATGTATATGTGTATATATATATTTTTATATAAAGGCGTGTGTGTGTGTATATATATTCGTATATATATAGGTGTGTGTGTATAGGCATATGTATATATGTAGGTATTTATGTATATATATATATATGTATGTATGTTGTGAAAAAAATTGTTCTTAGAGAAAGAGTATTTAGTGAGTTAAGGTTTGAAGAAGATGTGAAATTGGAAATCACAATATCTCCTTGTGGGTTACCCATTGTTAATGCGACGAACGTTGGGCAGTGTATGCCTCTTGATTGTTTATAGCAACTTGGCCATGGGTCTCACGCGGGCATGCCTATGTTATCCTCGGGTTGCTTTGACTGTTTTGCGATGCTTGGTGCTTGCTTACGGGTTACCCATTGTTAATGTGACGAACGTTGGGCGGTGTATGCCTCCTGATTGTTTTTAGCAACTTGGCCATGGGTCTCACGCGGGCATGCCTAAGTTATCCTCGAGTTGCTTTGACGGTTTTGCGATGCTTGGTGCTTGCTTACGGGTTACCCATTGTTAATGCGACGAACGTTGGGCAGTGTATGCCTCCTGATTGTTTCTAGCAACTTGGCCATGGGTCTCACGCGGGCATGCCTAGGTTATCCTTGTGGAATTGGTGTATTTGGAATTACATTTCAATTACAAATCCAAAGTATTTTGTTACATCCAAACAATGGATTTGGAATTAGAGCCCCCAATTCCAATTCCAAGACTACAATTCCATGATCCCAAACATATCCTTAATGGATTTTCTCCTACTCTCTTAGGTTACAAGAAAACCTTTCTTCTTTAACATGTCAAACAAAAATCTTATCCAACTTCAAGGTTCATCAATTGGCGAGTCATGCATTAGCACATGTTCAACTAGTGTTGGTTGTGTATTTGTATATATGTAAAGAAAATGTTAAGGACATGTAAAAGATGTCGGTCCCAAAGTATCTAAGAAGCATCGGACACTTCAACTTTACAAAAACGTAAGAGTCTTGACAAGAAAATAACACTAATTATACACAAATGATAATATGTGAAAATCTAAAAGAAGAGCGAAAGTGATCTACCAGTAAAGCGTAGCCAATCAAGTCTCGAACACTCAAAATCGGCCACCCGGTTTCAAATCTCCTTTCTTGAATCAACTGCATGATTACCGTTAATATCACACCTATCAAAGATGTAATTGCACACAAGGACATTGGTGCCGGAAAATCCCCCAATGTAGTAGCCTGCAAAGCATTAAAAAAAAAAAATTTGATTTTTTTTTTTTTTTTGAATAATTCTTCAAGGCATACACCAATTCATCCTCACTACTACACTTTTGAGGATATATATATATATACATATACCTGCAAGACAACGTTGCTCGATAAAACGAGGACTGCTGCCATTAGATACATGCAGCCAATGATCTTTTCCTCATTGAAAATGTTCTCTTTCGGTGCAGATAGCTGAGCCTCTTTCTGTGGAGGAATGTCGGAGGTACTGTGCATGAGGCTCATTGTAATAGCACCAATGACACATACTACTGTGCCTACAATCTTCACTCTGCTGTACATGCAGCTTAGGTTTACCTTCTCTAACCTGCATGAGAAATGGAAACTATATATTAAAATGTAGCTAGTATATATATTACTACCAAGACTGCATTATCAATTGGGACATTTTGATACAAAACTTGAACCAGCGAAAACACCCCCTTGACTGACACACATTGGATTCTTTGTTTTGTGTTTTAGGGTATTCCTAATGTACTACTGAATTTCGACAACTCTCAAAACATTCCAAGTTCCAAGGCTTAAGGCTTTTAGGTACAGACATGGTCACGTTCACGAATTGACCTGTTTCATAACACTTTTGAAAGGTGTTGATACCATTACATAATACTGATACTTGTTCGATGCTCAAATTAAACAATTGAATCATTGGAGATTGGTAAACCGTTACCACGACAATATGAGAAAAATAAAGGGGTGGCGGTCGCAAGGGTCACTAAAAGGGTGTCAGCTTAGTGATTGACTAGGAATTGTCATTAAAAGTCCGGATGGTAAAAGTTTTTTAGGCTATAGCGGCAGCATAAGCCGTTGTTATATCTTAAATAACCTTGATGAAAAATAATTTTTGTCTGCCACTAAATTTTTGTCACCATATACACGTTTTTTGGTAGTCTGACCATGACTGAAACCGATACCATGACTACTGAACATGGATACAGCTCTACATTTGGAAAGTCCTATAAGTTGGTTTATTAAGAAACAAAACAGAAAATCAGAAGTGTGTATGTCTATGTGCATGTTAGAATTAAAAGTTACTATATACTCCATTATTTCTTAATTTTCTTGGAAACAACAGAGAGTAAAGAGCAACACACTGTACCTAAAAGCCCAGGCAATGACGAAGATAAGCCCAGGTGCAAGGTTTGGCATAGCAGTTGCAACAGCTGGTGAGGTTAGATTGATTCCCTTCAAAAACAAAGACTGAAACATAACAACCCTGAAATACAAACATCAAATAAATTTTTAGCCCCAAAATTTTTTACAAATTTACCTAAAATTTAATTATAATGCAACATTAGCCCTCCACACCAATACAAAATGTTTAGCTGCTGTTAGCTCTGCATTCCCAATTCTTTGATTTCTCTCATTTTTAAAGATATCTCTTAATTATTTCTAACATTTCTAATAATAGTAGTCAGGCTGCGCAATGATGAAATTTTTTATAATGAAATCGCGATTTCAAATCTAAGAACAGTCACTATGTGCAAAATAATACCAAACGTGACACAGCCCGAACACCACACAGTAAGAGATGCCATATATTGCACAAAAAGGGGGGAAGAAGTGAGAATTGTATTATCCAAAATGTCAAAACAGAGAAAAACAACACAAGTAGCTAAAGTTACTCCTTTTTTCCCTACAATGAACAATATATTATATATTGATACACCAACAAATTCACCTGGAGAAATCATCTTACATATCCCAATTCAACCATAAATAAAAAATAAAAATTAAGAATAAATAAATAAATTTTCTTACCCTCCAAAAGAAATTAGAACCAATTGAACCCACAACCTCAAGGTGAATTGCCTAGGCCATTTACTCCTGCAACACATACATAAAATCATCATCTCCTCTTTTGTATCTCCCAAGTCCCAACCCATAAACAACATACACACATACACATACACATACACACACACACACACACACATATATATATATATAT
Source organism: Cornus suecica (assembly GCA_963922005.1). Lineage (NCBI taxonomy): Eukaryota > Viridiplantae > Streptophyta > Magnoliopsida > Cornales > Cornaceae > Cornus > Cornus suecica. The sequence goes on from OY998245.1 coordinate 55,253,523, forward strand.
ATATATACATATATAGGTAGAGAGAGATAGAAATAGAGTGAACCTTTCAAAATAATAACAAAGAGGTGAGAGAACAATGAAGGTGGCAAAGGTGGACAAAATGATAAGAGTGTGGGGTTGGAGGCCCAAGGACATGAGATAACTCAGGAGTACTGAATTGCCAGCATATACAAATTGGACTCCTATCAATCCTCCTATTATTACAAGATTTTCAAGCACCTCCCTCTTTTTACTTCCATCAAAAACCTCCTCATCCAAGGTAGCTCTTTTATGGGCCATAATCTCCCTCCCTCTCTTCTTTATATTGTGCATTCAGATTTCATTCACTTTTATATTCTGTGTGTGTTTTGTGTGTGTTTTTGTGTGTGTGTGTGTATTTTTTCTTGGATTCAGCTTAAATTCCAATGGTGAGGTTTCAAGGAAACTGACCCTTCATTAGCCTTTAAAGATGTGTTATTAATTGTCAATAAATTGGACATTTTTTGTTGGTTACAAATATATATCTATATATATATATATATATTTGTATCTTTCACACTCCTTAGCAGCATTAATTTTTTCTAGAGGCTATGAGGTTGTTCTATTTTTCATCTACCTAATTGTTCCATCTCTGCTGCCAATGTTGGTTATTTTTACCAGTGATCTAGGAGGAAATCTCTCTCAATTCCTAATTTTGTGCTATAATAGTATATGTCTATTTCTAAATTAAAGGCACAATCTTTTTCATAAGATACACCATAAGCTAGAATAGTATAGGGATATTTTTAAGTTAAAGGCACACTCTCTTTTCATAAGATACACCATGCAATACATATTTGTGTGTGCATATATATATATATATATATAGGAAGCTACAATAAAAGACTTTGCAGCTATAGACTTCATCCATTCCTTATTGGATGTGTTGCTTGTAATATAGTATATATATACCCTCTTGAATAGTTTACTTGCTTGCAATGCTTGAAAGGTTGGTCAGACATTCTATAGATAGAAGGGAAATTGTTTCACGTATGTGAAGGAAAAATGAAACTTCAATTTAAGAAATCTCTATTGTATGAGAAATGAGTCCTTGCACATATATATATATATATATATATATATATATATATATATATAATTTTTCATGGCAAGAAAGTGCGGTTAGAGTTAGTAGGGAACCCTGGCTTCCAGGGTGAAATTTAGTAGAAAAAGGAATAGGAGGTGAATATTGTTACCATTGTTACTTATATTATTTTCACAGCAATTATTTAATCTCGAAGTACTTTATAATTAAAAATAAATAAAAATATTTGAAGTGACTTCTGCAAAGATGGGTCTTATTTCTCCAAATATATATATATATATATATATATATATGGTTTATTTACTTATTTTCACAAAAGAAAAAGTTTATAACACCTTCCAGTATTTGGTATATCTTTTTTGACCATTGTACCCTTAGCATACAAGATCAAACAGATAAAACATTGATGGATATTATGGGATATATAATGACTGTTCCCTCGTCTGTTGACTGTTTCCATCCAATAAGAAAGGAAGGGAAGGCAATCCTCCGATGGTGTGCAAATCGGGCACTTGAATGCTGTGCTTTCACAACCCAATTTAATTGATTGACATGTAAAGAACATGTGCAGATTCACATGAATTTAGTTGTTTTTTTACACAAAACATTGGATTTGGTTGAGGGAGAATGTAACGATTTTATTTCATATCGAATTCGTATGGAGAGAATCTAGGGTATAAATGGACACACTTGTTACATATATCTAATAACTTAAATTTTTTGACTGGATCACGAAACACAAGGTTACCCCACCCAGGTCGCCTTGCACGGGTCCCGTGAATTAGTCGAGGTGCGTGTAAGCTGGTCCGGACATCACAATTATTAAAAAAAAAAAAAAAAAAAGTTTACCCCACCCAAACGTGCAACGAGGCATAGGACTCGATCTAACCTGTAAGAGCCTTGAACCTGAGTTAAATATTTTGGTCGGATCGCAAAGCACATGGTCATAATCTGGTAATAGAAACAGCAATAATGGGATTAATCGACGACATTGATTTACAGTTTACATAATAACTGCTACAAATCTTGAACCTGAGACTTCATGCTAACCTGCCAATACATCTACATGGAAATCGATAAGGGATGTGCAAATGAGGATCTACCACAGATGAACTCTGGATTTCCATTTAAAATGCAGGAAATTTTCACCAATATATAGATAGCTGTTGGAGCACCCTGATTGACATGCATAAAAAAAATGCTGAATCGATGTTCCAGTCGCTATACAGAAAGAAATTGGTAAATTGAAGTGCATAGAAACATGAATGCATAAAAAATTCAATCTCATTTGCAACAAATATAAATCGAATACCAAGCGAGTACACCCTTGGAATTGCTTGTTTTTGGCGCAAAGAATCAAGGCCAAATCGAATCGTTGAAGTGATCAAGGAATAATTAAGGCTTTCAAAATGAAAAATATAGACCCCAAATTAAAAGCATATAGAGGTAATAAATTAGGCGCCAACTTCATACTTGCTTTTCATAGCACAATTGTCTGAGACTTTAATAATCAACATTACATTTGCTGCTATATAAAAAGTTCGAGCAGTTTCTATAAATCGACAGAGTTTTCCTGGGACGAATTACAAAACCTTGCTTTTCCAATCAATTGAAGCCTTATTTTCTTCATCGAGATGATCTGCTGACACCAAAATCACCTAGGAACGGACAGACCAAGCTCTGATTCAACAAGCAAAAGTAGCTCGCGTAAGAAACCAATACAGGTGAAAACCACTCTGAATATAAGCAGTATCAACAGATGTAGCTTACTATGTGATAGTTATCAATGAAAATAAAAGAAAAGGAAATTGAAAGATAGAAACCAACTCTTCTCTTTATCAGCATTTAAATCAATTTGCTTCCAAGATATTCCACAAATGGTAAATATGTATTCTAGTGGTGCACCTCGAGGCGTACTAGGAGTATTGTGAAAATCCTTAAAAGATAAGTTGGAGCATAGATAATGTGACCCACCTCTAGAAACAGCACAATCTCTCACGTTCCGTCAATATCATCTGGGAAAAGGAGCAGTCTTATCACCATACTATCTTTATTACTTTATAAAATCACTTAATGCAACACATTTAAACTAAAATGGACACTTAAAGAAATCTGGTTTTGCTTCTCGCATTTTCTTTCTCCTGTATAGACGAAGATTCCCCATCAGCTCAACTAATAGAGATGATGAACTTTAGAAGAAAAATCCCATGCGATCCAGTTGAACTAAGTGGGTAAACCACACAGCTCCATGGTTTTATCGAGACAGACTCAGCTTAACACCTATAATGGCCTATTTTAAATTTGAAGGAAAAGGTCGAATTGGCTGGGATGTGTGGCAGGAGCATTTATAGCATCATGTTTGCCAACTATGACAGCCCATTCAGCTTTTCTACTTATTCTTTGGGCAAAATTACAAATAATTGTTCCCAAATGATTTTATTTTAGAGCACGCTGACACCGTTTACCCAACTGTGAATAAGGGCTATAGAGGATTATGTGGTGTTATACCCTAGTGCTAACTTTTCCCTATAAGATGCTGTTTGCAGTGCCTTTTCAAACTATGCATTAAGCTTTTAAATCAAAAAAGCCATTACACTGAAAGGCCATTTTGGAAAGTGTTTGAATTGCTCAGTTGAAAAGCTTTTGGCTATTGAAATCTCTTCTCGCCCTTAAGCTAGAGGGACAAGCTTCTTAAGCATGTTCCAGTGACTTCAAAAGTTAGTATCAACGTTAGTCTTAAGATAAATTGGAGAGTTTTTTCTATTTGACTTTCCCTAAGATGCAGAAGAAATAAAAGCTTACCTTTCAAAATAAAAAATCTGTCAATATTAAAAATCCCCTTGAACTTGGGAAAATAAGACAAGATGATAAGAACAGTGATCAGCTGCAAAGGTCATGGCAGAACTGGTTCATACCTAAGTCTGAAATATGCATATACAGGTCATGTGGTGCAAAGCATAATGATGTAAACTGTAGGCAAAAGAAGCTTGTCAATAGACAGTCTACCTTGTCTCCCACAGCCCTCCCACCCCCAAAACAACACTTAAGTGTACATTTAAGTTGGTTCCAAGTAAATTACAAAAACAAATCATTTGGAATTTAACGAATAACAAAGCTACTAATTAAAAAGAAAGTATTTAGGTATTTATTACCATCCCTTCTTTCTTTTCTCTTCCGATATCTTTTCATGTCATTCTAAGAGAAATATGACAAACCAGATATCAGTTTTAGTAATAATATGCCCCTTCATGCCCTTGGAGACAAAAAAGACAACTTACATTTTCTCATGAATTCAAATCCATGCACATTTTTCTTATTACATATGGGTTTATTCCAACAGATTTGATAAGGCACCTGATTATCTATACTATCTGTCATCATGTTTTCCAAGTTCTTTGAAAAAATCAAACGAACAACTAGACCCGTTTCTCTTAATGACTTTTGCAATCCATGCACTACAAAAGTAATTTTCCAACTAATAATCCTGCAAAAATAGTATCGCAAAGTTATTTCTGGTAATGGTTAATAAGAAGTTTAGGCTATTTTCAATGAGTTCAACTGTTTGAGAAGGAGCTAAAAAGGAAGAATTACTCCAAAGTAGCAATATGTTTGTTCAACAGAAATCAGAAAATCCCTCAAAAGGAATAAACTTACATCTCAAATGTAGAGGATGCTCAATTTTGAATTCCAAATAAAAAAGTGGGTGATGCCATATACTGTCAAAATACATGCGAAAATGGAAGGGAACTCTATTTTAGAGTCTTTTCATTAATTTGCCCAGACATAACTTAAAGCTAATAAGGCTGCTAACAGAGCATTCATACTTGAGAACGACGAACTGAATCATATTTGGTAGGTCTTGTCAAATCCCAGTATATTTCTTTCAACAAAAGGGAAAGTCATGTGCCTGCAGAACCAAATATTCTAGTCAGATCAATGCACTTTCACCCCGGAACATTCCCTACTTACACTCACATTTTTAGTAAATTATGGTACCCTTTTCATTGCCTCACTGGAAATTTTCAACAACTCTAATTTTCTCTGATGAATTTACTCAATCTATCATACAATGTTTCACATGTCATTAAACAATACGGCACACCAAAGACAATGAATCCTGGCATCCTGCACAGGGGCTTAAGTATCAACTTTAGGGTGTACAACAGGCACGGGAGTGCCCATAGCTAGTATATCCCAAGAGAGTTCACAAACTAGTCCACCTATGAATCTATGCACCTAATTTCAGCATTAAATTGAGCAGCACATTAAATCAAACACGTCTCAAAGAAAAACTTAGACACCAATGATATCATAAATTACTTTCCAAGCTAAATTTTGGATTAGATAGTATTTATAGAAGGAGAAGCTGTGACTCACACTCAAACAACAAAAACATATTAGAGGCCGGGAGAGGTGCAACAAAGTGTACCCTGTGAAAGAGCTCTGCAACTCCTCGAAGTTAAGCTCAGGCACGAAGTCATCCTTGCTGCAGCAACCACACTGTGAAGAGGCAACAGAGACTGAGCACATGCAAGCTCTGACGGACATCTATTACCAAACAATAAGATATGATACATTAGTCCCAACTAAACAATCTACTAATATCTAGAATATCACATAGAAGAAAGGGAAAGATATGCTTTCAATTCAGTAAACTATACATATGAGAATTGAATGCTGTTGAGGGTTCAGCGCTTCAGTAATGATCTGGAAGGAGATACATAAAACAACAAACAACTATGCTTTGTCAAGTATACCAAGATCTCTTGGAGGGTGAGAACCAGGCCAGGATATCACTAATGAGTGACTGGTGAGTGACCAGCCAGCTTTTACTGGTAGCATAACCTTCAATTTATAGGACTTGAAGCACATGCCAGTTAGTTAAGCATCCCCTTACTTAAGGTTGAGTTACATGTATCAAAATCCTTTATATCCCACTAAGATGTAAGAAAGGATAATAAAAATAACATGGTCTTTATTTCATGGGCCCAAGTCACCCCTTAAAATACCCGCTGATTTAATCCAACATTCCATAAGAATCCTTTGCTTCCTTAAAGCAGGCCACATGGCATACTTCACCTCCATTGTGCCACTCACATCATAATCCAAAGTCCCCGATGGCATAATATGATCATCTCTAGAGTTCACAAATGCAATGTACTGCAGTCTACACCTGCTTTCTATACTCAAGGGACGATACATTCTCGCTGTTGTGATTATCAGGAAGGATCATGTTCAGGATATTATTGCAGACTTCCGATACTTTATATTTAGTTATATCAGCAAGATCTCCATATCTGTTAAGAGTATCCATAGTGCAAGCTCTATTGGGAAACATTAAGCAAAGTGGTGAGTCAAATTACTTAATGTGCCTTCTCAAATTAGTAGGATCTACACATTCTATACTACTAGAGAATGGAGTGGAGAATGACGAAGGCTCAAAGTGGGATCTACCCTTAGTTGTATTTCATTTTGAGAAAATAAATGAATGCTCTAACAGACTCATTAAATCGCACAATTATACAGCCCATTTCATCACCTCCCCGCCCTTCGCGCAGCACAGACCTTTTTGTCTTCCTAGTTATATTGCGAATCTTTTAGATAAACCTCTTACAGAATTAGAAGGCCTTGTATACTGCGACGTGTCGTTTGATCGGAATTCTGATTTTACAGATTCGGAATGAGAAACTGTCATCTTATTCAATCCAATTGGGATGCCCTAGATCTGACATGTCTCTTGGGAGGAGTAACTTGAAGCTCATAATTATTATGGGGGTATTCAATACTCCAAAAATAAAATGGGAAACTGATCTATGGTCGATTTAATAACAAAAAGCTAGGAATTTTTAGTTCTACCTCGTAAAAAAAGACAATTTTTTTTTTTTGTGGAACTAACCATTTTCTTTCTTTCGGTCCATCTCACGGTCGCGCAACAAGCTCATTGAGCTCCCTAGAAACTATCCCACGATCTGGGTGAATTTTCATTACCTACTCATATTATAAAATCTCTTCTCCCAAGATTAATTATCTGACTTAGGATCTTCTCTCTCTCCATTGAGTGCTTTTACATCCTCCCAAAAATTCATCAAAGAAAAAAAAAACGAAATAAATACACAAATGCAGCATATTATAGGACAATAAAATTGAAATCAGATTCAGGATGGAAATAGTTGTGCGCGCGCGTATATGTTCATACAGATATACCTATATATAGAGAGAGAGAGATACAGACAGACAGACAGAAAGGGTTCTCCTTTTCGATTTAATTAGGTCAATCTAGAAGAAATAAAACATTGACAATAAGAAAATGAAAGCAACTAGAAAAAGAAAAAATTGAGATACGTATGAAATTGCATATTTCTATACAATCACATCTATATACATATCTGTATATATATATATATGGAGAGAGAGAGAGAGGGGTAACCTAGACAAGGAGAAGCGGCGGAGAGGTGAGGAGGTAGATCTGGTAGGAAGAGGGAACTTTGGAGCAGCAGATCTGTCGATTGGAGTCGAAGCAGATCGGAGATTTGATTTAATGGCGGACTTGAGAGACGAAATCGAAGATCTGTTCATCAATCTGTTGCATCTCGAAGCCATCGAATCACTACCAGCTCTGAAAAAATTTGTTTGTCGTAGCAAATGAGAGGTTTTCGAGTTTGGGGTTTAGGGTTTTAGATAACCCCAACTTTTTCCTTTCTTCCCTTTTTGTTTTTATTTTTATTTCTTTATTCTTTTAAATAACAAAAGAAAAAGAAAGGAATAATATAAATTAATTATGATTTGGACAAATTACACAAAACCCTTCATGGGGACTTAATTCAGTCCATTTATTCTTGAGATCTAATGGACCAAATTTCATCAGGTGTTTTAGCAGGTTCACATTAATATGAGACTAATGGACAGTAGGTCTTCTTTAAGGAAAATTTTAATTTAAAAAATGTTACTTCTTTTATATGATTTTTTTTATCATTTTTCTACAGTATAGATGACCAATTAATTATTACGGTTTAGATATAAAATATTGATAATGCATTTATAATCTGTGTCATAGGTTTTTTTTAGCGGACTCATTTTTAGAGACAAAACTTGAATGTTAAAAAAATATTGGATTTATTTTTAAGAAAAAATAATCATTTATCTTGCTTCTCAAAAGAAAATAATAATAATAATCATTTTGAACTCTTTTGGAAGGGTGAGGTTTTAACATTATGTTTTTTTTTATATAATTTTTAATAAAGTAAAACATATGACTCTCTCTTGAAATTTAGTTCAATTAATGATGAAGGCCAAGTGTTGGCATTACTTGCACATATTTTTTTAGTACTTTGCACAAACACACACGAACATCCTTCAAATTATAATGACAAAAGTGCATAATAAATTGAAGAAAAATGCCTTTTATCATAGTATTTAAAATATTTTTTGTATTATTGCGGAGGCATTGCTCGAAGTAAATGATAAGTTTTTTGATGGTGTGGAAGTCGATGTAATCAACATCATGGTAGAACTTCTTGACACTTTGAAAGTGGAAAATTGTCAACATCGTTGTGTTAGGGGTGGCGGTGGTTAATTTAGTGGCAGTCACTAAAAATTTATGCAGTTCAATTTTAAAATGAAGAAATTTTTCACATAAATGAAATTTTATATCAAAATAAATTTTATTTTAATAACGATAAAATATTCCGGATAAAAATAACATTTTATACCTCTATAACAATAAAAGTAGTTGTGATAAACACCCATAAAATAATAAATTAATTATCAAAGTTGCACTAATACACTCAACAAAGTTGTATTGTTGGAACCCAAATCGTCTCCTTTTTACCTCTCACTGGCTTAAGTGTCAGTTGAGATCAAATGGTGAGGGTAACTCCAAGTTGTAAAAATTATTTGGGGATTGATGATGGTAGACCCAAGTGGGTCCCAACATAGTGTTTGCCTCTGAAAATTTACTATCCCACACTATTCCTTCACTTTGAGAGTTATATATATACAAAAGTGATATATACCAATTATATAGTGATATATACCAATTATATATCAGCAAGCCGAAACTCTGAAGTTTCCTTTCCTTCTTCCTTCTCCGAAACTGACATCACAACTTCTCTCAAACACGAAATTCAAATTCAAACATAAAACCTAATTCCGCGAAACCCTAATCCATCCTAAATTCAAATCTCACTCTCTCTCTTATCGATCAACAGTGAAACCCTAATCGATCCTAAATTCCCCTCGTATTTTCCTTACTTTTTCCCCTAATCGATCCTAATTTCCCATCATTGCCGAAGTAAGAAAGTGAGAGGGAGAAAGGAGACGATTTTTGTTCGTTCATTGATTGGTTGCATGGATGATCAGAGAACTGGGGCTACAGGAACGATCCAAAATTTCGCTTAAGGGTTTCAACTCCTTACTGATTTTAGTCGTTTATCACGTGTTTTTTCCATTATCATAGTACTATGATTTGTGTTGATTTATTTGAAACCCCCTAAATCCCTTAAATATGAGAATTGTTTTGCATGGTTGATGTTGTAATTGAAGCTTCCTGGGTTCTCTTTCTAAGTCCCTAATTTTCGATTTTCGATTTTCGATTTTCAATTTCACTTAAGGGTTTGAAGAAGTAATTGAATTTGGTTAGTTGTTTACCAAACTATGATTTCTGTTGGTGTCCAATATCTAATACATGCAATGGTATTTAAGCTCTGATATACAATTGGTACCATGTAATCATACAAGTAATTGAATTTGGTAAGTTGTTTATCAAACTTTTTTTTCCATTATCAATAAACATTGTTAGTCCCTTAGCAATCATTCAATTGTTCAGTGTTTGATTGAATGAAAAATTATGGAGTATGTGGAATTTTTTGTGGTAGATTGAATTAAATTTATATTCATTGCAGTGATTTGATTGTGGGACTGTTTTCACAATTTATACATAGATTAATATATAACTTAAATTTATGTCTTATTAGCTTTGCGAGATTAAATGGAGGTTGCTGGTAAATAAATTAGTTTTATGAAAAAAAAGAATGACAAATATTCTCGTCCACCGGGAGTATTTTTTACTACAGTTATTATCTATAAATTTTGTAATTATGTATTTTATTTGTAAATTCCCATTTAACAAACAAAAGACATTTTGCAGATCTTACCGCATCGCCGAATTCCGACAAAACAGTGGTCTGGAAAAGGTGGATGACGACACCTACATGAATCTTCACAAGGACGTAACAGCGAAATGGGATGACATGACAATTCATGATAAAGCTCCTTTTAATGTTGATCGCAATGTTGATCTAGAATTCTACACAAATCTGCCAGATGAGGAGAAAAAGGTAACTGTTTTTGTCTACACAAATCTGCCTTTACATATTTGTTTCGCAATAGATATTACCGTAATTGATTATTAAGTTTGTTCATATTACTAAATATTTTGCCGATAAAGCAATAGATATTACCGCAATATATATTTTTAGGATAAAGCTAAAGGCAAAGCTGATAATGGCAAAGCTAAAGCTAAAACCAAAGCTAAAGGGAAAGTTAAATGTGCAAATGAGTTGGACGTAGCCTCAGACATATTTGGTCCAAGGAGTTGGCACATAAATGGGCTTGCCAGGTTCATTAAAGCAATGTCCAAGTTTGATTCCGAGAAGCGTCATGCCGTGAAGGAGTTGGGTTTCGAGGAGATGCTTAATTTGATATGTAATTTCTTGGACCGCGATTTGTGTGGATACCTCATCTCAAATTTTGATTCTAACCATTGCCGTTTCAATTTGATTAAAACCGGTTATCTGTATCTCAATGGCAATGATGTTCTCGCTATATTCCATTTGCCGGCTGGAGCTTCAAAAGTCCCCTTTAACGACCATTACAGAGCTTCTTGGATTAAAGAATAAGGTTTTAAAAAGAAGGGTGGCATGAGCTTAGATCAGCTCTTTTCATTATTGAAGGAATTGAAGGGTGGCGATGAATTTAAACGTGTTTTTGTGCTAATTGCATGTGGTGCCGTATTGTCTCCAAATGGTCGGAGGGAATGTCTTTCAGGGCTGTCGCCATCAGTGGAAAATGTTGCGATGATATCCCAATATAATTGGTGTGCATATGTGGCCGATTTCCTTATAAGAGCACTAACACAACCTAACAATGACGAGATTAATAAAACATACGGGGGTTGTATGATTTTTCTTCAGGTTAGCGTTTGTATTTAAAATTCAACTTGTTAGCGTTGTGTTAACCTATTTTTAAAGTTTAAAATTAACTTATTGGTGTTTAAAGTGGTGGGCTGATTTAAATTAGTTTATTATGCAGTTGTTCTATATCATGAGCATGTTTAAAGTTTGGCCTAATTGCCCCAAGGGTGATAGACAGAGAATTAGCTTTTGGAATTCAAAACTAGTCCGCGCCAGACTTGATTTTGAGGCAGCGATGGGAGGGTTCGGTATTGGGAAGGTACCATTTTATAACTTAAGACCCTTTCCAAGGGATAACATATCTTACACCATCCTGATACAAGTATTTTTGTGCACTAGTTGGTAGACATCCGCCCCGATTATGAAAGTGATGAATCGGAAGATGATGGTATTTATGTAAGGGTTGTCAGTCTTCCCATTTTGTCCCTCCTTTTGTCCTTTTCATTAATTTCCACTCATTATAGTTTAATAAAGTTTAAAGTTCAATTATGATAATAGGTGAACATGAAGCGGTTGCATAAGGAGATTGGTGCAGTTTTAAAACAAATGATCAAACAACAAGACTCCATGCTAGTAGTTGACGAACCAAATGATCATGAAGTAATATGAAAAAGATCCAAGTCTAGCCACGGACAAAGTCTGTCAAACTCAAGCAGAGCTGTTGGTGAACACAGTACCCGATTATATTGCAGGAGACAAAAGAAAAAGAAAAATTGATGTTGAGACCGACAATTCAGAATCGGACTTTGATGACAATGTTGTGTCAACATCTTCTGAACATGGTAGCGAACATGACAAAGAAGATAGCATTCTCGGTGAGGACGCAGGCGGATCAAATGCATCATCTGAACAGGGGGGGATCTGCTGAATTATCCAATGACATGATAGAGGAAGAGACTGATGGAAATAACAATGTCAAAATTCCAGATGAATATCAACAACAATGTGATCCCACAGATGTGATGGTCGAAGATATACATGAGCAGCAATACAATGTATGTGACGGTAATGAATCATCCCTACCTGCTGAAGATGGAGGCAACAAGTTGGATGAAGTTTCTGCAATGCCTTGTGAAACTACTCAAGGGCCATATGTCTCTCTTCTTATGGAGCAATCAAATCCTCACCGATCTAATAATATCTGCCAAAGTCCAAGCCTCCCAATATTGCTGGAGACAGCTAATGTTAATGCACTTAATGCTGTAGTAGGGGGAGTGGTTGAGAAGGAGCTTCAAACCAATAGAACACCCGTTGATTTGCTGTCTCCACTAACAGAAAAACAAGAAAGGGTGAGGAGAGTCATCAAAAAAGGCAAGTATGCATATTCACCATGGATAAAAACTGGCATAAAAAAATTGAGATTCACATATACGCAACTGAAGTTGTTGGAATATGCTGCTAGGAAGATTTCGGCTAGAAAGTAATCATTAAACTGCCTTGTTTCTTTATTTATTTATATAGTTAAGACATCATATCATAGTTTATGCTTGTATTTCTAGTGACTCATAGTTTATGCTTGTATTTTCAGTGAAACGATGGTTATGGCGTATGATCAAGAAGTGGATCGTCTACATCTCCAAAAATTGTTTCATCCGCAACAGGTTATAAGTGTGGTGAGTATGAACGAATTTTAACTATGTAAATACCTTTTAAGTTACTCTAGAGCTCACCCTTGGTAATGTTATTTTTCAGGTTGTCAACTTGGTTGTCACAACACTAAACCATGAAGTCGGCCCCATATCCGATCGATCCTTCTTCAGCAGCATGGCCATACAATTATTGGAGACATCGAACACTGTTGTTAACCTGTCAATGAAAGCAACTGGAAGGAAGAAATCGATAAAAGCAGTTTGGAATGATTATGAGAAAAAGGTCTGCTGCCATTTCCACAATGATGCTAATGCTAAAAATTTGGCATGAGCTATATACGTTTTGAATGGTTAGGTTTTATTTCCCATGTCAATACATTTTTCATGTCAATACATATTTACTTGCTTCATACCTTACAATTTTATTTCCCCGGTTGCATCGGAAGTCATCAGTTTGTCTTGGTCGTGAACCGTCCATGAAAAACAATCGACTACCTTTTCCCAAATGGTTTGCCACACAGATTTAAGTACATGGGTAGCTTAGTGGTATGAAGACTATTATTATTTAACTTATTTTCTGTTTTGGGGCTTTTCCTATGCCTTATGATTTATTTCAATAATTTTTCCTTGCAGAAGGAATTTGTGCAAATTGGATTTGGTATCAATCTAGGACGTATGACAGAGAACTTAAAGCCTGATATTCCAAGACAACCCGATAAATAAGTACCAAATCTGTTTCCTATTACCGTACATTCTTTTTTACTTTATGCGAACAAAGTATTGAAGGGCTATATGTTGTTGTTTCATATTTAGTTGTGAAGTTTTCGCTATAAGATATATGCAGCATTGGAATGACAATTGTTGTGAAAATTTAGAGTAACCCAAAAGATAGATTAACCCAAATCAAATTTTATTCGCAAGTATACGAATCATAGTAGTAAAGAGTATAAGTATTGCGAGATCATTCCCACGATGATTGATTAAGACAAATTAAATCTAAAAACTACTATCTAACTAATTCAACAAATTATTGATGATTGTGAAAAAATAATATAAATACAATAATACAAAAGGAATACCAATGCTTTGATTCCAACACTAATCATCACAAATACGATTTTCAATTGTAAACTCATTAAATATTCAATTAATTTCCACACATCTAAATAATAATTATTATTACGTTCATAGATGGTCTATCCGGGTTAGGGCATAGGTTCAACTCAATATTTTATTATCTTGGCCAAAAATAATAAATAAATCATTGAAGGAAAATATAAATCACAATTATCTATCCATGGTCAGACATAAACAATTATAATTTATTATCTTCTTCTTAAATTGCCAAATAGATTACATGTTCGTGGTCAGACACAAGTAACCTATATGCTAGGAATGAAATACGTTCAATTTTAGTCTCAGTTAAAGCACATAAAATCGAAAGCATTAACATATATATAATAATAATAAGAAGAACTCATTAACCAAAATATTCAATAATGTCTATAATTGAAAACTATAATATTGAACATGACTAGGGTTTCCTCTCGGCCTTGGCCGAGCGAATTAACTATACAAGAAAAATAAAACAAGAACTACCAAACCCGAAATCATAAGTGGAAGACATTTTGGATTTCTTCGTTGATCGCACAGGTCTTCCCCTTCTGTTTCTTGGCCGTCGATGATCCTTTGTGCATCCATATATGCCCTATTTATAGGGGTACTCAAGGTTTCATCTAGGAAAGTAAATAAGAGAATACAATATTCTCATATTTCTTTTCCTAATTGGTGATATCTTGCAGCCCACTTTTGACCAATTTGGAGAGTAAATTTGGAAGATATTGGTGAGATACTCTTTTCTTGTTAATCAAGTCCTCTTCCCACATCCCTTAATTTCATTACATTCTGATTGTTCCTTCAAAATCTGTGATTATATTACTAAGTTGATGCTGATTTTCGCACAAAATAGTATGCCAGATTTAAAATGTCTTTTTCGCCCTCTAAACTTCAGAATTGGGGTTTCTATGTGAAATACCAATATTCTTTAAATTGAATCAGCTTTCTAGGAACACTGGGCTCACACCAATCCAAAAAACGGGCTGAAATATATGGCCCAAATACTAATCTGTATTAAATACAGATTTTGGGTTTCTTTAGATGGATTTAACCCATTTGTACCAGAAATCACCAATAACCTATAAAAATATAAAAACACACATATTAATTAAAATAATTTAAAATAAATGACTAAAAAAATATATTTTTGGAGGTTAATCGTGTATGAATTATGCACTTATCAACAGTGAACTTGAATCAACAATAGAAAATGTTAGTGCACTCTTTTTACGATTAATTTACCCCGTGTGATTAATAATTAATAACCCCATGCTTTGTAGGCTACGAATGTGAAGTCATTGAGGTCACAAATAATACTTGAACTCCTTGATTCACCAAGCAACTATCTTCGGGAAACACTACATTTGGCGGCCCAACACACACCAGTGAATGAAAACGCGGATGACAGCGGATGATTATCTTCACTGGATTGATACCTTTTGATGTTTCCCTCTTCTTGGTTCCATTTCATTCGGACCAAATAAATATGATTTATACTTGTTACATACTCATCGGGTTTGTGTTGTTTACATAGTTTTAAACAATCTTGACACATTTTTTGTACACATTTTGGTATTGAGAGTAGACACATTTTGGGACATTTTCGTATACTCAGGCGCGACGATGCCCCATAGTTGGTGTATGTATGAACAAATTCTTCACAATGCTAATTTAGTTGCAAGTGCCATATAGTTTTAAACAATCTTGACACATTTGTTGTACACATTTTGGTATTGAGAGTAGACACATTTTGGTACATTTTCGTATACTCAGGCGCGACGATGCCCTATAGTTGGTGTATGTATGAACAAATTCTTCACAATGCTAATTTAGTTGCAAGTGTAGTATTTTATTGATGATACTCTATATTTGTACACAATTTTATTGATGGTGAATTAGAAATAACTAAACATGTGAATTAGAAATAACTCTTAGCATATTCCTACTTTAGGAAAAAAAACTGCATGTGATTTTACCAACTATTGTATTAGAAAAAAGTCTTAGCACTCCTATTCCCTAGTTTAGACAGAATCATTATAAGCAAGATACATAAAATGACCATGAGCATGGACAGAACAACTGTGGCTCGGACAATCAGATTATACAACATTTCTATTCCGTCACCGTTAACTTGTATTGCATTAGAAACCATGTTCTAGGTAGGAGTTGAAATCATGTTCTGGGTAGGAGCTGAAACCATGTTCATGTTGTTAGGAGGTGTTTCCCAATCAAAGAAATTGCAAGGATTCTTTGATGCACATGTGTGGAATAATTTGTCTGGATTTTTCTGAGTCCTTGATTGTAAGACAACTGTCCGTTTACCGCAATAACAATATCGTGGACAAACACCCCCGGTATCACTTCCTCCTTGCATGTTTTATGACGATGCCCTCGACATGATTAGTTATAAAATTTTTTTGTAAAAATATCTGTTGAAGAAGGTGTATATATATGAAGAAGGTGTATATGAGTTAAAGGAAGAGGTGAAGAAGAAGGAAAACTATTTTCTATAGATTGAAAAAAGATGAGTTGAAGGAGGTGAAGAAGGAGTGTATATAAAAGATTCAAACAGTCATATTATTTTAAAAATATAATAAAAATAATAAATAATAAATAAAATGAAATAAATAATAATAATAAATATATATAATAATAAATAAATAATACATAATAAATAAATACTTCATAATAATAACAAAAAATGAGTATAATAATAAAAAATTAATATTAAATTAATAAATTAATAAAATATATTTTTAAATAATTAAAAATGAATAAATAATTTATAAATAAAATGAATTAAATAATGAAATAATAATAAATAAATAGAATATATTTAGAAATTAATATATAAATGAATAAATAATAATATAAAAAATAATTTAATAAAATATATTATAAAGTGAATAAATAATAAATAAAAGAAATAAAGAATACATAAATAAATATTATAATAAATAAAAAATAAATAGTAAGACCAAACCGCTTAGCAAACAGATTTTTAAGTTCAGGATCTAGACCAGACCACACCAAGTCAGATCAGATCAAATAAAATCGTCTACCAAACATAACCTTAGTGACTGTGATGAGCCTCGTTATAGAGATTAAATAGTCAATACCTCCCTTTGAGCCTAAAAGACCCATCAAAATTGCCTTTGAGTTATGAAAGGCACTCAATGGGCCCACGGGCACACATCATACAAGAATGGGTTATTCCCACCGACACCTCCTCAAAGAGATCATAATCCCACATGCACCCCTTCGATATTGAGTATTCCCACATGGATCCCCTCTGACAGACGGCCGTTAGGATTATTGACGTTTTTATTGTGAAATTACTAATTTGCCCTTCGATATATATTTAAAAAAAGGGTGAATTGCAGTAGCAGCCCCTAAAGTTTCACTTATTACATTAGGATAATATATAAAATATGAAATTACTCATATGCTCAAAATATATATATATATTACGAAAATATATATATATATATATATTACGAAAATATATATATATATATTACGAAAATATATATATATATATATATATATATTACGAAAATATATATATATTAGAAAAAATATATATCAAATTTGAAAAAATATATAAATTATAAAATTCAAAAATAATATATAAAATTTGAAAGAAATATTTAAAATTCAAAAAAATTATATAAAATCTGAAAATGCAAAAAAAATATAAAATTAAAAAATATATATAAAATTTTGAAAAATTATATTAAAATCTGAAAATATATAAAAATTTAGAAAAAAATATATAAAAAGGGGAAAAATATATAGATTCAAAAAAATATTTAAATTTCAAAAAACATACCTAAATTATAAAGTTCAAAAATAATATATAAAATTTGAAAGAAATATTTAAAATTCAAAACAAATTGTATTAAATTTTCAAAATATATTTTAAAATTTGAAAAATATTATAAATTCGAAAATAAATATAATATTAAAAATATATATAAATTTCGAAATTATTTTGTTTTTCAAAAAAACATATTAAATTTTGAAAATAAATATAAAAATCGCAAAAAACATAAAAATTTAAAACTATATATTAAATTTCGAAAAAAATTATAAAATCGAAAATAAATATAAAATAAAATATATATATAAATTTTGAATTTTTTTAAAAAAACATATTAAATTCAAGACAAATATATAAAATTAAAAAAAAACCATATAAAATTCAAATAATATATATTAAATTTCGAAAATAATTATAAAATTCGAAAAAAACATAAAAAATTATAAAATTTGAAAATAAATATAAAATTCAAAATATATATATATTAAATTTCGAAAAAAAAAACTAAATTCGAAAATAAATATAAAATTAAAAAAATATTTAAATTTTATTTAAGTCTTTCTCTCTCTCTCTCTCTCTCTCTTTCTCTCTCTCTCTCTCTCTCTCACATACACACACACAGACACACACACCCACACACACCCCTCCCTCCCTTTCTCTGCACACAGCGCACACACACATATATATATATACACACACATATATATATAGATCTATACATATATATATACACACACATATATATACGGATATATATATGTATATACGGGTATATACGGATATATATATATATATACGGGTATATATATAACAGCTATATATATATATATATACGGGTATATATAGCAGAATATATATATATATATATGTATATGTGGGTATGCAATATATATAATTCCAATCTTCATTCTCTCTCCCAATTTCCCACTTCCAATCTCTCTATATATATAAATTAGGGTTAGGGTTTTGAGATACCCAAATTGAAGAAGAAGAAGGATATGTAGGTCATTTTATATCATTTTGAGGGCAAAATAGACAATTCACAGGGTGGTTAACGACAGAATTTAACGGCGTGGAGACGGAGGGGGTCTTTGTGGGACAAAATTCAATTTTGAAGGGGTCTGATTGGGAATAGTGAATATCGAGGGGGTCTATGTGGGATTAGGGTATCTTTGAGGGGGTGTCAGTGGTATTTACCCTACAAGAATTATTAGTCTAGGCCTTGTTTGCGAACTTTTGCTTCTATTTTTATAAAGAAGAAACAATGCCTCCACAATAATATAAAAAATAACGTTTGAAAAGCTAAAATCTAAACTCTTTTTCAAAGTTTAAAATTTTTTTTAAAAACTTTGTAAAATATCATTCAAACTAGATTTTCACTCCAAAAAAATTAAATACAACATTTGAAAAGTCAATCCAAATACAATTTAAATCTCAAATAATGACGGTGCATGATGCACCGAGTTTATTCATGTTGAAATTATTGTACATGTTATGTCTACCATGCGTTCTGAAGTAAGACTTGAATAAGCACAAAGTTCATTCAAGTGGTACTTATGTGCACATACCGCATTTTGTATGTCATCATAGGTTTCAATTAAGCAAAATTTTCTACTTCTCGTGTTAGTGTGCTTGTAGTGGGTGCTTTTCCAAATGACTAAAGCCTCTTCTCCAATGGCCTAAACTTAGCTATAATGATTTGGAATTATTTTTAGTGGCTATAGTTTTCAAACTTTATCTCTCTTTGCAAGTGGTAGATTACTCACTTTTCACATTCAATTCCTAAAGGTAAAGATTAAGATTTATTCTATTGGGAAGACTTAGACTCCTCTACTCGCAACTAAACCTATTATATATATATATGTGTGTGTTTTGACTTGCATACATCCTTTTCTCCCATTCAACTCAATGATTTCATTTATTCAAAAATCACAATTTAATTATCCAAGGTATACACTTTAGACTAGTCATGAATCTATCATTTCACAAAATACCAAACTCGAATCAACAATTTCACTTTTATCGTTTATCACGTGTTAGATTTAACTAAATATTAACATGAGCCTAAATTTTTACAAGTAAAAGTGACTCAAATTATTTACTTACTATAATACATGTATTGTAATAATGTACAAATCTTTAGATCAACTCTCAAATATATATATATATATATATATATATCAAATAGTGATGAGAATGAATGATTCATGAACATGAATATTAAGCTACTAATTGGGTAGTTAAAAAAAAAAAAGTGGGACACCCATTCTATAATTATAGTTCTATCAAATCAACCAATAAATACCAAAAATAGATTGATCAAATACCAAAGAAAAAAGCAAAATATGGACAACCTTTGAATCTAATTGATATAGAAAGAATTATATATATTCTTTTGCGTGTGACTACTTAGAACAATTAAAAAACTAAAGCTAAAAATTAAAGTGTGGGGACCCAAAAAAAAAAAAAAATATTTGTTGGTTATAAACACAAACAAAATATATACACCACCATCAATACCAATTCAAGGGCCCACTTGGATGATCTTCTTTCCAACCCAAGAGCCCAACTTGAAGATATATCGGACTCCAACAAAGAACTATACTTGAAATCCGGGTTTGACCCATATAGAGCTTGGATCCCCTCCACGTCATCAAGCTTGAGATCCACCTTTCGGGTCCTCGGACTCAAACTCGGGTACATGATGGCCTCTTTAACAGAAGTGTGGGCCAGCCCAAGTATGTGCCCAATCTCATGGGTCGCCACTGATTCCAAATCAACGGCCACCTTTGATTTCTGTGACCGGAAATCAACGGCCCACGTTTCAGCTGCATCAAGATGGAACCTCCCATTTTGTGGTGAAAAAGCATGAGCTAAGACTCCCAACACCCCATCAAACGGCTCTCCGTCGCCGTGATCGCCATGGTAAAACCCTATCTTGATGTCCGCGGCCTCGTATTCGTCGGCTTCTGTGAAATTCATCGGAATAACGCTGGCCCACCGCGAAAAAGCCCGGGAAAAAACCGTCCTTATATCGGTATCTGACAAGTATCCGATGGTATTGTCCGGAGAGAAGGCGTAGGTCAACTCTGATGATCGGAACCATCTTGGTTCACCATAAAAGTATGCGTAGTGACGCGTCAGGTGTAATTCATGTGCGGTGTCTGACACACCGCACCTGGGTGACACGATGGTTGACACGGTATCAGAGTCGAGCCTGCCTGTCACGGGCAGGCCTAGTTTTTTCTGGTAGCTGGTGACGGCGGATTCTAATTCGGCGTCGAACACGTCGGTGAAGTTCGTTTCGGGGATTACGAGGTACCCGAAATGTTGGAAGTACTTCTTGAGCTCTGACATGCCGGTGACGTGGCTGCCCTTGCCGGCATCAAGGAACCGTGTGAAATCGTGCCACGTGTTGTTGTTTCCGGTGTCGACCGTTAATTCAGTTGATGGGACGGTAAGGGTTCTGGCGGGAAAGCAAGGGAGGGAAAGGAGGAGAGAGAGAAAGAGGAGGGCAAAGTTGTAATATTGGGGAAACTGAAACATGGTTATGTTAGTTATTTTGGGGTTGGGGCTTTGGGATTGCAGTGATTGAGCAAGCTTTATTAGGACATAGAAATATTTATGTGTAAATAAAACATATATATATATATATATATTGTATATTATATGTATAATATTATAATTTTGTAACATAGCTAAAGATGAGATCGATGAACAAGAAAATGAAGAGAAAGTTAAGAAGATTCTTTCGTGTGCACCTTTTCATTTGAGATTCTGACTTTTGATGGTGTAATGGTGGGTGAACTACTGCCTCTGTTTCTCTTTAGTTTTTATTTTCAATTTTTTTTTTATTTAATTTTAAACTGAAATTAAAGTTTTTTATTTGGGTTTGAGGTTCAAAGAGTATTTAATCCTATTGTGAGTTTATTTTGGTTAAATAATTAGAGTTCAGATAGTCCTTCTTTAGTTTGTTGACCAAATTAGGTGATTAAAAGGCTCAGTTGTTAATTTGTTGACCAAATTGGGAGATTTTTTCTGAATTTTCTTTCATATCATTGTCTATTGACGTTTGTTTGGGTGCAACTAAATTTGTTATATTAGATAATAGTATGATCTTAGATACTGTTAGGATATATATAACTGTACATCTTTAGTATTGGTTTGGTTTTATATATGATTCAGAATTTTATTTATTTATTTATACCCATTAAAATATATGTCAATGATCTTTGTGCCAACCTCTATGTATGGAAGAATAGAGGGATAAAGAGATTTTTTTAAAAGAAAAAAAACATGAACCTATATATATATTTTTAAAATTAGGATAAAAGGCAAGAAATTCTCCAAACTATACTCTCTCTCCCAACTAACCCCCTAATCTTTCAAAGTGGCACAAAACCCCCAATCTATCCTTATAGTGGAGAATTCAAAAAAGCAATT
Source organism: Cornus suecica (assembly GCA_963922005.1). Taxonomy (NCBI): domain Eukaryota; kingdom Viridiplantae; phylum Streptophyta; class Magnoliopsida; order Cornales; family Cornaceae; genus Cornus; species Cornus suecica. The sequence continues at coordinate 55,275,747 of OY998245.1, forward strand.
TTACTAATTACACTTTTATCCCCTTCTATTTTACTAATTATACTTCCACCCCTTATTACAATATATATATATATATATATATATATATATATATATATTACGAAAATTACAATTTGATTTTTTTTTATAAAATTCTAAATAAACATATAAAATTCGAAACAAACATATAAAATTCGAAAAAATATTTATAATTCGTAAAAAATATATAAAATTTGAAAAAACATATAAAATTCTAAAATATATATATATAATTTGAAACAATATATAAAATTCGAAAGAAACATATAAAATTTGTAACCAATATATAAAATTCGGAAAAACATATAAAATTCTAAATATATATATATATATATAAAGTGTGACTGAAGTTTAAGTTGACAAGCTTCAGAGTCATTAGTCACGGTAACGGATTCTCTCTAGCTTTTTGCAGAGTTATTTTAAGGGTCATAATGGTGATACATGCCCTTCTATTTATTTAGTCGAGGTGCGCGTAAGCTGATTCGATCACTGAAAAAAAAATTTATATATATATATTGTAATTTACCTGGAAGAAAATACTATGAAACTTCTATTTAATTTTTGGGAAAGATAAAGTCCAAAGTCTTTTTCTCCATGTGGTCAAAATAAGCCATATTGGTCTACTGTTTTTGTGCTGAAATTTCCAAAAAGTTCAGCATACTGGTCATTCCATTTTCTTTGTGTGATTTTTGTATATTAATAAAGGGTAAATTACATTTTTATCCCTCGAGATATGGCTTATTATATTTTCATCCCCTATCCTTCGGATAATTATAGTTTCACCCCTTTTAGGTCATCAAAGCCCAATTCCGATAATTGAAAAAGTGAAATGACATATATACCCCTAAATATTTCTCAACTATGGTATAAAAGATTGGGTTTTTTGTATGATTTGTACGTAATAGTTCAATTAGTGTGTTCAAATTATGGCAAAATGAAGCAATAGTATAGTAGACTTGAGCAAAAATGTTAATAACAATAAATTTGGAGGTATTTTAAATATTTCATTTAGTATTGACCGAGTTTGATCATGTCGGAATTTCATCCCAGGGGGTATTTATTACAACTTTCAAATTTGAGGGGATAAAATTATAATTATTCAAAGAATAAGAGGTAAAACTATAATAAATCATATATAGAGAGATGAAAGTATAATTTACCCTTTAATAAAATAGACCATTATTTTTTTTTTCTCCATGTCATAGTTGCAACCAATACATATTGAAACATTGTCGTTTTGTTGTACAAAATTACATGTGCGTTATTTTGATGCACAAGCCTCTTCCGTAATCAAATCAAAATATTTTCTCAACTCTGTAATTTTTTATTCAGTACTTAAATTATAGTCAGATCATCATCTTATTCAATTTCACGGCCTATAAGTATCATTTTTAACAAAAATTGTTAAACACTGAATTCCACGAAGTTATCTGAAAAAAATAAATTTTAATTTAATGGGATAAAAGCATATCTCAAAATAAAATGCCAATGAAATCCTCCCTAAAACAAGAGAGAGGTTTTCCTAAACAAAAAGGGACAAGGTCATTCAATATAATTTTGCATAGAATTTATCATTTCAAATATACAAAAACATATATATGTTTGGATATTCCAAAGCTATATGGGTAATCCTAAAAGTAACCAGCTGCCAATGACTTTGATCCAAAACAAAATTGAGAAAAAAAGACCACCAAAAAACTATTAGCCAAGCACTAGTTTAATAATAAGAAAATGACGATCATGCCTATTATGATATTACTAATAATAGTAGACTACACTTGCATATATGGACTTTTGTATTTAAAATGATACCTCCTCTTGTCATATATATTTTTGTTTGGACAATGCTTTGATCATGTTATTTTATTATTTTGCCTTTGCCTTTGCCTTTATCTTTAGATTTATTTTTTAATTAATCAGTTATATAACTTTCTAGGAAAAATCTTAAGCTAAAGAGTCCAATTCTCAATTTCTCAAACACAAATATTTTCAAGTTATTTTCGAATATATTGAATCAATTCTTTTGAAAAATAAAAAATTGATTTAAGATCAAAATTAGATTCAAAACACCAATTCAGTGCTCCCAAATACAATATTAACTTCCACCTTGGAAGATTATGTCATACCAATAGGTCACAACATTAAAGTATGCATCATTATCAAATGTATACAAGAAAAACAAACATATATAAAGTCAATATAGTTGCAAGAGAATTCAGAGGACATGCGTGTAATTTACTCTTTAACTTTAGATTTATATATGTTTGGACGACTTTTACAAGTGCATAATAAACACAGGAAAAAGTTAACTCGTCCTTTAGTTGCACATTTACACAGCATTGAGCGTGCATTGTTTTTTTTTTTAGAAAATTGAATTAAAAATAGTTCTTTTCTTTTTCTATATTTTTAACAATAAGCATCTAAAGAGTAGTTTTCAACCAAGTGATTGAACAAAATTTAATAGTTTATTAAAAGCAAATTCTTTCGCAAGTGTATAGATGTTTTTAGTATATAATTAGGTTCGCAATTGCGGTAACAGTTATTTTCACGTTTAATGTATGAGTATAATAGACTCGAATAATATCAATTTTAAAAAAATATATATGAAATAATATCAATAGTAACATAACAGTATAGACACTTTTTAAAAAATTATGAACTAAATGATACGTAATATATCAGATGGAACCGCCAACCATGACTTAAACACACATGACCCATACTTGAAGAGAAGATTGAACCCTCAATCTATATTCTAAGAAGTGAACAACACAGAAAGTTTAAACAATTTGATTGGTATATATGATGATTAGCATCACTAAACAGAAAATCACTAGTTCATAATTTCATATATGAAAACAATACTCTTGAATTTATAAAACCAATAATGAATAATATATAGTATAGCCTATATAATTGTATCACATAGACCCACCACTTACATTAAAAGCAGGCCAAAATTGAAAATAACAAATACATGAAAGATGTGTCATTGTCAATGACAAGTAACATAACATAAGAAACCCTGGGAACTACTTGGTCCAACTTTTCCCTCAACAAGAAAGGAGGCTCAACAAGAGATGTAAGAAGTGCCAGATGGCAGCCACCTATTGGCAACTCAAGTGCTGATGTCACTTAAAATCAGTGGAGCCTAGGTGCTTTATAATAATATTATTATTAATTTGGTTCTTGTCAATTATTTTTAGAACTGACATGTCATGAAAATAACTTCTTTTAGATTATTAGTATTTGTTTTTATTTCTTTTTTGTTGAAATAAAATATTCGAGACTTTTTATTTGTTTATTTTATGGATAATCAAACCGTAATGGTTAGAATCCTAATTATAACTGGTAAAATTTTACGATTCTACGATTCTGCTGTGATTTTATACGATTCTGTTCGATTTTACCACTATTTTACTACGTTAAAATAATTGTTGGACATTTAAGCCCTCCATATGAAATGTCCAAAAACTTAATGATTTAGTCCAATATTTTAATACATGGACTAAATTTATGAGAAAACATTTAAAGGCCTAATGTATTAGAAATTTTTAAAAATTCTAATATGATTTAGATTTTTAAATTAAATATTTAATATATTTTTAAAAAAATTGATACGTTTAGGTATAATTTTACAATTCTACTTACGATTCCACGATTCCAATTATATGAACCCTAAAACGATTTTACTTAGACTCCCGATTTTGACAATCTTGAACCAAACAAGTGACCTAATGTTTTCTGAGGCATTACTTGTCACACCCCAATTTCACAACAAAAGAAATAATTTCTATTATTCAAAAATTGTTAGGCATGATCTACATAGCAGTTGCGCCAACCCCCAATAAACTTAACATTAATACAATGTCTGTATTAACAATTAAAATTGTAGTAAAAATATTATTACATCACCACTACTCACTAAAATTCAGTGATGATGTGAGCTTATTACAATGCTCTCAAAACTAGGAAACAAAAACATAGCTCCGGAAACTCCGACGACCACCATGTGTCCTTAACACAAGCTAATCAACGAGTACTTGAAATATTAAAGGGGTGAGCTCACAAGCTCAGCAAAAATGCTAAACATAATCATTGTTCAACAAATTAACCCGACTTTATATATTCGTATATAAAGAGAATTCACGCCCGTCACAAAACATATATACAATTTAAATTTCACAAGTTAATTACTAAATTAATGGTAACACTACTAATCAACTAATCTCACTTGAGCCCTAGGCTCCCCTCCGGTGTGCAACGAATAGTCTCTGACTACTGATAACACACAAGTGGCTGGGAAGACGTCTAAAAAACCTAGATGGTCTCGGACCACGTCCACATAATAAGGGCACATTAAGTCCAGTGGCCATAACAAAATGTAGTGAGTGTCAAAGGCAGGTCCCGGACCATGCCTAACAACCTACTTCAAAGTTAGTCTCAGGCTGACACCAGACATTAATATCGCACTGTCACAAACTCCAATAGCATATACTGTATCATCTCACAGTAACAAGTAAATGAATAAATTATATATATATTGAAAGAATTTTACCAAAACAAGTTTAGAATACTTCACAGTTTTCACAATTACTTTTCAACAAGATAAATATTGTAAAAGTGTTATATAAGATTACTTTAAATCATTCTAAACAATATTGGTTTCTTAATTTTCACTCATTTCACCCTATAAATATACGCATACCATTAGCATTCATTAAGCGGCTAAAATTTAACTAAGAAACAATCAAAAAACGTTCTAATATATATTATACATTATTCACATATAGAATATACAGTAACCATCAATATGCACATATGACCTAATATATATTATAGATTATTCACATACAGAACCTAATATACATTATAGATTATTCCTATACAGAATATACAGTAACCACCAATATGCACATATAACCTAATATATATTATAGATTATTCATATACAGAACCTAATATACACTATAGATTATTCCCATACAAAATATACAGTAACCACCAATATGCACGTATGACCTAATATGAACTAATACGTAATTTAGAGAGCGTAAAAATGTATAAATCACTATTCACATAGGTATAGATAATTAATATACTAATGTTTTCCTATAACATATTGTTCGCAAGGTATAAATAACACGTTAATATTCATTGTTATCATGATAACAACACCATCTAATAATCTTCTTCTATAACACCAACAATTTTATCGTGTATATTCATTAATTTTGTGTCAACAACATTAATTAATAATCTTACCTAATTTTTACTCATATGTAAGCAATTGACAACAATTTATTAAATATGACAGACCAATAACACATCGACGTTCACATCTAACTTATTGTTCATATAAGGTACAAATAAAATCAATAACGATATGATATACCTTAAAATGAAGATTATATTGTTAACAATTCCATGTAGTTAATTTCATCAATCATAACAAAAGAAATTTAAGATTGTACACATGCATAGACCTATGAATCCTAGTTATATACAAATGTATAAGGCAAGGTTAATTTGTCTGGTAATGCGTTAGATGAATGAAACTCAACAAGAAAATCGCCGATCACCTCCTATTTGCTGCTATTGATAAATCTACATCAACACTCACTCAGTAACTCACCTCCCTTCTACACATATAGTGTACGTATCTCCTCTTTAGGATAACCGATATTTGTATTATAAATAATACATTCTGTTATGGTGAAGAGATAATTCAATCTCTTTAAATTTTTAAATTATAATTTAAAATTTGATAACTTATATTTTTATCCATCTATTTTAAATTCAAATTTTTAGTATATATAACTATAGATATATATACACACAGTAAAAAAAATCACGGTTATTACATTACTGCCTAAATGTTTTTCAATTGGGCTAATTCATTCGGATTGGATACTCGAAACTTTGGTGCGATTATTCTCATTGTACATACAATATTAAAAAAAAGTGAAAACCTAGGTGATAATTGATTATTGATCAAAACAATTATGGGTAATAACTCATAAGTAAAATTCGAAGTCCAGTGACATCACAAGGACCCCCACTATTTCTTTTTTCCCTTTTTCTCTTGTTTATTTTTATTATTATTATTATTTTGTTTTTATTTTATTTTTTCATTTGATTGTTGTGTTTTCTTGTACGCCTCTAACTCCCATGAGAAATTTCCCACCAATGGAGTCCTTTTTATAAACCTAACCCTTCCAATTCCAAAGACGAATTTGAGGATGACTTTGCTTCTTCAACCTCGATTGTACACATATTCTAGTAATTTATGTAAAATCATAGCCCATGCCAAACATGTTTTTTTAGCCTTTTGGATCAAAAAATAAAAATGGTTGAAAACATTTTATGGGCTAGTCTAGGCACGCTATACATTTAAATTTTGGTATTTGGATTTCAATGTCTTCTGTTTGGTTGCGTGGAATTAGTGTTTCAATTAATATTTTTTATTTTTTAAAAAAGAACTCCAATGTCAATATTTTTTATTTTTTTAAAAATAACTCCAATGTCAAAATCACCATTTCCATGCATTGTTCACCGTAACGTTACAGCACATATTGTCTGGTTCGTAACATTTTTGGAAAATGTCAATACCATTATTTAGCACCGATACTCATTTTTAAAATAGATACTATCCGAATCCGTTACATCAATATCGATACTATTATTTAGCACCGATACTCATTTTTAAGGTAGATATTATCCGAGTCCACTACACCAATACCGCGACCCTTCGCGAACTATAGTTCCATGCAACATAACATAATTCGAAACAGCATTTAATTTAAAAAGATTTATAATACTAGCTCCTAAAATGGCATCAAAAATAATTCCCAGGTAAGAAGCATTATTTAGATCTTTTCATCTAAAAGCCAAATCCACATCAAAGAAAAAGAATATACATATTCAGAAAAGGTGAATATGACTAAAGCTGCAAAATGTCATAATGTTCTTATGAGAAGCAGTTCTGAGAAAAGCTACATGGAGAATTCCTTATACAACCTACAATGATGAACCTAAAAAGATCACCTCATAATTGGGTAACAATCTAAAACTGACATTAACATTTACAAACTAAATTTTACAGCTGAACCTTAGGAAGATAGATCTTGAAAACTCTATTATTCTTAACTACCAGTATACACAAACCCTAATAAGGGTGCTTTCATTGCATCGTACCCGCTGAATCATTGCCAAAAATCCTTTCAACCATGGGTGTTACCTGTTACAGAAAAGGCAGGAAGTAGTCATTCTCTCCGACCAAGCAGCCAGTTTGAACGATTTTCACAAATAACTGAGGCGAGCGTCAATACAGTATTTTGCTATTTCATCAAGAAAATTTCAAAGCAAAAACCCGGAACTTGAATATTTACCTTTAGAAGTAGCCTTGTTTGTGCTTTTGTGGCTTTTGTCATGTGAAGCAGAAGGAAACTTTGGGATGGTCAGTGAAGTTTGTAATCCTTCCAACAGCTGTAGGTAACAAAATCAAATACCATTTTACTCCAAAATAGTTGGATTAGACTGTTAAGTTGTATGTATGTAGAGTAACATCTCAACGTTTTTTTTGTCTACTACGAAATTGGTAGGGCATATCAATGATTCACCTATACACTGCATTTTAACAGAGTACTATGGAATTAAAAGAAAATCAGATACATGTGAGGAAGTTCAGTATCAGGAATCAGGTATAAGGATATAAGCAAGGTACATATTCCTCTAAGACATCAAACAAAAAGATGGGCCATGATTATAAACAATCCAAATGATGTCAAACATCCACCTAAACAAATCAAGGACACCGAGTCTTGGGCATGCAAATCAGCTATCTAGTTTGGAGATGATATATAAGCTCAAATTGGTCATCCCTCAAGTTAGCCTAGAGTGCCAGCCGAGTAGCCAGACTTTCCATATTCATGTAGTAAACGTGACACGAGGTTCTAGCAAATTTCAGCCAGCATGCTCAATTTATGTGCTAAGTTTCCAAATTTTTAAACCTGCTTAGGCAAGTCGATGGCAACATACCTAGTTATACAATTCAGTTGTCTAGTGCAATCAAATGCTAATTTAGCTGCATTAAGCGTTCATCTTCATGCAATAGTTTATAGTTATGAAGTTCTTGTTGCTACATCATCTTGCGAGAAAGCATACCCACAGATGGATTTCATATTTGTGTTTTTGCATGAGTCATACATATCATCTGCAGTGGATATGGTGATCATGTTGTGTTGATAAAGGTTAGTGCGGTGTTGTGCTTACGACGATGTCAACACTTCCAGTGAGATTTGAATACCCAAAACCAACAATTTGAAGGAGGAAAGATTGATGTCGGAAAGGGCTCCTGGTGTGGAAGCAGGTCTCAAGGGATTATTTGTTCTTAGATGGATCCACTGGAGGTTGATCTCAGTAGATCTTCTGGAGTGCGTTGAAGTACAATTGGGTTGTGAGGAGCAATCAATTGTGGTGACCATGCATAGAAGATTTAGTGTCTTGCTGATGTAGCATGTGTTATCCAGAGTTCAGGGATCCGGTTGTAACTTCTTTGCTCGGTCGGACCAAACTCCATGGTTTTTTATCCTGAGTACGGACTTTTCCATGTGAATCTGGTGTGCACATTTCTAAACTCTTTACGTTGACTGCATTATGATGTTTTACTTTTATTAATAGCCTCACCTATCAGCTTAAGCTTTTGGGTCGAACCGCGAAGCATCCGTCCCGTTACACAAGGCCTCTAGGCTCTGGCCAAACCTACTTTCATTCCAGGCTAATATAGAAGAAGGCTGATCAGCCAGATCAAAGTGGGTTGGGTTCGAGTTGGTCTGAGTTTGACCCACGCAGGTTGCAGCCATATTAATCACATCAAAGATCTTATAGGTCATGATGATGAACTACATTTCATAGATGAACTGCACGTGTTCCACCTATATGTCAGGAGAGATGAAATCAGGACTTTGATGTAACTAGGCTTTATTTTATTTGCTTTTACTATTCTGGTAATGTTTTCATTTAGGATTCATATTAGCACTTTGTTATCTAGGGTTTTGTTAAGGTTTTGCAAAGGCTTCATTGTAAACAAATAATTGAGCTTTGAAATATTATAGTTTTACAGTTGTTTGAGAACTTTGTTCTCCCTCGTGTCTTGTTTTTCTTGGTCCCTCAGTTTCCATCCTACCTCATTCGTCTGATTTCTCATCCCTTCTATCTGTCTTCTCACCACTTTCGTTTAGCCTCATCTCATATTCTGTTTCCTTATCCCCTGTTTTCGTTCTGGTTACTGGTGGCTCTACATCAAAATCTATATATCAAAGCCCTATTGGTTCTACATTAATTGGTATTAAAGCTCTATTGGGTTTACGTCAATTGGTATCAAAGCTTGCTATCAGCTCACAAAAGAGGATGAGGCAGAAACACAAAATATTTGTCACACTTGGACTCGGATGTTACTATTGGACCTTTTTGGGAGTAGGAATAGCTCCAAAATTAACTTAAACTTTTTATCAATTATATGCCCTCTCATTCTGAAGCAAGGGAATAGACATGCACAAGTACGCACACACATTGCGGGTGGTGTTTGGGGTTGGGGGCTGCGCAGAATGCATGCAATAGACGAAAAGAACCAGATTCAATGAACAGAGCGATGTGAGAGACGAAGAACCAGATTGATAGATGATAAGAAAAATAACAACTACAATAAATTGAGTCGAGTTGTGCAATAACATACAGTAAAGATATTAAGCAGACATGTACAAACACGAACTTAATGTGATATTTAAGAGAATCTGGGACATACCCTTGATGTGGGCTGAATTCTGCGAGATGATCTACGGGGCTCCACATTTTCTGGAATTGTTTTACCCATGTTACCATGATAGACCTCGTCCTGAATTTCGCCTTTACCCAACTTTCCACCAGTGGCCCCAAGTGTTCCTTTCTTCAGACGTTCAGATCTAGCATTTGATGTCGGTAATTTCTTACATGCAACATCCGATGGAAGAGCCAGGGAAGAAACTAAGGTTGGACCTTCTTCAGCTTCCTCAGAGAACAGCAGTCCTGATTCATGTTCATCATTGCTATTAGAATCTTTCCTTACATTATTTGTCATGGTGCCATCACTTCGGGTAGATGTCATAAACTTATCCTTCTGTGATAAAGTTCTGCCTGAAACACTTCGTGGTTTCCTGGACTTGAACACCTTAGACTTGGATTCAGCTGCCTGTTTTTCCTTGAAATCAATTTTAGAATTGTTTTTCCATTCACGGGAATCAGAAACTCGAGGCATCAAGTGTTTTCCAAATTTATCCGAATCATTTGTTTCATTATTGTTAGTGCTCTCTGTATCATAATGCTTGCTTACATCCATAAACTTTCTCTTCTTTCCAGGCTTAGGGACACCGAAAATCACTTTTGAGCCTTCCTTCTGCAGACCAGATCGCATTGTTCTAAGTAAATTAGGCTTGTTCTCGTCTCTGCTATGATCACCAAAATTAAATGTCTTTTCATTTGCAGTTAAGGGCAGTGAATCCGACGGTTCCGCAAGTTCAGTATCTTTTGACCTCTTGTCATTATTTTCGCCCTGTATTGCAGGACTGCCCGTCTTTAATCGCTTTTGATGTGGTATATCACACTAAAAACAAGAATAGAACCAAATTAACATAACCAAGGAACTTGAACTTTTAAACAAATAATCACTAAGCAAATACACAGGTAGACAGAACACCTGAAAAGAGCTGTCATTTTCTCTTAAAGTGGACCATTCAATCCACTTCCCATCCTTCCAAATAAGAGTTGGGCGAAGATGCCATGCTCTTACAACTGATGTCTCTCCTTCAGCTGCAAACAGAACCAAGAAAAATTATGTTTCTAAACAATCCACTCTCACAACTATACATGTTATATATGAAAAATGGATGTGTAAATTAATCAAAACGGTTGATTTGCAAATACCTGGAAAACGGACGGATATTGTTGCATCATTTCTGTTATTTTCTGTGACAACTCCCTCTCGCCAGCTAAAACAGAATATTAACACAAAAGAGATAAGATACAGTAGCACAGGCAGGTAGTTATGTATCCTAGCTCAGGAACAAACTCTTTTGTAGCACTTCAATTCATTTTAGAAAAAGTACTTTCAAGGTCAAAAAATTTTTGATGGCATTTTGATACCTAAAAGTTGAGGACTATCCAGAATCTCTAAGCAATATTGATTAACCAAACAGATGTTATGGCATGTCTCAAAGATGACAACTAGAAGTCTAGAAACAAAGAAACCCTTCCAATGTTGTGACTGCATGGTGGACCAAAATAATTTTTGTAGGGGTCAGACTTACAAACAGGAAATGAAATAAGATCAACAAATAACTAATCACACTCTTCAAGTCACTTCATAATATTGAATTCAATCATCAATACATAACTATAATCATTATATTTATGCGATGCAATACTCTTGTTGCAATAAAGGAGCGGAGCAAAGATGTTTTAAAATAAACAGATATTCACCTATTTATAGTATATTCGAGTAATCTGCATAAACCATTTTTAATACAAAATCTAGGTTTGCCAAAATTGGTTATTACTTGTACCTTTTCTTATTTTCAAATCAACACAGCCAGGTGTGAAATGAACATGACTAGCAATATGCTATAAAGTGGCAATAAATAAGTCAAATGCAAAACTGTAAGTTCATTTCATAAAAATCACTTAACTTCCCTCATGTCAAATAGGGTTACAGAAATAAAATTACTTTGAAAAGTACCTGTAAATTATCTCACCACATATTGATTTATGCAGAGGACATCATTTCTAACCTTATGCCTTTTATCACCTATACCCCTCCTTGCGGAGATGATACTATAAAAAAATTGTTATCAAGCTCTGTTAAGTACCGAACTACTCTAAAAGCTTTAGCTTATAAAGAGGGTGTAACTTAACTATTTATATACTTCAACACGCCCCCACACGAGTGGCCTTCTTTTTGGTCCAACTTGGGTAACAATTTTTCAACAAGGGTGGCGGTGAGGTTTGAACACCATACATTTGGCTCTGATACCATGTTAAGCTTATAGAGAGGGTGTAACTTAACTATTTATATATTTCAACAAGCTCTATTCCACCTCAAATTATACTGCATTCTTTAGAATTGTCGGGTTTGCATCAAACACGTGCTGATAGCCATCAACACAAACTAATTTTATTAACTTACATTAGGTTAATCAAATATATAACAATTTCATCATAATAAGAAACAACGCCACGGGAAAAAAACCTATTCTTATCAAATTTTAATTTGTCCAAGCACCAGTATGAATTAAAATCTCTACAAACATTAGCATCGCTATCTATCTAATGCCTAATGGTAGTATGTCCGTTCCTAGATCCATGTCCACAATCACATGGCTGAGCTGTGAAGGTGCTCATGTACTTGGCTGGATACCAGGATCCTGAAGTCTGACACTAGAAAGGTGACAATATTCAACATTAAGACCAAAAGATTAGTCTGGTCACTCCAAACTCCACTTGTGGCATGCCAAATACTTAACCTTATCCAACGCATACGCAGAACAGAAGGTCACATTACATAGCATATACCCAATGTGAAACAAAAATCTTGAGAATATTCTAGTACATAGTGTAATGTTTACACTCATCAGACTTACCTTCCGACCTTAAGGTTTAGTGTTTTAAACAAGCATAAAAATGAGCACATTTGGGCCACAACAGAATCAACATGGGCAAATGAAATTGACAAGCACTTGTGTAAGTGTGTGGGGTTGGGGTTGGGGTTGGGGGGGAAGGAAGCGAACATTTCTTTTTTTGGCTCATAGAATATAAACACGTACTACCTTTGTCACAAAATATTGTATTGATTTTAAGTAACTTCCTATCTTTAACCTTGTACAACCAAAGAAACAGAAGTTTAGTGGGATTCTGTTTTTCTCAATTTAATGGAAGAAGGGTAGTTTGAGAAACTGAAAAATTATGGTCTTGGGATTCAAACCTTGACAAGTATTTTGGGACATTTAACGTCGGGAAAGTGGACTATTAATATGGGCCAGAGGGAGTCACAACTAAATAAGCACGGTTACTATACAAAGCTAATCTATATTATGTAGAAAATTATATGAGGTTAAAAGTATAGGAGAAATAATACAAACTCCTGAGCATCATACTTCTATGAAGAAAAACTTATTTGACATTTTCTCAAGTTCATAACAATAAACTTGCTTATCAACTTTACAACTCATCTTTTTGACCTGGACTCGTAGAATACAAACACATAGCAACTAAATAGGCATGGTCACTACACAAAGATAATCCATATAATGCAGGAACAATATATTAGTTAAAACACCAAACTTGCTTATCAACTTTACAAATGAAAAACCAAAATTGATCAATCCTAATGCTATAGTTCAGCCACTTGCAGGATTCGCCGATTGTTACTGTTTATACCCGTGCTCTGATTTTTAACCATTAACAAGAACTCTTGTAACAACACTAATTTCTCATGAATAAGATAGCAAGAAGACATTAACATAAGCCAAATTATCAGAGCAGATTATGTCATGCTTACCAATCTTGCACCCACGCATCAACCCTATCACCAACAGACCAATCATAATCACCCATTGCTGCTCTGTGTCTCTTCCTCGTTCCATTGGACCGCATACTAATCATGGAATGAGTAGTACGTATTCTAGGTGCCTTGCTGTCTTCTCCTTCAACTGCTATCCATTCCTGCAAATTCCCTGAACCTGGAAACGAGTATAAAGTAGATCAACGTAAGAAGACCAACTTCGGCAACCATTCTACTGATATTGTTAAGGCAGGATCACATGAAACATAACTGTAAATTGACACGAGTACAAACAAAAGTTTTGGTTTTTATAACTTGAATGAAAAAGAGTAAGCAAGTTAGCATGCGAGTAACACTATATAGAGCAGCTCTTCAGTGTTAGTAATCAACCAATTCACTGTCCCCCAACTCTAGAAATCATTGATCCCTTGTCTCACAGCTGTAGTATGGACATATGCACTAGAGTAACGAGAGAACACCCAGGAGACGATCATGATCAAAATTAGTCAGCTTTTCATTCTATGAGATGAAGAAGAAACGGTATAGAGTTCCACGGGATAGTGTACAAGTGTGCTGTGTTATTACTCAAAGACATCAACATATGCAGAGTTGCTCTAATACAATTAATTCTATTCTTCCACATTTGGCTATAGTGTTATGTTTTCATTCCAATCTTCATCTAAGATTCTGCATCACATTTTAACTTGAACCCACATTCAACAATTCCCTAACAAATCCTATACAGAGATACACTGAAACACCTTACCTTCATCCGATTGGAGTTCAGTGTAGCAGACAAGAGCTTTTGTATCCTTTAAACTCAATACCTTGGCTGGGAACCAGGCAGCTTTAATATCTCCATTTTTGAAGACCTGAAGCATGAAATGGGAAAAGTTAATATAGATGCAAAAAAGGAGAATAGACAATTGCTTAGAGGAAATCTGCATGCAAAATCCTCAAAAATGTCTTAAGATCAAAACTTAGAAAGATGACCAGAAGTGCCACAGCAACTTGAAAGAACTAATATAAGATCTATGGTAAAGTTGCAGGGCAAGCAACTGATATATGTAATCAGTTTCAACTCACATACCTCAACAAGAGAACCCTCCTTGATGCTGTTTTCTGTCAAATTCCCTGGCGCCTTTTCATGCTCGTCCTGCATAATGACAGAAGCAGAACTTGATCCAATCTCAGATTCAGGAACAACCCCTATGGTTTTGGCAAAGGCAGAAGCTCTACGACCTTTTGGCCCTCTTAAATTCTTTTCACTGCTTGGAACGAAGCCTGAGATATCATCAACCACCCTAGTGTGGTCCTTCACCAACTCTCCAGATATCTCTCTTGAAAGAGGAGGCCGACCAGGGTCAGTGGTCTGCATCTCATCCAATACTCCCTCGCCTTGCTTGGCAGAAAAAGTGATACCTTCTTGAACACTGTCCATGTTGGAAGGCTCTTTACTCACTTTCTTTGACTTTACACCATGTTCAGAAGGTACTAGGGGAACTTTCCAGTAGCCCTCTGGACCAGCATCTACTAACTCTTTCAGAGGCAAAGGATCACCCATAGAAACAATTTTCCCTGCTTGGGATACTGCTTCTGCAGCCAGCTCTGCCGCTTTCACTAAGGCATCCAAATTTTCGGCGTGCTTCGAGGCAGCTGAAACAGCTTCGAGCTTTCCCCTGACAGGTTCCATCGCAGCACCTATGCTTGAATTAGAACAGTTGCTCCCATTCCCTACCTCTCTGTTATAAACTGATGAAGTAGACTTCCCCAAACTGTTAACTGTATTATGAAGAGAAATTACGGTATTGCCAGTTCCACTAGCCAGTACACCCTCAGCCATAAGTTTTGCTTGTAATGCAGCATTTGATGCAACCTTAGCAGCTGCAGCCGCAGCCTTGGCAACAGCAGCAGCTGCCGCTACTGCAACAGCTGCAGAAGCTAGCTTAGCTTCAACATCTGGAATCATCCTAGAATTCTTATGCTTTTTCAACTGATCCCATACACCTTGGCTATCTCTTATGGCATCAGCAGCAACAGCAGCAGCTTCTTCTGCTGCTAGCTTAGCCAATTCAACTTTATTAAGAGTGTCCTCTGATAATGTAAGCTTCCGCTCTGCATTCTGATCCCCTTGTTTCAATTGATCAGTGGAAGATGCAGCCTTGACATTTGAAACAAATTTACCAGCATTGCTTTTAGACACTGATAAAGCAGGAGCTGTAATGGCAACTGGCATGGACAAATGACTACTGACCATGGGAATGGATGACGAGTCTGTCTGCGCTTGAGCAAACAAAGGGATGGGGCCAAGGTCCTCAGAACCAGGAGCTTTTTTTCTCTTTCTAGACTTTCGGTCAGCAGACTGCTGGCCAGGTGATACTGTAACCTTCTTCATGTCAACCAGTGAAGAAGCCCCTGTACTTGGACCCCCGCTGGAAACCACAGGATTAGAAGATGCATGCTTTGTACTGGAAGAAATAGACAAAGATGATTCTTTAATAGGGGTTAATTTTACGGCGTCTGCATTAGACAACACAGAAAAACGAGCACTGCCATCAAATGCAGAAGTTTGGGGAGAAGCAACCCAGGCACCAGGATAAGGGGAGTGAGATCTCCAAGGAGTATGTCCAGCAAAATTATGCATAGGTGGAGGATGATAAGGATGCAACGGAGAAAGTGTGTGATAATCAAGATGTGTGCCCTTCGCAACACCACTGGACTGCACATTGTTGGCTGTATTCCAAAGGGGTGATGAAGAGGGTACTATAGAATTAACAACCGGTGAAGGAGTATCCTTGCTGAATGCTCTGCCACCAGGTGAAGGAAGCACTTTGTTCTGGGATGCACCAGGTTTAGTTGTTTGATCTGTTGCTTTGGGACCTGTATTTTCCAAGATTTTGATGCAATAAGAAATTAACCAATCTATACTGAAGACAGACAGCTAAAATCCTGAGGTACCTGAACGTGATTGATTAGGGGCCTCAGAATTGCTGGGATGGGATTTCTGACCCTGTATACTTTTCACACAAGCGTGCCAAGCAGGTTCCCAGGCATTCCTCCCACCATCTATCAACAATATATGTCAATCAACAGACCTTATATCAGTAAATTTGACTCAATAGAGGAAAAATATATTGGGTTACTGAACTAACCGGATGTCCCGAAGGCCGAAACCATAAATGCCTCATCAGGCACTGTGCCTTGTCTGCAACACAAAAAATTTCAAACACAAATTGATGTAAATTCCACTTGACATATGTATGAGAAACGAGAAAACACAAGCATTGCTTAACTCAATTCATACTAAGGTTAAACACTATAAATAGCACAATTGACCTTTTCGACCATATAATTTTTGAATGTTTCTCTTTATTCCTTTGAATTTTTTTTTTCACTCTTTCGTGCCACAATGTGTATGTATGTAGATAATAGATAAGAAGACTCACATCAGAGATCCATAAACAAAGATTTGTGCCCGCAACTGCACTTGTTGCAAATCTGAGAAAGGCTGTCGAAACAATGGAGACAACAGAGTTGAAGAGTTGGAATCCAGCTGATTAGATGCAGGAATTGAAATGACACCACATTGTCTTGTACCACTGATTTCAACATTCCCATAAGGCTTTGACGCTTCAAATTGCACAAGTCGGCCAGTCCCGGAGGGGCTCATGGATGTACTATACGATTTATCTTCTCTTTCCGACTGTCTTGCAAGGATCGATCCCTTCACAACCTTTCCTTTCTCAGTATTTTCTTTCCCTTTTATCTTTCCAGAGACTCGCCTTGGTTTACGCTCAGGGGTACCTTTGGAAAGCTTACGAGAATTCTCTCCCTTAGGTGCCTGAGTACCTCCGTGAGAAATTTCTGGCACGCCAAGATCCGTTTGCCCCACGCAAGAGGTTGATGTTCCTTCCACAACCTTCAGTGAAAAAATCCCAGACAAGAATCAATCTTGAAACTCAAAATGAGAAAATCTAAAAGTATTAAAATGAGTTGCTTGAAAGCAAGATTTAAGCATTAACAAAAGGATATATTACCGTGGATAGTTTGCAAGTTGGAGCAATCGGTATAGATTGCAAACCCTTGCTAGTTTCTCTTTCAGACTGACCTGTCGATGGAACAACTTCAAAACTGAAGCTCCTCTCATCTTGAGTGGCATCACTTCCTCTTCGGTTAGGGAGAGTTGACTGAATCTTGTTGGCAATTTCATCAGCGATGTCAGAAGGTGGAACACTTGTGATCAGGGACCCATTAGATCCCTCTTGCACATCTTTTTCACTTTGAGAAGGCACAGTGCAACTAATGACGATGGGCGAACCACAGTTGAGTTTATCAGAATCTGCACATCAGACAGACGGCCAAGACCAAACAAACATTCAGAGAGACGGCAAGAGGACACAAACCTTAATGATTGTTTGAGATAGTGACTGCAAAATCCAATACAGCCAGAAAAAAACACTTACAGGGAAAAAAATTAACTATAAATGAAGAACATGCACATTGATAACCTTTAAATATAGATATCCTCGGCATATAGCGGTTCTCTTTCCCACCAAACACGAAAGAAAATCATTGAAACTGTCATGATGTAAAATTTTCACAAACTGGGCTCTGAGTGTGTATCCATTCAAAAAAAACCCTGACATTTCGATCATGGTTCCAACTATTCAAAGAGAGAGGATAATATGTCTATGTAAGTTTTACAGGTTGCAGGTAAGATTAGTATTGCTTTTAATTTATTATCCAAGAAAGATATACCTTTTTCCATCTCTTTAGTCTTTTTTCCCTTTCAAATGAAAAAAGAAAAAAGAAAAAAAAATGGAAATATGGGAGGCACTCGATAAGAAAAGAAATAAAAATAAACATGCACATACATAAACTAACCAAAATATAGTTATGAACAATTAGCTAAGGGGTGAGACAAATAACTGGAGAAAGAATTTGAGGAAATACTGTGGTTTTAGTTATGAAAAAAATAGAGACAAAA
Organism: Cornus suecica; assembly: GCA_963922005.1. Lineage (NCBI taxonomy): Eukaryota > Viridiplantae > Streptophyta > Magnoliopsida > Cornales > Cornaceae > Cornus > Cornus suecica. Next base: position 55,294,343 of record OY998245.1, read on the forward strand.
TTGGAGATCAAAAACCAGTGTTATGAGATGTTTACTGATCAAGGCAATGAAACCAACTGCCAAATAACTTCTAACATGTCCAATTGGTTAAGGATTGAGTTGAACATTGCCCACCAGAAGTTTTACTTACACTTAAAACTGAAACCCCAATCCTTATCCTTCATTGTAATCGTTTTCTGCTTTCTTCAACAAGAAACTTCATATCTTGTTTATAAAGAAGAAAGTAAGCCAGAACCCCAACTCTCTCTGTAAATAACATGGCTATATTGGTCACATTGACAGGATAGCCTTGGCCATTGGCCATTACTTATTGATAGGAAGATTTCGGATAATTTGTCCCAGAATAGTTCAACTATAAGGAAACTATTCAAATACTACTGTCAAAAAATTTAATAATACCACAAGCAAGATGCTGAGAATTTTAATAGCAAACTCCATCGGATAACCTAATTTCAGATCATTGAGAGTCGGAAGAAACAAAAATAATATAAAGGAGAGAGATAGAGGGAGGCTGGATTACCTGCAACTGCTGAGGTCCCTGGACCATGATTTTCCTCTCTTGTTGCTTTCCCATGACTTTCAAGAACTACAGCTTCATTACCATTCTCTTTTACAAATGAATCAAAAAGAACAGGATGGTCTTCCAACTTCCTAAAGTCCTCTTGATGAACATCTCCAACCTCTGCCTGTTCATTCTTGCTTGATTTATTATGAGACTCTGCCACTGACAATGACTGATCAACCATCACCTGCAGGAACTGCCCAGCAGAATCAGTAGACCCTGTTTCAAGTCCAGAAAGAGGACCTAGCTCTTTTGCCACATTTGAACACTTCTTCACAGTCAATAAATTTGCTCCCTTTGAAACTTCAATTTTGGTTTCTTCACTTCCGCCCAAGTGGACAAACCCAATAACAGGTGAAGGAAACTTCTGCTCGTAACCCTGATTAGTAACTTCATCTTCAGTATCACCATTTACAGACGGCAAGGAAACATTATCCAATTTGGTATGTGATGCTAAATTTGTATTCTCCAAAACAACATTCATTTCTGCAAAAATAAAATGAAGTTCACTAACATCAATATAACTAGTAGATTCCATATTCCAAAATTCATAATTATTAATTACAATATGCAACCAATTCATTCATGGACGTAGGAGAATGCTCGGATTTACTAATTCTCATGTCATTTTCTCTAATACCTTCATCTAAACATGAGGGCTCAACACTTTTATCCTGGCTAAGGGATCTAACAGTCTCAGAATCCATATAGCATGGATCAGTAGGCAACTTTACATTTTCTCTCTCATTGAGAGAGACATCTTCAGCAAGGCGAATGTCACCCTGTTTGGCGACCCAATCTTTTTCACATACTTGCACAGAACCAGCTAGCATGGGAGCCGAAACATGATGTCCAGCAATTAAGTCCTTTCCGGGGATTACAGAAGGATCATTAACAACTTCTAAATCTTCAATTGCATTCGTTTCCCTAGGCAACTCATTTGAAGAGCTAAATACCATTAAATTAGAAGGATCTCCCTTACGATCATCGCTGTTTCCATCACCTTGACCATTAGAACCTTCATAATGTGCCCCCGACACCAAAGATACCTCACTATTATCAACTGAAGCCTCACAGACCAATTGGTGATCACTTTCCAAAGGATTCTCCTTCTTCTCGATACAACTGCTCTGCCTGCGTTTTGCCTGCATGTCAGAACCCCTCTCAAGCTCTGAAACGGCCAGAATTTGTGTGTTAGTGTTGTCAATATCAACAGCATGCCCCTCGATATTACTGTTACCTTGAAAAACTACAGGCACCCCTCGTATATCTTCCCTAGACAAAATCACAGCTCCATGCTCGCTGCCCAGTTCAGGTTCTGCAGAACATGCATCCTCACCGCATCCTTCAGCTATCTGTAGGTCACCATCCCTCTCCAGTGGCAGAGAAGATTCTTCAAAATTATTGCCATCAGATTCAAGTGCATGTCCTTCTAAATGTCCTTCTAAAGAGTCCAACTTTGGAGCAGAACACTGAGGATTGTCCAGATTAGATGTGCCAGTTTCAACTGCACTTTCCTTCAAATCTAAATCATCCATATTCGTGTCTTTACCAACAAAATGCTCTTTCTCCACTCTCTTACTAATGTTACTTGATAAACAATTGACGTTCTCAAAAGTAATATCACTCAGATGATGTTGCATATCCTGATTATTCAACTCCCCAACACTTGCAACATCATCTTGCGCAGAGGAGTAACAAATTTGCATCCCCGAAACAGAGGTGTCTTTTTGCATCTTATTGTTGAGAGATTCACTCACTGAAGTATCAGCTTCGGTTTCATCTCTATCATTGTAATTTCTAAGAGTTGCCAGATTCTTCACACATAAACCACGTTTTACAGCAACAGCAATTGGTTCCAACTCACTTGAATTTCCATCAGCAGATGATTCAACCACTTGCGTTTGTGAAGCTCTTTCAACATGAGGGTGCGTCCTTCCAGCAATCTCATCCAACCCAGAAGATTTTTCCAGAAACTCCCTTGGTGGTGGTGCAAGGTGTGGATCTCTAACGTCCTTCATTCTATCATCCTTATTTGAACTAGACTCCATTTGCTTGGTTAAGCTATATAATTCATCACAAACACCAGACTCTTCCACGACAGTTTCTCCTGGGAGCGTCACTTCCTGCCCCACAGATTTTAGTAACATTTCAACAGATTCTGAGGATGTTGCCTCAGACCAAACATTGTTATGCCTTGAAATGGAACAAGATTCTGGAACACTTGAACTGAACTCTACTCCACTACTTCCCCTAGAAAAATCCTCAATCCACTGATTATCTTCTTGACTTGGGATGCCAAGAAAAACCTCGTTTTCAACCAAATTGTCAAACCTTAGTTGTCCCTGTAGGCTGTCGTCAAAATCAAACTTCGGAAGAGCGTAAGGACTCAGAACATGAGAGAATTTGGAGCTCCCTTCACCAGTTAAATGAAGATTATGGCCTTGAAAGTCATCGTCATCTGAATCCATCGATTTGTTTCTACAAAGGGGTAAAAAAACAAAAACAAAAACTAAATGGTGGGAATGGAAAAAGGAGAGAGAAGGAGAGGAGGGGTTCTGAGTATCCAAACTGACTAACATACACCATTTGACAAGGAAACAACAAACAATATATGCAACTAAAGTTCTTACAAAATCAATCATATGAACTTCAAAAATACAAGACATGAAACATGACAAAATTCATATGCATTTAAATTTGAACCCTGATACATAAGCTGACTATTTGCTAAATAAATATTACATAATCGCCCTTGAAGTTCACACCAGGTAATGGTCACAGGATATATACGTCTGCGTGTTACCAGAGATGTTTACTTTTTGGAAAGCTGTGAAAAGAAGAGGCACCTTTAGGATGATTTATTATCCAACAACCCACCATTCTTTTACACATAACCAAGAAATAAATGTAAAGGAACGACACAAAATTAACAGGTAAAGTTTGTTCTGCAGAGTGTGTATCAAGCCATGCAAGTAGGACTGCAAACGAGCTTAGTTTTAAAGACAGATTGGCTCCGCTCACTAAGAGCTCGGCTGCCTTCGTTTATTTAATAAACGAACAAGAACCAAGCCGAAACAATTTGTAGATGGTTGATTAGTAAGCAAGCCAAGATCAAACACCTTCCTGCTCGTTTGTTCAGGAACAAGCTCATTTTAGGCTCGTTAAATGTACTATATATATATATATATATAGTAACATTTATATATTCAGTCCACATGAAAAAACCCAAAACTCAAAAATCTCTCACACATATGTGAAGTTCAACCCAACCAAAATAATTTGTCCACTTTTAGAAAACAAGAGACAATTAATTGAAAGCTCTAATAACCCAAGCCCATCATATATGTAAAACCCAGATAATTTCTAGTTTGCATTGTAATTCTTGCCTTTCACGATTAAACCCTAGCCACGAAGCACTGTGACGCTCCCTCGATAATGACCAACTACTATTGCCATTTTTTACAAGTCATTCTCTCGATCTCTCTCAAAGATCCCCGGCAAACTTGATTTGTTTCTTTCATTCCATCTTCTTTGGTTAAATATGACTAAGGGGTTTCATTCAAATTGATTTTTGGGTTCTTTGAGAATGTAAACAAATGGCTAGATTGTTGAAAGGCATTGGCGTGTTCATCAACAGCATCTTATACCAACTATCTACTGTGTTACCAATTTATCATCGACTCCTTTCTGCATTTACCCTTGATTCCCTTTTTTATGTATCCTTCCTCTATTTATCCTTGATTTCTTTATTTTATTCTATTTTTTCTCAATTTTATTTTACTAAAGGTGTCCACGAGCTGTAATTGGAAAAAATTTATATACAAACTCGAGCTTACTCAAACATAGCCGAGCTGAGCTTGTATGGCATTTTGAGGGCTTGAGTCGAGCTCAAACACCAGGCTGTCTGATTGAGCAAAACTCGAACTCATCGCTACTCAGCTTGGCTCGTTTACAGCACCACATGCAACTATTAGTGACCACGACAACAATAAACTAAAGGAGCAGAAAAATACATTGATAAAGTATGTACGGGAAGTGCATATCAGGTTCTAACTTTTGGCCATTAATTCCTCCTAAAAGCCTCTATATACAACAAAACCAAAAAGACTACATAAAATACACAAAATCAAAAGGGTCAATGACATGAAGCCCTAGAAGCTATAAAGTACGGATACTTCTACAAGGGAGATGTACCCGTATCGGATATGTGTCGGATACAGATACTCCATACTCGCAGATACATGTCAACATATTCACAATTTCAATAATATTGTTCTATTTATAACACATATCCGACATTTTTCAGCTACTTCGGTCATGTATCCATACTTCTTAATACTCCATAATACATTTTTAACAAGTTTTGAACATCAAAATACCAATTTTCTAACAATATTACCATAGTAAATTTGAAAAAAAAAATGAATTCTTATTAATTGCGGACTACATGCACTTGTTTTAAGTGTTGCAAAAGGAACTACTACGTCATATTAATTATTGCATTTCAATTGATAATATTGTTTTTAACAAAAAAAAGAAAGAAAAGGAACATAACTTAGTTGTTTATATAGAAAATACGTATTTTTTGCCTTATCCCGTCGTACCCGTACCCTATGTCATTTTAAAATTTTGACGTGCCCCAGTATACGTATCCTATATGCACCCCATAACCCTATACGTGCTACATAGCCTACGCGTCGTCAGTTTACCATGAGTGAATTATCAAGCTTTTAGCCCAAGTGGATCTCCTTATCCTCCTCCCATATGTGGTTGAGGTCTTCAGTCCCTGACTGAGGCATGATAGCCTATGGGCTGAGTTCGATGCATGTATTGTTACCAACATACTGCGTGCCCATACAAGAAAATAGAACCACGAACACATAACAACCGCAATGGTATATTCCAAAAAAGTTTTACAATATGAAAATTGAATTAAATAGAGACGTCAAATTTGTTCCTCCTGGTCCTCATACTGTCAGACATGAGCGCCACATACTAAGGCGTTGTTTGACAGCACAAGTCAACAATTACTGGTTAATGAAATAAGTTCTTATCCATTAAGTAATTTTGATAAACTAAAAAGGCATGTGTCACATAAAATGGCGTAAAAGGTTTTGTGACTAGACAACACTGACTGTTGAAAACTGAAAATTCAAGAAGAAATCAAAATATAAATATTTCAGCACTGGCAATCCAGCTCTTAACGTGCGTGGTTTGATAAGTTCAGTAAAGCAGTCGCGGCTCATGGTATGACCAGAAGTCAGGCTGATCATTCTGGCTTCTTTGAGAAGACAAAGCTTGGTATTGTGATACTTGTTTGAATTTACAACAGCAATCTAATTGTAAAAACAGTAAATCTAGGAATGGGGCAGGGCTATCATGTATCAATAGATTTCACAAGGAAAGATTAAATTTTGGAAGTAGTGGTTCAGAGAGTAAAATTAGAATGCAGAATATTTAAGTGTCAAAAATTAACAAAAGTAGTCAAATAAATTCCTAAGTGCAAAAAAGAGAACAATACCAAATCCTCCCCGGTTTAACTTGAACCAGGTCTGATTCGACTAGAAGCACAAGTACCTCCCAATTATCAGAAAAGCACACACCCTTAACCTACAACCTCCAAACATAACCGTGAAACCACAAAATTAACATATTTTGACATTTTCATCAACTTATGGCATACCATTCATTTTCAGTCTAAATGCACACAAACACCTTCTCCCTCAAAAAAGTTAGCTTTTTTCACATGCTGCTCATCATTTCCATATAAATTAACAAAAGCCCCTTAATTAAGTCCCTTATTGCACCCTTTCCTAACATACAATTGTAAATAACTGCGCAGCTATAGAGGAATGAACAGTACCAAAAGAAATAAAAGTGTTGAGATGCCACCTCACTCCCTGCAGGGACGAAATCCCGGTCATTAGTCAGCTAAACCCCAATCATAAGGTGAGTCGTGGCTTCATAACTAAAATTTGAAATGCTCCCAATAACCCTAGTTCAGTTCATTGTTGAGGTGAACACAAAGTTGCCGGAGAAATTACTAGAATCTGAGTTCGCCAGTATTGGAAAAGCGAGTCACCGAAGAAGAAAAGTAAAGGAGATGCAACAAGAGAGGTACTGACAGATGTTATTAGAGAGTGTGTGTCCCTTTTGAACTTTGGGAAAAAAATATGCGGTTCTGGTTATATTTGGTAGTGAGAATTATGGTATCAATTGTAAAATAGGAAGAGAATTTATAATGTGCTACACCTGATTCGTGACAATAAAAATGTAGAAGCTAATAAAGTAAGTCTGTAATTGATACTAGGCATTTATTAGGCAGGCTAAAAAATGAATTCATAATTTTAATTGAGATTTCTAAACAAATTAATAATTTTTAACAAAACACAAAATTGTGCTTAATGAAAAATCTTTCATATTGTTTGGTATAAATAAATATCCTAACCGATTTTTTCTTTTACAGATATATAGGTAAATAAAATAGAACAGTTCCTCTTTTTGTAGAGGATAAGAAGAATTTGTATTAGACCTGAAGTATTAATGAATGAGGATGAGAAATAAGAAATAGATATTAGAGCTTATGTTGTTTAAGAGTTTGTGGATTAACCATTTAATTCACATAAAATTCATATCTCATAAATTAAATTACCAAAAAATTAGAAATCTATACATTGAGAGAGAATTAGGTGTCTACCAATGTATTAATGAGTGAGTAATTAATAATCCAAAATAAAAATAGTCTATTAATTGAAATTCTTAAACAGATGAATATTTTAGCAGAGAGTAATTTATATGTTATGTTTTGGTAGTCTTTTTCTTTTTTCTTTTTAGGTTGTATGTGAGCATCATGGTTTGTGCCTTCTAAAATGTTAGTAACTTGGTTATATAAATCAAAGCTTATTTCTTATCAAGTTCTACACTATTACATTGTATATTAAATACAATTTTCATATCAAGGTTTGTGAGAATTTATTATGTACTGTAATAAAAACATACAGTATTTTTATTTTAACTTTTTAAAGGAAACTGCATAACATGCGTAGATAGAGTAGAATTAGGGAAAAAAGATAAAGAAGAGGTAAATCATTTTCAAAAAAAGTTTGTTGTAAAATTAAAAATTATGTATGGTGTAAATTCAAAGACGGGAACAAGAAGAGTTAGACAGAGAATGTAACAATAAAAAAGGTAAATTCATTATTAAACAATACAATATAGATAAACAATATGATAGTATTTGTACTTTTTAAATACATTATAAGGATAGACAGATGAAATGTTATGGAACCAATTTGCTATGTTGTGGCAATTTTTTTTTCTTTTTGATAAGTTATATTGTGGCAGTTTTATTAGTTTGTAATGGGGGGAGGAGGGGCGAAGCATTTTTTAACAAAGCTTGGATAGCAAGAAAAAATACATAATAAAATTAATTTTATGACCACCTAACTTTATCATGATTTTTTTCCTCCAAAGCAAAAACAACCTTGGGGAAAGGAAACCATTCAATAATGATCAATCTCAATAAAAATGGAGCAGTGCAAAAGGGATTTGGAAATTGGAAATTTCCCAACACTTCTTTATTGTTCCTATATCATGTGATCCGATGATTTGCCATTCTTTGTAGCATACCATATCATGAAAAAATTACTATTATTTGAGTCAATCAAATAGGTTGCCTACGCCCCTCGTGGCGCATTTAGAGATTCAAAAAAAAAAAAAAAAACTGATTTGATCCAGGTGACCAAATGTCAGTCCAGGCTGAAAGCGATAAGAAAAGTGATTGAAAATCACTTTTAGGCCTAAGCTGATCAAGAATCAGTCTTGACTGAAGGTGGTTGAGAAAATTAATCGAAACTCGTGTCTAAGCCAATGGTAACCGAAAGCCAGTCTAGGCTTTAAAGTGGTTAAGCCACATAAGACGCTTGGGTCATGACTGGCCCGAATTAATTTAGGTTACAATCTTGTGTATTTCATTCGTTTGCGATCATTGTGGCCTGAAATTTCTCATTCAATGATTTCTTGACTCGAATCTTCATGTATAAGATTAGGCCCTAACCGAAAGCTTATATTCACAATCACGAATTAATCTGATGTTTATACTTTTAAGTCTCAATCATGTGGCCTAATAGCTTTGGTCACAATTTAGGTGTTAACAACAATATCACATCCTCCACAGTCAGACCTGAAAAACCATTGCGATTCCACTACTTGAACTATAAGCACTTCTACCAATCAGAAAAGTACAAATCCTAACCTACAAACTCCAACCATACACATGGAAACAAAGGAAAATAATTTTATAAAACAAACAAATTAACACAGAAAACAAATTCTTTTTGTCATTTCATCAACTTAAAGGGCACACCCAAAAGTCTTTTGTTATGTTAATTGCACCAACATGATTAATTTGTTTTTACCTTTTCGGATAAATACAAATTACAATCAACACTATCAACCACTCTCATCAACTTATGGCATATACCCAAAACATCCTTTTTTGTTCTAATTACAAACTATTTATTGGCTCTCCAAAAAAAGATCACTTCTTTCAAGTTATGCTCATATTTCCAATCCATATTAACAAACAAACAAAAAAACCCAATTTAGCCCTAATTGGACCATCTTCTTCTAACATATATATACTTCTATAAATAACGGATAGAGGAATTGAACAGTACCAGAAGAAGAAAGTGTAGAGACGCTACCTCCCTCCATCCGGAGATGCAATCCCGACCGTTTATCAGCTGAACCGCAATCGAACGGTGATCCTCGGCTTCATAACCTAGGGTTCGCGCGCTTCCAATTGAACCCTAGCTCGGTCAATTGATGACGTTGAGCTGCCGGAGAAATTTTTGTTCCGGAATCTGGATTTTCCGGCGGATCCGTGGAGTATTCCGGCGAATCGTCGAGCGCGGTGGAGATGCAACAAGGTACTGACAGATGGTGTCAAGTGTGTGTTTTTCGCGTGTTTTTTCGTCAGGTCAGTGTGTGTTTTAGTACTATGAAAACGTGCGGCTGTGATTAGACGTTTATTGAGGGAAATGGAATCGGACGGTTGGAACAAGACGGAATTTGCAACGTGTTGCACCTGATTCGTGTGTATTAAATTAATGTCCGTACGACCCTCGTGTGAGTGAGGATGGGAAGAGAAATGAGTTTTCTTTATTTATTTAATTATTGAATTAAAAAATCTTACTTAGAATTTGATAAAATGTCAATTAAATTATACTTTGCATTTATCAAAAACATTTGTAATTATGATATTAAAATTTTCGTTTTTTAATTTTACTTGGAACTCGTTATTAAAGTTTAGTTGACATTTTCATTACCTTTTATATAGGAAGGCTCATGGATCTCATTAGTTCTTTTGATTTATAATTTGTTAACATTACCCCATAATAATAGATAACATTTTCCAACAACTATATTTGCTGATGAATACAACGGAATGATTCCTTTAATCCTTTGCACTTCTAAATTATCAAAAATAAATAAAAATAGCATACTTACAATAGTAATATTTTTATTGAAGATGTTCCTTAAGATCATATTGTTACAGATGGATTTTTAAGTTGTCATAACAAAGACATGAGTAAGACAAATACGATGCCTGATATACAAGGCCGCCCTGACCATAGGCAACTTAGGCGGTCGCTTAGGGCCTCCAGTCCAAGGAGGTCCCAAATTTATTTATTTTAGTATTTTTAATTTAAGAAAATTTAATATTTTTATTACCTTTAAAAAAATTAATTGATTTTTCAGTCCAACTCAAAATAAAACCTAATATAATTACACAATTTAGGGCCTCAATCTCAATATTTTTTCAAATTTTATTTAACAGCCCAATTTGAAATAAATCTAAAACCAATTTCACAAGGTAGGGTCCCAAAATTTTATATTTTACTTACTATTACTATATACTCAAAAAAATCTATTTTTTAAAACTAAAGTTTAATTTAAATCAAACCATTATTTTAATTAAGGCTAGAAAATTCTTGTCTCATTTACACAACATTTAACGACTACACTCGCAACTGCCGCACTCGCTCAAAGACAATAATTTTTTACGTGGATATACTTGAGTTTTTGCACCTGTCGCACTCTCACACACAACAATAACAACTTTTCATGACAACATCAAGATAGAGGTTGTTTTTAAATTTTTAAATATTAGTATATTTAATGTATTTTTTAAATATTTTTTCTCACAATTATTACTTCTTTTTTTTTCGGTAAGTTCATTGATTCTAGAAAAAAAACATAAACCTAACTTTTTAAGTTCGTGAAACCTTATGTATAAGGGACCTCACATTTGATTTTATCTAGGGTTCTACGCATTTTTTAGATTTCAGGGCCGACCTTGTTGATATATGAACTATAATGACTGTGAAATAATTTGGAGGGACGTGAGATGGTACACCTGAAAAGTTTTGACTATGAAGAAGGAAGTTGGTCGTTTTCATAGACAATTGTCCTAAAATTTTAGATATATTTTTTTTATGCCCCCACTGAATGTTAAAAAAAATATCTTGAAATCTTTACTGAATTTTTATAAAAATATGTTAGAGCTCCCACAATTTTTTTTATATTATCTCTACCTCCACTTATTTAAATTTTTAGATCCGTTATTACCTGTACAAACTAGTCGGGAGAGCTGAAGTCGTTCTTCTGACTAGGTTATGACAGACCGAAACCAATCAATATCTAAGTCATAAAGAAAAAGTTCGTGCAAGGCTGTCTATATCTTTTACAAAATAATAAGGGAGACATGCTGCACGGGAAACTCTACCCACATGAATTTATGCTCTCTTATACAACTTTTTAACTTCAATTCTGGCGTAGTTTGAGGAAATTGGATATCATTGGGCTGTCTGGTAGTGAGGATGTATGGGCTTTGTTGGGTCTAGGTCCTCCCCGACTTTGGGCTGGGCCGGAATTGGGCCGTACTGTGTGAATATTATCTACAAGTAGTTGCTACTACTATTTTTCTTTTTTTCTTCAAATTCTCAACGACATAATTCATGTATGTTTGTATTCTTCCAATTGAACCATGGTTTTAATCCTGAAATTACTCTACAAACTTTTTTATTTCTGCAAATTACTAATATATAATCCATATGTTTTGAAATGAAAGATCTATTAGTAACAAATAGATGGTGCAAGTGGTGAGAATCCAACAATTTTATCTTGTCACGTGCTTATGCAACAATTTCAATGTCATATGATAGATTGATGTAGGGATGACAAAAAAAAATCTCTCATATGACTTAGAATGGTCTAGGTTAAATGTAACAGTTTATCTAAATGGGGGTGATTATAGAAAATGAAAAGCACTCGTGGATTTCGGAGCAGGGATGGTTATGAGGTTCCCCGTGGAAAAACCGCAACCGCCCGCCCTGCCTCAAACTAATTAGTATTATATATTTTTTATACTACATTATAGTAGTATTTTTTAGTAAAATATATATTTATTTATGTACCCTATGTACGGTATATACCATAATTTGTAAACTATTTTATATATCATATTGTCATGTTATTCTGCTTAGTTTTGCTTAACCTACAAAAAAATGATTTAATGGAATAATTTCGGGGACATGAGGGTGGATTTGGGACAGTTTTAAAAGTAAAAGATGAAATTTTTAAATAATTTTAGGAGATAATGACAGATAAAAATTTCACTATTAGGCAAGCACGGACCCAATTAAGACTTACGGCCCCCACTGATTTTTTTTTTTTTTTACTTAAATTATCTTAGAATTTTAGATTTTTTCAATTCTGCCCCCACTAAATTTTAGAACAAATACCCTAACATCCCCACTAAAAATTTTATATGACAATTATGCCCACACTAATCCAAATTTCTAGGTCTGTCACTGCTATTAGGTATGAGGATCGAAAAAATCACCCCCTCACTATCCTACATAGTAACATAGATGTAGAGCTGTCAAAATGAGACACAACACGAACACTAACACGACATGAATTAAAAAGGTTATGGTTGACCATAAAAGGGTTGAAGTTGTATAAGGGTCGACCCGAACACGACACGTTTGACACAATTATTTTTTATTTTTTTTATTTTTTCTCTTCTCTAATTGATCGTGGGTTGAAATATATTAATAAATTATTATTGGATCGTATCAAATTCAATTTAATTTTGCTGATAATAGGTTAAATAGGTCGTTTCGTGTTAGATTGTGTCAAATTTAATTTAATAAATTATAATAAATAGACTAAATGGATTATATGGGTCAACACGGATAACTGTAAATTGGGTTAGGGTTGAACATATTTAACACATATATTAATCAGATTTTTTTGACACGACACGAACACGACCCATCGATATGAATTGTCAGCCCTACATAGATGGTACAAGCCCAATTGGAGACAACGTCATAGCCCTCGTCTACCAATTATATAGGCTTCATAATTAATTAGATTTTAATATAAATATATATATATATATATATATATATATATATGAGAAAGTATTGGTTTATCTATTAAAAGGCAATCTTTGAGTTACAGTCAAGATTCGGAAAGTGTGTTGCTTGGTGGATTGTCATTCATTAAAGTAGTGCACGAAGCAAGTGATAAAAGGCAAAAGGAGCTTCTATTTGAAGTTTGAACACTCTCGAGACTAGAGTTAATGATGTTTTATGTCCCTACAACATGAGGTATTAGTGAGAAAGTATTGGTTTATATTCTTAAACTTGTTTGGCATGGTGAGAACATAAGACATTGTGAAACTTTTGCATATCAGCAGAGATGGAAGAAACTACCTCCCCACCCAAACAGAGCCTTATTTGGAATACCAAATGCCCTTTTTATTTATAGTCATGCAAATGCAATAAATTCAGATTTGTCAAATAAGTTTTGTCAAGCAACCATGTAGATTTTAAATCGAACTTGAAACATCATACTCGTTATACTATCATACATAAGGTATGAAATGATAGGGTTCCATCCAAAATACACAATACTTAATGATTTTATTAAGTTTGAATCTTATAAAATTAAGATTATCTAATTTGTCTTTAATTCTCTAAATTCATTTAGGAATGAAAAAGTTATTATTATGTCATTTCATTCCGCGATGTTATTTTTGTTTCTTTGGTATAAGGGAAGTGAATAATGTATAAATTTCACTCAAAAACACATATGTGAAAGTAAAATTTTATGAATGTTGTTGGGCACATCTCTCAAATCTCAGAAAATGTAAGTGATGAACACTAAATTGAAGATCAGTGTGATTTACCTATATTTTTTCCCCCTTGAGTCCACAATAAACATTTACAATAACTTCATATAAAAATTTAAAAACATGATCAGAATTCAAAATACAATTGGATATATAAAAACTCAAATAATGATATTGTCTTGTCAGTCGGTTAAGATTATTCAATCCTGCTGTTCATGCCAACTTCAATTAAGATAATTTAAAAAATTAAATAAAAATTTGTTATTGTTATTTAAATTTAATTGAATTTTTAATCACCATTGTTGGTGAGTGTAGCCTCTCTAGCCACGGGCAACACATTACGAGTCACGTGGGCGGGGCAAGTCTCCAGCATGAACCAGTAGACCATCGAGTGTGAACTGTGAACGAAGTTCTAATAAAATAAAATAAATAATAAATAAATTTATTAAAACAAATAATAAAAAAAAGGCACCGTAAAAGTGGACCCCAACAAAAGTTTAAAATGGTATGTAAAGTAATAATTATATATTTCCTCCGTCCCAATTTAAGTATTCACTTTCAGTATTTAATTCATTCCAAAATAAGTATTCCAATTGAAAAGTCAATGTATTTTTTTTATCAATTTATCAATTTACCCTTCAAATATTCAATTCATAAAATATCTAAATTACAAATATCACATTATTTGATGGGATTAAGAGTAAAATTAATTTTTTATTCACTATCACATCATACCAATTTTCCTAAATGAACTTATAATAAATTTGGGATAAGGGAGGACTATTTAAGTGAATTAGACCACTAAGTGACTTATGATATATAAACCAAATTCATGAGTCATGAGTCATGACACAGACAGGAATAATAATTTTGGTATTGCGAAACTTTGATTCAATTTTTATTTTTATACCAGGAGTTGCTCTAAAATGATTTGAAAAATAAAGTTATGCCATTATTGGTTACAGCACTACTTTGTCAATTGCTCTAAAATGATTTGAAAAATAAAGTTATGCCATTATTGGTTACAGCACTGCTTTGTCAATTGTCACCATAGTATTATTCTTTTAACTAAATCAATATTAATTTTATTTTAAAGTTTCAAATGTAGATAGAAAGTCTATTTCTATCTAAAGTTAAACGCTTTAAAATGTTCTCATATCATTTTAAACATGATTCCATGATCATGACAATTTTACATTCGTTTGTGTATATAAAACTCGTGGTAAAAATGTTAAAAAGTAATAATTTTTGGATTATTGGCGAAGCGTACAAATATTTAATTCTGTTATCATATACGCAGCAATAAAATATCTATAAAAATATCCCTTAACAATTAATATTGGATACAAATACAATTTATTACTGAAATTTGGTAACTTAAAACATATGATTCATAGTTATTTAATAATTTGGTTCCCAAGCATAGTTTTGATTAGAATAGCAATATAATAATTTTAGACGATATCGATTTTAAATAAAGAAAATTACTGATAAGTCTTATTTTTGCACACCAATTTTAAATAAGTCCTAAAAATAGTTTGATAGTATAATCAAGTCCTACTTTTGAGGTATATTTACAAACAAGTTCAAATTTGAAATTTTGTAAACTCTTTTTCCCATATTACCCTTTAATAATAATCTATCAATAAGTAAATTCATAATCTATTTACACATTACTCTTTGAGATTTAAAATATGGTTGAATATGTAAAATTAAATTTAAAATTACTTCGAAAAAAATACAAGCAGGTCAAATTTATTTATTTTATTTTATTTTATTTTAAAGTAACACCAATAATCCATAAAGTATAACTTTAGAAATAAACTGTTACACAATGTAATTCATAATCTGTGATACAGTGATAGTAAAAAAAAAAACCACAAAACTAATTATTACTTTCCAACAAAATGATAGTCATAAAGAAAACTAATACAATTTGAAATAAAAATGATAGGTAATAAAAGAAAAGGGTAATATTGATATTAAAAGAAATATATAACTTGTTTGTAAATACACTTCAAAGACTTAATTGTGCTACCAAATTATTCTTAGGACTTATTTAAAATTGGTATACAAAAATAAAACTTATCAATAATTTTTTTTTTTAAATATATATATCATTACAAATTATTACGAACAAATTGACACGTATCGCTAGAATAAATATTATACACCAAAAATCTATTAATCATAGGGCTTTTAGTGTTCCCTTTCAACTCTCAAAAGATTACCTCACCATAGATTTCATTTTCACACACACACATGTATCTGAATCTAGTAATCTCCAAATCTGATCTATACTATCATAGGGCTTTTAGTGTTCCCTTTCTTCTATATAATATGTCTCTTTATATGTGTATGTACAACTATTAATCACACAAGATTGAAACACCACACCACCCATGCATTTTAATATGCACATCTAGACATGTACATATATATATATATATATATATATATCTATTTATACAATGTGTATAATTAAATGTTCCTTCATGGATAAACGCGTTACATGAGCAGGGCTGCACGGATGTTATGAAACCATAGTCCCCATAATGAGGATAATGTTTTGTCATGTTTGTTAATTGTTAAATTAATTTTAATTTATTCAACGATTATTGTTCAACCTAGTCTTTGAAGCTCTTGAATTCCGCTCCACCTTTGACTCACTCTCTCTATATATAGAGATATACACATGTAATTAGCACATTGATTCTCTAACAAAAAACCTCACCCTCAATTCATGGGGGTTACAAGCACTAGATTGTATTCTGTATTTATACCTTCTCTTATTGTCTCTCTGTTGAACTATCTTTTTTCCCCTTTATATATATATATATATATATATATGCATATATATTGACATATATATAGAGATATATATATAGTTGGAGAGCTAAGTTGAAGCTTTTTCAAAGTGGTTGTAAAGTTAGTTCTTGACAGAGTGGATCTGAGGTTGGAAGGTCAGTTACAACCACTCTCTCTCTCTTTCCTTTTCTGTTTTTTCCTTTTTGTAACTGAATGTATCTATTAGGTGTTCTATAATATGTCTATGAGTCATTTCATATGGTTTTTTCAAACTAATATATCAAAATCTCAAAAGGGTTGAAAATTTTCAAACTAATCTATCGAAATCTGAAAAGGGTTTAAACCCTTTTAAGTATACTATACATATATCTTGTGATTAGTTTATATTGATTGGCATTGGAATGTTTATTGCTTCATACTGAGTTTTTTTGTTTTTGGTAATAATTGATAGATATATACATTTCAACAGAACCAAGAGGGTTATATTGGTGGAATTGGGGTTGATTGATATATAAATGGAGGGTGGCGGTTCATTGGGATTGAGGAAGAACTCTTGTAAGTGGTTAGAGAATGTGGAAGAGAATGAAGAGATGAGAGTGACATTACCTACAATTCCTCAACCAGAAACACCAAAAGAGCCCATGGATTTCTTGTCAAGGTCTTGGAGTCTCTCCGCGGCCGAGATTTCGAAAGCCCTTGCTCATAAACAGAAGCCCTTCACTATTGATGACAATTCCAATGTGATCCCATTTCCTGAGATAAATGCTGCACCACAATTTGCTGTAAGCAATACTCATATCTCTATCTATCTCAATGTTTTTGCATCCTCTTAATTAGTACTATTCAATACTTGTTTCCTTTTTCGTGCTTGTTTTTTTAGGTGCTTAATATATTTATAATTCAATATTTTGGTGAATTCCAGGAATGTTTTGCTAGTTTCATTGTTAGTCTTTGCTGTGTGTATGAGTAACTTAGATGGGTGAGTTCATTTTTCATTCACAATTTTTGAGTTAAAAAACTAACTTTTTATAACAATAATATCTCATCATTTGAGGGGCGCGCATGTATTCAACTCTGTGTGTTGTGTGTGTGTGTGTAGATATAGTAGTTTTCAGAAAAGTGGTGATAAAAGAACCAGGAGACTGCATACTAGAATGAGCATTATTACAAGATGAGATTGTGAATTTGTAGTTCTTTTTTGTGCTGTTTTTGCAGCCTGGTAAGGTAAAAAAGATGGCAAGTACTCGAAGATCGGGGTCATTTGGAAGGTGGTTCAATCACAGGGAGCTCAGCAGTAGCACCGGTAAGAAGAAAGACAAGGCGCGTGTAGATAATGCAAGGACGCATGCTGCCCTCGCCATTGCCAGTCTAGCAGCAGCATTGGCTGCCTTGGTTGCCGAAGAGAACTCCAAAAGCTCTTGCTCCAAAACAAGTGTTGCACTGGCATCAGCTACACAACTTCTTGCCTCGCATTGCATAGAAGTAGCTGAATCAAGCGGAGCTGATCGTGAGCATGTGGCGTCTGTTGTCAGATCAGCCGTCGACATAAAAAATCCCAGTGATCTAGTGACCCTCACAGCTGCAGCAGCAACAGGTATTTGCTCTAATTTCGATTTCCATAATGTGAATTGTACTATTTATAACGATGTGTACGGATTTGTTTTACCATATGGGGGATAAAATTATTGCCAACTATTGTGAATTTCTTGCTAGTAATTGGTGCTGAGCTACCTTATCAAGTCGTGAGCTACATTTTACAAATTTGTAACATTATATTTTTCGTCTTTTGAATTAGCTTTGCGAGGGGAGGCTGTACTAACATCAAGATTACCAAAAGAAGTGAAGAAAAATGCGGCTATAAGTCCCTATGATAAGTGTACAGCAGACGTCCCCTGGGATTCTGCATTCCACAAAGAAATGGAAGGTCATGATACACCTTGTATAGGTGAATTACTGCAACAAACACGAAAAGGTAATTCGCTCTATAAAGTTTGTCTTTGTGGTCAAGCTAATTTAATTGAAATGTGTGGGAAATATGCACATAGGTGGTAACGGAATTTAGTAGTATGAACAACTTTGGAGGTACGAAATGAAATATTTACACAAGAATATGCGATTTGGGGAAGGTTGTCAAATCGTTTCAATCAATTTCACTTGTGGGGTTCATACCCTAGGCACAGCAACAGACAAGAGTGCATATAGTGGGCAAGTCCTGGGGTTCATACCCTTATTGTTCTCTGGTGACAATGTTTTCACCTGCTGTAGGAACCTTCATGCTTGTGGCCCGAACTTTGTTTCAGCTCTGGGTGCCTTGTGACCAGGGAAAAAAATTTAATCCATTGTGGGTCTTGGACCCTGTCTTGTACTCTCTTGTATCCCATTACATAACGGCATTTAGAGTTCGGAGTGGGATAACGAGGAAACCTGAAAATTGTGGAAAGAGGCTGGAAAAGAGAGTAGGATTTGGGGGCTGAAACTTGCAATATTCTGTTCGCACAGCTGATGTAGGTTTGCTTTAAGTAGAACAATGTAAAACTTCATGGCCTGCGTGGTGCTTGATTTTGCAGTGTTTCATGATTGTTTCTTGGTTCACAACTGTTTCCTGTAATAGATAGTATTTCTTAGGGTTATTTGCGAAAACCCCCCCGTAGTTTCATACTTAGGTGCGAAAACCCCCCAATTGTTATAAAATGTGTGTATAAATCCACTATATTTAAAAAATGTGCAACTTACCCCCCAAAACGATATGAAATCCCTAAAATACCCATTCTAACCTAATAAAAATAAAAATAAAATAAAATAATCTATAATAAATAATAATAAATTAAAATAAATAAATAAAATGATTAAAAATGTTTTTAAAAAATATATATTTTTTCAAAATTTTAAAATATTTTTTAAAGTAAAATTTTAATTTTTTTTGATAATTTTAATAAATATATTTTTTATAAACATATTTTCAAAATTTTTTTTGTTTTTGTTTTTGTAATTTTATTATACATATATTTTTAAAAAATAAACTGGATTAATTTTTTTGATCAAAATGTTATATAAATCTAAATAAAAAGTTTTTAAAAAATAGTCTTATTTGTTTGTCAAAATAATTATAATATTTTTGAAAAAAAATGTAATTATTTTGTTGATTATTTTCTTAAATATATTTTCTGTTTTTGTTTTTGTAATTTTATTTTATTTTAAAAAAATAACTTATTCTAAGGGTATTTCAGACAATTCAGGTCACAATGGGGGCAAAACGCACATATTTTCGAATAATAGGGTGTCAAAGAACCACAGGGATTTATACGCACTATATGCATACCACATGTGGTTTTTCGCACTTGACCCTATTTCTTATAATCATTTCACTTGCTAAATCAAATACACTTGCTATCGAGTATTCTCAGGATCATTGCAATGGAAGCATGTCTCTGTCTACATCAATAAGAAATCACAGGTATAGCACATCAGTTTTACAGTTCTATCGCTAATAAAAAAAAAAAAGTTTAAAAGTTGCATTAATCTCTGATACAAGTTCTTGGCAGGTCATGGTTAAGCTCAAAAGCATACATGCCGGAGGAGCCTTCTCCAAGAAGAATAAATGTAAGCTTTAACCGATTAAATTCTCAGTGCTAGTTCAATAATTTTCCTTACAGCAAGGTTGATAACTTATTCGGCGTCCATTGCATTTTCGGAATTTCAATTCTGGTGGGACTTTTTTAGTTAGGGATAGCAATGGGGAAAAATATTCCACATGTTTAGATATTATGAATCAGATGCCAATGATCACTCTTTTCTGTGTGAACTTGAAAGTTTCTTTCATACTCCTATCAGAACTCTAATTACTTGAATAAAAACTATAAGAGAGAGGATCCCTGCTATGAATGATACTCCATAGTTGGAATAATCACATTGACAGTTGTCTTCATTTTCAAGTCTGTACTTATACTTACATTTCAAGTTATAGTGGCAATTACAGTGACAATTACATTTATATGGTTCCATTTGTGGTGAAAGTAGAAATAGTAGTAAAAGCAATAGTTTCAGTTTAAAAACCAACCCAAATTACAATGATTTAACTATAAGAAGAAGTTGTAATGATCTCGATGTACCTCAAAAATACAAAACATGTGGTTTTCATTATTTTTCTTTTTCATATGCTTCCTCTATTAATCAAACTTCTTAATTTTTTTTTCTTTTATTGTTATCTCGTTTTCAACTAAATAGCTATAAGTTTAAAGAAATCTGTGTTATCACTTCTCATCCGATGCAGGTATAGTTTATGGAGTCTGTGACGAGTCTGCTAATTGGCCATTCAGAAGAGAAAAAGAAAACATGGACGCTTGTTTTGGCCTTAAAACTGCGCAGGGTCTTCTGGAGTTCTGGTGCAACAACAAGATACATAAACAGAAATGGGTTGATGGGGTTCAAAATCTTCTTCATCGAGTCAGTTGTAGTGAAGACACTGAGCACCCTTTGAATTTTTTAAGTCTCAATAAGAGCATATGATTTATCGACACATGATGAATTACAAATTAGAAAGGATGAATACTATTATATGAAGTAAATCCAAATCTTAATCCCCTCCCAAAATCTCAAATGTGTGTTAAATAGCGATTTTGATGCCGAAGTTCAGAAGAGTATGGCTGAATCGTCCATTCATCGTCTAAGTTGCCTACCTGAGCTGTAGATCATGGGAAAATAAGATGATTATTTACCATTTGGAAGCTGAATTTGAACACAGCAATGGGTGAAGAACCTCTGGTAAATTATGCACATTGTGATTATGCAGCACATTTTTTACGATGTGATTTAGCCAGCAGTTGGAGTGTGTAACCATTTTTTGCTGTATGTGAGGCACTTGTGTCGTTCGGCTCGGAATTTCTCAGTTTTTGGTTGTTTGGGAGGGCCATTATTTTTTCATATGAGAGGTCCTCGTTGTAAATGCAATTTTATATATTGTTCTTCTTTTACCTCATCCAAGTACATACATGTCTTGCAATTTCAATACACACCCTTATCTAAGTACAAAGCTGCTTCAACTTTCTAATGCATGCTATATTATATATGCACCTAAACTTTTTCTCACTGGTTGACATGAAACTGTAATAGTGAATGATCAACCCTTTTAGAAACAATGTAAACACCAGAAAGCATTTTCAAATAACTGATATAGAGATTCAGTTTTGACAAATATGCATCAGTTACACATCTATGATTGGCGCATTCTTCATTTGGTGCAACCTGGGAATGACTTCACAATGGGACCAATATGCAACCCACGCGATGCATGAATGGCGCGAAAAGCTCAGGGGAAGATGGAAACCTATCTCATAGGTACCCAAAGGGTAGATAAGACTTCCAATGAAATATAAAAGAATCACAACTCATAGAAGTATATGGGTTCAACAAAATACCAACGGATCATTCTCTAACACTTCATTTTTTATTTCTCATGAATGAAGGTAGAAGGTTTTTTACCAGATAGCTATGAGTTTGTAAAAAAATAATGGTGGCGGTTGGGAAAAAAATGAAAAAGACAAGAATCCAAACCCATTTTAAAGAAATAAAATTGAGAGAAATAACTAATTTTGCGTAAAAAAGGCAACTCAACCAGTATCAGTCATGATTGGGCGGAATAAGCAGCGCTCAAACAACCAGTGAGTCATGACTGCGTAAAAAAGGCAACTCAACCAATATCAGTCATGATTGGGCGGAATAAGCAGTGCTCAATCAACCAGTGAGGCGCGCATGGAATTCAACTACTGTCACGCATCGCATTTGTTTGAACTTGGTGGGCTAAAATCATCAAAAAGGCATTTCATATAATGCCTAACAAAAGTAGTTTTTCATACGCCGAGTCTAAACCATTTAGATGGAACATGTTTAAGATGTCTTACAAACACCAAAATTTCAAACTCAGATAGGAGACTTGAGTCTTCCAAACAAAATCCAGATAATAGTACCCAAAAAAAACAGCAATCAAAATCAACGGTAACGACGGAGAGAGAGTGTATTGTTTCTCTTCCAGGTTGCCCTGCGAGATGGCCGTGCCTTGTGGTGTCTGTGTCCCTTTCCACGTAAACCCCTGTATTTCTTTCCTGCAGAAGTGAGACCACGGAGTTCCCTGTGCTTGTGTACAGGATTGCAGATCCAGTTGATTCTTGGGTCGTTCCGGATGGCATTATGGGCAGCATCAACCAGGATTACCTCGAAGTACTTGTACGTCGAGTCCTACATCAAGGAAATCCAGGTGTGAAGACCAACACGAAAAGGAAGATGAACTGAGAGAAGAGACGAGCGGGAAAAGAATGAGAATTCAGATACAGACCTCATTAACCCAGTATGAATTGACAACCTTCAGACCAGCCAACTTTCGACCAGCACGTTCCTCTGCAACAGACCTCTTGCTTCGCTGGAACTTCAGTTGAGTAACACCTTGGTTTGTGGGTTTACCATAAACAATTCCTTTGGGAACTGGCCTCTTGCGGCCACCTCGTCTAACACGGACACGGTAGACGACGTAACCCTAATAACATTATGAATTACCATCTCAGGACATGTTCCAAGGAATAGAATCTAATGCATGGCCTAAATTTATCAGCAATGGTGTCTGTAAATTCATACAGACAAACACTCATGCAAAATAATTTACAGCAGAAACAACTAACAACTGAAAATTATTCTAATTCCAATTCTTAGGAAAAGGGGAAAAAGGATAAAATGCAATTTCACATAGATAAAAAGTAAAACAGTACACTCTCATTCGTCCATCAGGAAAGAATAAAACATGTATACTCAATACCACATTTTATTTAACCACCACACCACCACTCTATATATCCTCCATCTCAGTACCCAAAGCTGCTTAGTGATTTGTTGAACCACTTTTCTGAAAAATGTCTATTCAATATACTCCAAAAAGATCATTTCAAAGACCAAAGGCCTAATGGCCAAGTGGTACCTGGCACTTACTCCCAAATGGGAGGTCAAGGATTCAAGCCTCAATGAGGCAGTGTGTGTGAGTATTCTCAACTTTTTTTTAAAAAAAAGATCATTTCAAAGACTGTATAGACTAGAAATAAGAACTTCCAATTTTTTAAAAACAGGATTTTGGACAAGGAAAACAATCTGACAAACTAATAAAAAGCGTGAAGAAAAAACATAAAAATCTTATTTATTTATTTATTTTTGCACATATAATGGCCTAGCATATATATCTAGTCATCAAACTAAACATAAGATCTCACATATTCAAAGCTCAGATACACAAAGCTATATAGCGAAAGATAGATCGAGGTATGATGCATGAACTATAGATGGAAGGGAATCACACTCTAATTATGTCAATAGAGCATATCACCACAATAACATAACATGAAGAATCAATTTTCAAAATGCTCATCAGCGGATTGTAAGTAGAGCAAATAATTTCCACAAAATTTGACCACAACATTGAAAATTAGGGCAGATTGCAATCCAAACTCTGACCTACAGCTTAGATCTACCTCAACATTGAAACTTGGGGACAATTGCAACCCATCCCAAATTGTCTTTGCAGTCCTATTGGTTAGGTCTTTCTTTTACAATTCTTATTGTAACTAAAGAAACGACAAAATAAGTACTAAACATTCAAATGACCAATATCAGACTTAAACACATGAATATCATGAGTTAAATATGGTTATTCAACGAACCAATTCAATTGGGTCAGAGTTCTTTCCCCATAAAAACCAGAAACAACCCTGTAAACCTGGATCTTACAACAGAAAAAACCACCAAATAGCCAAAACAGTAATTAACTACATATTGACTTCAAATGACATAACCAAAAGAATTCATTTTCTATTTTGGCCACCACCAATTCTTACTTCACATTTTGTCTCAACATTTTTCATGAGGAACTTGCAAACCCACACGCCCACACACACACACACATATATATATATATAACATGGTAACTGATTTTTCCATTGACATATCAATCAAAGGAGTAATGAACCTTGATTTGACCTGGGAAAGGGGAATCGAAGCCTTAAACACACAATATCATTTCCCTGTTCTGTAAAATTAATAATTCAACGCCCCAACAAACTCACATCAGAGGTCACTTTTCCCCATAAACAACCCTACAAATATAAATTTCTCCACAGAGACTATCAACAAAATCAAGAAAAGGGTAACAAATTACATGCTAACCATGACACAAAAACGCAAAGCATTTCCAATCAGATTCATAAAAATCTAATAAATCACCTAATCCGTATAACTACATATATATGCATATATGTATATATATATATATGTGTGTGTGTGTGTGTGTGTGTGTGTGTGTAGTATTACCTGCTTGGCCTTGTAGCCCAAACGGCGAGCCTTGTCAGGGCGAGTGGGGTGAGTGACACGGACAATGGAAGGAAGCTGACGGTACTCCCAACACCTCACCCTCAGCAAGAACCTCATCACATCCGATTGCTTCTTCCTCCATAGCTCAGACACGTACGTGTAAGCCCCTATCATTTTCACACACATATATACCCATAAATACACATATATACATACATATACATATATAAATACACAATAGAATGATTAAGCTAAAAATCGAACAGACAAGAACTTCAATGATGTCGAAAGAAAAGATCAGAGGAGAGAGAGAAGAAGAGAACCCATGATGGATGAGAGACTTTCTTCAGAGTACACAAGCTAGGGTTTGCGGAGAAAAGAAACCCTATCAATATATGAGAGAGGCGTTCTTGGGTTTTCAATCTGGGCCGTCCGTTCAACCCCTGTGATCAACCGGTGTCGTTTTGGGTAAAGTATATAGTATGACTGATTGACTTGAATGATTTAATTTTTTTTTAACAAAGAAAAATATTTGATATTTCAGGATTGAACTCTGAAATAACTGGAAATTTTGAGTTAATAATTCTAGTATTTAGTAATACAATTTTTGTGAAGTAAATTTTAAGATGCTGTTTGAAAAAATATGAAATTTAAGAACAGAAGATTTTAAATAGTATTTAAGGAAATTATATATTTCTAATATTTATTTAAATTTCCAGTCACTTAATTTTTTATTTTATTATAAATAGTTCTTAATAGTTTCAAATTATTACCAAATACATTTAATTGAATAAGTGTTGAATCTATTTATATATTACTAAAATAAATGTATCAAACATTGCCTTAGTTTGATGTAATTACTTATGTACAAATTAAAATAAACAATGCATTGGGATAGAAATTTTTTATTGAAAATGCAACTAAAGCAATGCAAAAATAGAAAAATATCATTTCTCTTTAAACAATATATAATGGCAACAATAGTCTTTCAAAAAATTTTATACAAAGAAATTTTTTTTGATATAGTTTTTAATTCAACACTAATGCTTATGAACACCAGATAAATTATTTTGTCAACTTTATGGAGAACTGTATATAAAACTTTCATGGATATAATACGAAAATTGTTGACACCACTTTTGAGCCAATGTAGAGAAGAGCAAGGAGCTATGATGGAGCCGAAATTTGGAATTCAAGATCGAATCTGAGGTGGAAGTATATGAGAAAATGGGCCAAGGAATGAAAGAAAGCTTGGGCCAGGTGGTGTTTCAGTTAGGCTGAAAATGTGGGTTTTTGTTAAATGGTGTTGAACCGGAGAAAGAAGCTTAAGTTTGAAATGGACTTGTTGATCAAGTTTGGCCGATCAGGACGATGAAACTATGAAGAGCTAGGAGACTACTGTTTATATTGTATTATAAGTCTATGATAATGGTTTGATAAGATTAGAGTTAGGAAGTAGTTATCTTTTATTTATTTATTCATTTATTTCTAGTTTTATCTTTAGGATAGTTTCATTATAAATAATGTACGTATACCTCTGTTACAGAGGTCCACGACTAATACAAAATTTATTTTTTGCTTCAATAGCATCGTTTATTTTACTTTCTTGCAAAAATTTATTTTATCAGTTCATTTAAATTCTTGTCTTGTAAATTTCATTATTTCATTCCAGTTTATCGTAGTTAATTTATTGGTTACCGAAAGTCCTCTTAATTGAGGCAGAAGAATCTTTTCACACGAGTTTTGTTCTCTCTCGTGTATTTCGCCTGATTTGCAAATATGTTCAAAAAGAGACGATAAGTTGTTCGTCTTGAACCGTTTGAGCCACGTCACCGGTTCTGGCACGCCTGCGATTTACGTCAAATATATTCGGCTTCAAACTTCGGCCAATTTATTTTTAGTGCGAACATTTTTGGCACGCCCGGTGGGACACCATTAGGTGATTGAGAAATTTAACAGTAGTCATGCCATCGAGAACAAGAAGTTCCCGAAACGATGATTTAAGTTTGGTGAATCCTGATGGAATTGAACAACGGGACGACGGGTTTATCGGCAATGAGGAAGAGGAAGAGATTGAAGTTGCCAACCCATCCTTTGGTAAGAAACAGATGGATCTAATCCAGTATGTGTGTAGGATGGATATGTTGGAGGCAGAGTCGTCCCAGGCAAGAGAAAGAGAGGCCCAGGAAAGGGAACGAGAGGCTCAAAGTCAGGCTCAAATTCATGAACTAATGGCCAGATTGTCGGCTATGGAAAAGGAGCCGGCCGACGGATCACATGCTACTTCAGTTCCTTGTTTGCTTGGAAATACCTGCGCATCAACATCGATATTGCAGCCGGGTTTTGTGAGGAATTCAGAATTTAGTAGAATGCCCGCAGCCAATGGGTGGTAATGGGTTTCCGCAGAGAGATAGTTTGAACTTGGGGGGCGGCAATAACCGAATGCCTCATTATATAGGCTACACAAATGAGGTAAGAATAAATTCAGCGTCGGTTTATCAAACCATTGGAGGTACGCCGCTGCCGACCAGGAATGCCCCTGCTTGGGATGAGCCTCGAGGTGCGATAGACAGGGGGCAGATAATTGATTTAATACAGCAAGAGATAGGGCAAGGGTATCGTTGTACGCAACGACCAGTTTATAGGAAGCCATACCCGGAGCAGATTGATTCGGTTGAGTTCCCAAGGAATTTTAAATTTCCAGAATTTGTGACTTTCAGTGGAGAAGGTATACAGTCCACTATTGAGCATATCGGTCGGTTCACAGTGCAATATGGCGAGGCAAACAGTAACCCTTCTCTTAAAATTCGCTTGTTCCCTAATTCTTTAACTGGTCTGGCATTTTTGTGGTATATAAAATTACCACTAAATTCAATATTCACATGGGAACAAATGGAAGAGCAATTTCATGCCCAATTTTACCGTACTGAAATTGAGGTGACTTTAGCCGACATCTCACGGCTTTATCAATCACTAAGCGAGTCGGTGGAGACGTTTGTAGCACGTTTTCGAAAGGCTCAAATGCGATGTAGAGTAGCTTTACCAGAGACCGAATATGTGTGTCTGGCATTAAATGGTTTAGAGTTGGAGATGAGGAAAAAGTTCGAGGGTATGGAATTTCGGGATTTGTTCGAATTAGCCGATCGAGCCACTCGATATGAATCCTTGTTAAAAGAGGAAAAATAGTGCAAAACGTCTTCTAAGGGGACTTATTTTAGAGACCCAAATTATGAGATATTTACAATAGAAACGGACTGTGAGGAATTGGAAGTGGACGTGGCAGAGATAGTCTTTAAGAAGTCTTATACATGTGAAGCTCTTGCAAAGCCTAAGCCAACTACAAATTCTCAAAAGACTCCTTCAATAATGGGAAAGAGAAGAGTAGCGAAGACAGGCAGGAGTTATAGTTTCGACATAACTAAAACAGAGCAGATATTTGATCACTTGGTTGCAGATAAACAAGTTACCTTTTCCAAAGGACATAAAATTCCTACCCCCAACGAAATTAAAGGGAAAAAATATTGTAAGTATCACAACTCTTGGAATCATTCTACTAACAATTGCATTGTGTTCCGTAACGTTTTGCAGAAAGCAATCGACGACGGGATGCTGAAATTTCCAGATCAGAAAAAGCAACCAGAAGTGATGGGTATTGATGGTGATCCATTTCGGAAGATCATGAATTCTAACATGATTATGTTGGTTGACAAGAGTGAACAACCCCCACAAGACACAATTGACTTGTTGCGTGCCGAATTGGAAAGTTTGAAGCGACAACTCAGAGAAACACAAGAACAGATTCAGAAAACAGAGGAGTACCTAGAGCGGGAAAAATCGGCGAAACAGGTCTTTGTAAAGAAAGGAGCCATGATGCCTGATAAGTCCATTTTACATACATATTTTATCCCCAAATGTATATTTGTTAGTAGTTAAAACTATTTATTTTAATTAATTTAGAAGTATAATAATGATAAGTGCACAAAACTTAATTTTTATAATAAAATTATTGAATAAATCATTTTCAAAGTCATTAAATTACATCTACATTTATGTCTTTCATTTATAGGTGTAAAGTGAGAGAAGATTCAAATGCACATGGATGAAAGTTGGATGAATCAAATGCACATGGATGAAAGTTGAAAGATTCAAATGCACATGGAAAAAGAACAAAATGTGATGGAAAGTTATGAAAAAGAAAAGAAAAGAATATTTGATTTATCTTTACAAGTTGTAATTTGATTCCAATATTTCTCTATAAATATGGATACATCTTGAAGAATAATGGAGGAAAGAAAGAAAAGAAGAAGAAGGAGGAGAGCAAGAAGGACACCAAAGAGGAGAATAATTTATCTTCAATTCCGAGTTTTATTATTCTTACTTTGTTATTTTCTTTTTAAGCATGTGTAACTAAATCATCAACTAAGGTTGAGGATGAAACCACCATTTATGAAATAAATTCCTTTTAGTCTTTTATCAATTTCCATGTGTATGGTTTAAATGCTTATGATTTTCGTTTCATAGTATTACTTGTTTTAAATTCATTTCACTATAAATATCATGTATCTATAGTAGTTAAGAATTCTTATCACAATTAATCAAGCTTGGATTTGATGAGTTTATAAGTAAAAATCTTTGATCTTATGTGATCCATTAAATTGCATACATATGATGCTTAGAATTTTACACTTTTAAGTGAAGGAAAATCTATTTCTTGAAAATATATTTCATTAGTGCGTTATTGTTAAATCTTGAGAAAGTAATAAGATTGATTTCTAAATAACTACTCTAAAATTGGAATTGATAAAAGAATAATTAGAAGTTTATGGATTAGTGGTGGTGGATTCCGATACCTTAGTATTTTCTCCCTATTATTCTCGCTTTAATTATTTGTATTTCGATATTGCATGTTTAGTATAAAAATCACTTCAACAAACAAACTTTGAGAAATTAGGTTAGTTTTAGATTAATTTGAGTTTAATTAAGTTCTCTTTAAAGCATTCCCTTGGGTCCGACCTCGTTCTTGCATAACCTAAATTACAATTGATTCGTGCACTTGCGAGTAATATTTTAAAACACACCAATGCCCGAGTTATCAGTTCGGGAGCAATCCAGAGAAAGGAGATTTTCGATTCAGGAACGGTTTGAAAGAAACCCAGCTCGTGAATTTGTGAGAGAAAGACGGATTTCAGCGCATGATCGGCTTGGAGAAAGGCGAGTTCCAGGCCGATATGTAGAAAACAGGAGACCAACAGATACATTCATGGAATGAAGAGTGATGTTCAGCCAATTGGGCCAAGCTCAGTTTAAAAGAGTTTCTCCTCCGCGAGCTCAGATATGGGTTGAAAATAGTAGATTAAACGAATGGCACGTTCGAATGGTTCGACCGCCTTTAGTGCAAGTTGATAGATGGACTATAATGGTTCATCCAAAATTTCCAGCCCCATCTATCCAAAGAAAGGCTACTGGAGGGCAATAAACAAAGACCTAGAAGCGTAGAAGGCAAAGGAAATAAACCGAAGAGCGTCGTCGAAATTTACGAATTCCTGATAAAGAAATCAGAGAAGTAACACCTGATGTAGATGTTTCTTTTGGGAGAGGAATGCACGAAAAATCAGATGATTAAAGTAGTAATTCAGATAAAGAGCCTCGGCACGTGGCAAAATATAGGATAAGATTTGGGAGTTTTTCGGAGACAGCGATTTGTAATATGGTTTGTGTTCTCCCTAGAGAATTCCAAGCCGCGAATGCACACCTCGAAGAGGAAGAGGCGAACGTTAATAAAAATGACTTGGGGAATAATGAGATGGTTGAAGTCTCGACAAGTGCAAAAAAGGCAGGTGAGAGTGGACTTGGGGTGAACAGTTTAGTTTCTGAAGTCGGTAAAGATATTGAAAGTAGTATAAAGGGGCCAAAGGAATTTCGGCGATGTCGGAGGTAGTTGCCGAAACTCAAGTGGGTTTTAAGAAATCAACTTTTATTGAATCAGAAGGGGGCACCAAAACTAACCTTCAAGTTGTTGGGCCAGTAAAAAAATGTGAAGTTAGAGGCGCTAAAATAGATTTCAATTGGAAAGAAGCGGCTAAGGTTATTTTCGAGAAACCACCATTATCAATGACACAATAGTTACGACCACTATATGTAAAAGTGTGGGTTGAGGGGCAGCCTATCGATCGGGTATTGGTCGATAATGGTTCGGTACTGAATGTGGTTTCAGCAACAACATTAAAAATACTTGGATCATGGAAGATGTGATACCAACAAACGTGGCCGTAAGTGAATATAATGGCGGCTCTACAACAACGAAAGGGATATTGCCACTCGAAATAACCATTGGAGGTAAGACGAATTTTACAGTTGTTTTCATTATTGAAACCACGGCGTCATATAGGTTGTTATTGGGGCGAGATTGGATTCACACAAACATGTGTATACCATCATCTTGCACTAGATGCTGATTTTTTGGAATGAAGATGAAGTAAAAATAATCGAGGCTGATAATAAACCATTTGTAGCAAAGGACTATGCGGCTGAGGCAATTTTGTACGAAGATACATTTGCGCCTGTCCGTTTTGAAGGCATAGATAAAAATGGTAGGCCTTTAAAGGCCACCATGAGGAGAAGTTTTAAAGAATTGGAATTAAAAGAGTTGGTGTTAGAATCGATTAGGCCGACCGTTACTGTGTCCGGCCCTCTTGCAATAAATGAAGTATCCGATGAATAAAGAAGAGAAAGAAATTGCCAAGCAACAGGCTTGCCGAGCCGCTTGCATACGGTTAAAGGCATATTTAGCAGAAAAGAGGTTGGCTTATGAAGAATAGATAGATGGTATTACTTCGACGTGTGTAACTGAGGTAGAAGAAATACAAGAAGGTATGGATGTTATTCAACTTGAAGATTTGGAGGCGACACCAGCAAAAATGGATGATTTAAAGGCAGAGGTTCAAGACCCACTTCTAGAGGTGAATTTGGGAGAAGCGGGAGAATTTAGGCCAATATATGTCAATGCTTTGTTGGAGCCGGGATTTCAAAGGAAATTAGTTAAATTATTAAAGAAATATCATTCTTGTTTTGCGTGGAATTACACCGAAATGCCAGGATTAGATCGGGAATTGGTCGAACATCAATTACCGATTAAAGAGGGGTTCAAGTCTTTTAAGCAACCACCAAGGAGGATGTCACAAGAGGTAATTTTAAAAATTAAGGAGGAGATTGAGAGGTTGTTAAAAGCAGGATTTATACGAACGGCGCGATACGTTGATTAGTTATCCAATATCGTGCCGATAATCAAGAAGAATGGAAAGCTACGGGTTTGTGTTGATTTTCACAATTTGAACACTGCAACACCAAAGGATGAGTACCCCATGCCCGCGTCAGATCAATTAATTGATGCGGCTACGAAACATAAAATAATGTCATTCATGGATGGTCATTCGGGGTATAATCAAATTTATATCGCAGAAGATGATATAGCAAAAATAGCTTTTCAGCGTTCAGGTGCGGTTGGAACTTTCGAATGGGTGGTGATGCCTTTCGGGTTAAAGAACGCTGGCGTTACCTATCAACGGGCGATGAATTCAATTTTTCATGACATGATAGGCCAGTTCATAGAAGTATATTTGAGACGTTTTATTACTAATTTATCCGGAAAGACGAGAATTTTCTCGCCACTTTTGAAATTGAAACCCGGAGAAGAGTTTGAATGGAAGGAAGGACATCAGATTG
Source organism: Cornus suecica (assembly GCA_963922005.1). Lineage (NCBI taxonomy): Eukaryota > Viridiplantae > Streptophyta > Magnoliopsida > Cornales > Cornaceae > Cornus > Cornus suecica. The sequence continues at coordinate 55,326,985 of OY998245.1, forward strand.
CGTTTGAGATGTTGCAACATTATTTAACTCAACCACCAGTTCTAATGCCGCCGCGGAAAAAGATGCCTTTAAAGCTTTATCTGTCGGCGGCAGAAGAGTCAATTGGAAGTTTATTGGCTCAGAATAATGAATCCACACATGAGCAAGCAATTTATTATTTGAGCCTAGCTTTGACGTCGGTAGAATGCCGCTACACCTTAATTGAGATATTGTGTTTGTGTTTATACCATTCTGCTATGAAGCTAAGAGTTTATATGTTACCGGTAGAGATGTTTGTAATTTGCCAGATCGATTTAATTAAGTTCATGTTATCTAAACCACTAATTACTGGGCAAATTGGTAAGTGGGCTTTGGCGCTTATGGAGTTTAATTTTATTTACCAGCCTCAGAAATCGGTAAAGGGACGAGTGTTGGTTGACTTTTTGGTCGACCACCCGTCGGCTGACTGTGATGTTTTCATTCATGACAAGTTGGAATTAAATACTATCTTTGTGCTGCCTTGGGTACTAGAATTTGATGGGTCAAGTACAAAGAATGGGGTTGGAGCAGGAGTGGTGGTTCGAACTCCTGTGGGTCGAGCTACTACCTTTTCTTTTTTCCTTGATTTCCCATGCACAAATAATCAAGCTGAGTATGAAGCTTTGATTATTGGGTTGAAAATTTTGTTGGAACTCAATGTCAAGGATGTACATGTCATGGGTGATTCGAACCTTGTGTTGAGTTAAGTGGCTGATGATTTTCAGTGTTTAAGTTGGCAACTTAGGACTTTTCATTCCATGGCCTCCCAGCTTTTGCAGTAGTTCAACACAATCAAGTTAGAGCACCGACCAAGGATGATGAATAAAAAGGTGAACGATTTGGCACAGGTTGTTTCGGGGATAAGAGTGCCAGATGGGTTGATGGAAGAGTATGTAGTAATCAGGAGAAGAAGCCTTCCTACAGCTAAAGAAAGAAATACATGGAGGGCTGAATCGTTTGTAGTAGATGTTATAGAGGTGGTTGAAGATGATTGGCGTTATCCCATTTTTCGTTTTCTTAAAAATCTTAATGGACTGGTGGAAAAGAATTTGAAACAAAAGGCGTTGGGATATGTGATTTTAGGTAATGAACTGTATAAAAGGGGAGTAGAAGATGATCTATTATTGCTGTGTATTAGTAAGGAGGAAGCTCTCCGGGTGATGGCCGAGGTGCATGAGGGGACTTGTGGAGCACATCAAGCCGGCATAAAGATGAGATGGTTAATTCGGCAATATGGATATCATTGGAAAGGGATTCGGAAAGATTGCATAGAATATGCCAGGGGGTGCGAGGCTTGTCAGAAACATGGGCCGATCCAATGGGTTTCGGCTGTTGAATTACAAGTGATTGTAAAACCATGGCCATTCAGTGGACGGGCGATAGATATAATTGGAAAAATTCATCCACCTTCGTCTAAGAGGCATCATTGGATTTTGGTGGCTACTGATTATTTTACAAAGTGGGTTGAAGCCATGGCGTATAAATCTATAAATCAAGATAAGGTCGTAGATTTTATTGAGCAACATATTTTTCATCGATTCGGTTTGCCGGAAACAATAGTAGCCGATAATGGATCAGCTTTTAGATGGGAAAAAGTGATGGAATATTGCAATAATGTGAGAGTAGAAATGATGGCTTCAACGCCGTATTATGCACAAGAAAAATGGCAGGCGATGCTTCAAATAAAGTCATTATTGAAATCATAGAAAAAATGGTTGAAGAGAATCCAAGGCAGTGGCATGATAAACTTTCAGAGGCATTATGGGCATACCGAAATTCAAGGCGAACAAACACAGGAACAACTCCGTTTCGTTTAGTGTTTGGGCATGATGTCGTTTTACCGGTAGAGATGAATGTACGATATGCTCAATTAGCGTTTCAACATGGTTTATCTCCAGTCGATTATTCTGAAGCAATGCTTGCCGAGCTAGAAGATGTGGGTAAGGAATGGTTGCAGGCACTGGATCACTTGATGGCACATAAAAAGAGGGTTGCTCGGGCTTATAATAAACAGGTTCGTTCAAAAGTTTTTTCGGAAGGAGAACTAGTATGGAAAACGGCTCTGCCATTAGGGAAAATTAATCGAGAAATGAGAAAATGGTCGCCGAATTGGGAAGGCCCGTTTGAAGTCCATGAAGTGTTTAAAGGTGGTGCCTATAGATTACGAGATATTGTTGGGAAAGAGCATCCGAGGCCGATAAATGGGAAATTTTTGAAGTCTTATCAACCGTCATTGCATGAGCAGTGGGATTCGGCCTCTGAACAAGAAATTGAAAAATAAGAAAATTTCAGAAGGGTTTATTTCTTTATTTTCCTTTATGTATTTTTGGCGTTAGTTTGTTTATTTTATTTGTTTTAGGTATAGAGTAGGGAAGTTTTCTTCAAAGTAATCAGTAGCAATAATTTTAGATAGGAATATGCTTTGATTTTTTTTCCTAATAAAACATCATAAGATAGATTGCAGTTTATAATAAGAGTTTCTACAAAACAAATAAAAGAAGATGGATCCCAAATTGTTTTCATACATCTCTGATAAGGTACTAACATTTTAAATGTTATCTTGAAAATCGGTTTTGAGTTTGGTCCATAGGGATTGAAGTCGATCAAGTTCAGCAGCGGCTTGGACTTTTTTCGGCTCGAAAGTCTAGAGAGCCAGATTGGTAACTTGAAGTTGAGAGGTCGCGACAGTACCTTTGTCTTGCAGCTCGGCGACTTTGTTAGTATAAAGTTTCTTTTCGGCTTGAGTATCGAGGAGAGCTTGAAGGAGGCGGGCTTCTTTTTCTTCCAAAATAATCAATTTGGGCTTGATTATTTCATATTCGGCTCGAACTAGAAAGACTTCCCGAATGTTTAACCTCTTTTGTTCACAAAGTTGGTCAGTGTTATGAATGACTTTGGTGCACAAAGGGATTGAACTGGCCATTTCAATGAGGCTGGAGCGAATGGTAGGAATCAACGTCGTCAACCCGGGTCCAAGATCAGAGCAGCTTTAGAGATCAGCAAAAAGCTTTAATAGATCATCGAGGATTTTTGGAAAATTGAGGAGGTCGGTACTAAAAATCTCCGTGATGCGTGGTTTAAGAGTAGAAAAGCACAAACCTGAACTTAAGCTAGAAGTTGTAGCAACACCTGAAATGGGGGCAGAACTACCATGGCACAGATTATCGAAAAAACTCAGGAAAGCTGAGATTGGAGTTGGGATAGGTGAAAGTGAAGCCTGAAAAGGAAACAAGTTATCAAATTCGGATGAATTAGTTAGCCCTCTCAAAACGTTTAAATACCAAAAGATGAAATCACGCAATTTCGGCTAACAAAGTAATGAAGGCCGAAATTGTAGTATGTAAAATATAAATGGCCGAAGTTTGTTGAAAAGAGAAGGAGGTTACCATTTGAAGCGATGTTGGGGTTACGGAGGAGCCTGGATTTTACGAGCTTGTTGTTGTGGTGAGATTAATCGACAATTTAGAAGAAGAGGCAGTGGCATCCTGCTAAGGGCAAAAATTTTGAGAATTATGAAATAGTTGGACAAATTTTAGTGGAAGTAAAAATCTAAGTAGTAGAAATTACCGGGAAGATGTGAGTCTCAGTAGTCGTGACCAATTTAGGGGGAAAAGGAACTTCTGTTCGAAGGTCGCCCGAAGTGATAGAAAAATCTTCAACAGAGTCAGGCATGGGCATTGGGTCGAAGTCGACTCTAGATGGAGATATTATAAAAAATTCACTTTTTGCTTCGACGGTGAACATATCAGAGTACTCAAGAGAATGGTCAGAAGAGGATGTTGAATTCGCCGAGTCCTGAAAAGGAAAATATTTGTGTAAGAGCGATAGATGAGGAAATAAGAATGCTTAGTAATAAATTTACCTCATGAGTAATAAATTTACCTCATGAGTTTGAGCTATTTTTGAGGAGCTTCTAAGCAGCCGAGAGCTTGAGGGAGTGGCATCCAGGGACCATTTTTGTTTCGGCTTTAGCGTTCCAGGAATTTTCCTTTTGGGCTAAAATAAATGTCAAAACTGAAAATTTAAGTTTGAAGCATAGAAATAAAGAAGCAGGACTGAAGGGGTTTATTTTTGTACCTTGGGAGACATGATGGGCAAAGCTTTTAGGCGTTCATCAAACGAGTCATCAGAAATATTATCGACGTCATCAAGGTTAATGATTTATGAAGAAGCCTTGGTTTGAAAATTGGCCAAAAGGCGGGTAGAGCGATGATGAGCAGAAGTAGGAATCATGGGGGTGGAACGATGGCGAGTTGTGGTAGAAACCACAGGTGAAGAGGTTGTCGAAACCGGCAAGTCGATGCTTGGTACTTGCCGATAGATGTTAGTCATGAGTTTAATTTTTAGGGTTATTCCCACCGACACCCCCTCAAAGAGACCATAATCTCACACGGACCCCCTCGATATTGAGTATTCCCACATGGATCCCCTCTGACAGACGGCCGTTAGGGTTATTGACGTTTTTATTGTGAAATTACTAATTTGCCCTTCGATATATATTTAAAAAAAGGGTGAATTGCAGTAGCACCCCCTAAAGTTTCACTTATTACATTAGGATAATATATAAAATATGAAATTACCCATATGCCCAAAATATATATATATTAGAAAAAATATATATCAAATTTGAAAAAATATATAAATTATAAAATTCAAAAATAATATATAAAATTTGAAAGAAATATTTAAAATTCAAAAAATTTATATAAAATCTGAAAATGCAAAACAAATATAAAATTAAAAAATATATATAAATTTTTTAAAATATATAAAAATTTAGAAAAAAATATATAAAAAGGAGAAAAATATATAGATTCAAAAAAATATTTAAATTTCAAAAAACATACCTAAATTATAAAGTTCAAAAATAATATATAAAATTTGAAAGAAATATTTAAAATTCAAAACAAATTGTATTAAATTTTCAAAATATATTTTAAAATTTGAAAAATATTATAAATTCGAAAATAAATATAATATTAAAAATATATATAAATTTCGAAATTATTTTTTTTTTCAAAAAAACATATTAAATTTTGAAAATAAATATAAAAATCGCAAAAAACATAAAAATTTAAAACTATATATTAAATTTCGAAAAAAATTATAAAATCGAAAATAAATATAAAATAAAAAATATATATAAATTTTGAATGTTTTTAAAAAAACATATTAAATTCAAGACAAATATATAAAATTTTAAAAAAACCATATAAAATTCAAATAATATATATTAAATTTCGAAAATAATTATAAAATTCGAAAAAAACATAAAAAATTATAAAATTTGAAAATAAATATAAAATTCAAAATATATATATATTAAATTTCAAAAAAAAAAACTAAATTCGAAAATAAATATAAATTAAAAAAATATTTAAATTTTATTTAATTCTTTCTCTCTCTCTCTCTCTCTTTCTCTCTCTCTCTCTCTCTCACACAGACACACACACACACCCCTCCCTCCCTTTCTCTGCACACAGCGCACACACACATATATATATATACACACACATATATATATATAGATCTATACATATATATATATATACACACATATATATACGGATATATATATGTATATACGGGTATATATGGATATATATATATATATATATACGGTTATATATATAACAACTATATATATATTTATATATATATACGGGTATATATATAACAGCTATATATATATATATACGGGTATATATAGCAGAATATATATATATATATATATGTATATGTGGGTATGCAATATATATAATTCCAATCTTCATTCTCTCTCCCAATTTCCCACTTCCAATCTCTCTATATATATAAATTAGGGTTAGGGTTTTGAGATACCCAAATTGAAGAAGAAGAAGGATATGTAGGTCATTTTATATCATTTTGAGGGCAAAATAGACAATTCACAGGGTGGTTAACGGCAGAATTTAACGGCGTGGAGACGGAGGGGGTCTTTGTGGGACAAAATTCAATTTTGAAGGGGTCTGATTGGGAATAGTGAATATCGAGGGAGTCTATGTGGGATTAGGGTATCTTTGAGGGGGTGTCAGTGGTATTTACCCTAATTTTTTTATATATATAAAAAAAAGGGATTGAAGAAAATCAATAGGAATAAATTTACCAGAGGTTGGCGACTCCGGGCAATGTATGCTTCCCACCAAGAAATGAAGTGGGAGGATGAAGATGGGAATGATTGCGAGAACCGGGAAAATTTTGCCTTAGCCTCTTGGAAAAGTTGGGTAATAGCCAATACTTGCTTTTTTGAGTCAAAGATCACACGTTTGTCAAAATGTTTGTTGGAGGTAAAATAAGACGGAATTGGCACCAGTTGCACAAAATCAAATTGTCGAGCCCATTAACTTGGATTGTACGGAACGGCGATGTTCGGCATCAGTTTTGGCTAAACCAAAGTGAAGGTCACGGGCAATCAAGCAACAGGCCTAACAATCCCAAAAGGCATCGTGCTCTTCAGGGGAAGAGAAAACAGTGGACGTTTTGAGCCATTCAGGGCATTGGTCACAGTTCAAAAATGGCATCCATTGAGTCAAAGTACGTTTTTGACACGTTGAGTAAAAGAAAGAAAAACAGTCTTGGGGTGAATGGTTTTTGGGATTAGTAGTGGCATATGTAAAAAGAAATCAAAGGAAAGTCGGGATCCTGTTCAATTGGTGGGCTTAGTTCGGGGAAATAAATTTGCAGCCACATTTGAAACAACCATATTGGACCCCCGAAGCGTGTAAATGATGAAAAAATAAGATCATTGAGGTCGCGATAAGTATAAGCAAGAACAAAAGGAGTAAGAGCCATCTTGCGGCCTTGTAATAATGCGATAGCTAAAGGGATTAAGTCTTTCGTTACCTGAATGGCGGGAACGCACAGCAGGCATCGTGTCAGTCATAAGAGGAGGAAAGCAACGTGTTCGGATTCATGTACGGCCCCCGTTTTCTTTTGCGAATCGATAAAGCTGAAATAGGTCGCCCCTGCTAGTTTGACACCAACAGTTTTATCGAAGCAAAACAAAGAAGAGGATTCATAATCAAGGATGAGACAGTTAATTTCTTCACCAGAAGTAGGAAGACTTGTGAGAAAGCAGACATCGCGAAGGGTTGGAGAAATCATCCCGCACCCAAGATGGAGAGAATTCGTTGTGGGTGACTACATCGTCATTGTCGAACTGATTAGGATTTTGTCTGGTTCAAAAGACATGGTGAGCTTGCTCAACTGGATGGCGTTAAAAATTTCTTGGTCATGCCACTGGTGCACAAAGATAGGAGTTAGTCGGTCGACCCACTCTTGCCATATTTTCCAGGGTTGTTGCCAATTTCGCAGGTTGAAGCTAGGAGGGTTTTGAATAGTTGAGGAGTCAATTAGCTTGAGGAATGGGAGTTGTTTCTCAGCCATTAGGTAGAAATGATCCAATTAGGCCGGAAAAGAGTTTGTAAAGGTCGACCCTATACCGCTAGCACCATTGAGAGGTACAAAAGTCGCAAAATGGATATTGTCAAGATGGGATAGGGTAATACGAACGAGGGCAGTGTGAGAATCGTCCTCTGGTTCGAGATTTTTGTAGAATTGAATGACTTTAGGAGCCATGGGAGAATAGATGAGTTAGGATTTCGTTCGATTGGAAGAGGAAACAATATTGGGGATAGGTTTTGCGATTTGAGAAGTTGAAGTTATGTGTTCATATATATATATATATATATATATATCTATATATGAGCGTATATCTATATATGAATTTGGGTTTTTCTAATGAAATTCAAGAGTAGTGAAGTAGGTTGAGAAGAAGGACTTGGGTTTTCGTTTGAGAAGAATGATGATACAATGGTGTATATATATATGTATGTATATATATGCGAATATATGTATAAGTGATGGATGTTGGAAATGGGTAATGGAGAAGTGATGGGAGTGGTTGATGAATGGGTGCCAAAATCGAGGGGGAAGTGGAGAGTCTCAGTTAAGCTTGTTTGGTTGTTTCAGTGGTTGAAGAAAATAACTGTATTGGCATTAATTCAAGCACGAAAATAATTTCAACTACCATAATTCGAAAATATGTTGTTAAAATTAGGGGGCAAATGTTGACACCACTTTTGAGCCAATGTAGAAAAGAGCAAGAAGCTATGATGGAGTCGAAATTTGGAATTCAAGACCGAATGTGAGGTGGAAGTATATGAGAAAATGGGCCAAGGAATGAAAGAAAGCTTGGGCCAAGTGGTGTTTTAGTTGGGCTGAAAATGTGGGTTTTTGTTAAATGGTGTTGAACCGGAGAAAGAAGCATAAGTTTGAAATGGACTTGTTGATCAAGTTTGGCTGATCAGGACAATGAAATTATGAAGAGCTAGGAGACTACTGTTTGGATTGTATTATAAGTCTATGATAATGGTTTGATATGATTAGAGTTAGGAAGTAGTTATTTTTTATTTATTTATTCATTTATTTTTAGTTTATCTTTAGGATAGTTTCATTATAAATGATGTACATATACCTCTGTTACAGAGGTCCACGACCAATACAAAATTTATTTTTTGCTTCAATAGCATCGTTTATTTTACTTTTTTGCAGAAATTTATTTTCTCAATCTATTTAAATTCTTGTCTTGCAAATTTCATTATTTCATTCCAGTTTATCGTAGTTAATTTCTTGGTTACCGAAAGTCCTCTTAATTGAGGCAGAAGAATCTTTTCACACGAGTTTTGTTCTCTCTCGTGTATTTCGCCTGATTTGCAAATCTGTTCAAAAAGAGACGATAAGTTGTTCGTTTTGAACCGTTTGAGCCACGTCACCGGTAATGACACGCCCGCGATTTACGTAAAATATATTCGGCTTCGGCCGATTTATTTTTAGTGCGAACAAAAATAAATTTAAGGTATCATTTTCACGGAAATGTAATTTTTATTTGTTTTATTCAAAAATATTTTGGAAAAAAGTAATCACTTGCGAGAATTTATTTTTCTGAATTTTCGTTTTTGCAAAAAATGATTCTGAAATTTTTGTTTCACTCACCAAATCATATTGTTCAAATTTTTTTTAAACAAATCGTTTCACACAATAATAATTCGTAACACGTTTGCATGGAGGAAATATTTTCGTAAACAGGCCCATTATGTTTTTCAAAATTTTTTTTTTTTAGCACGGGTGTTCTTTCTACAATTTTTTTTTCTTTCCATCTTTCTTTTCTTTTTGCATAGCAAAGTTTTTTGCCCTTCGTGTTGCAATGTGTCTAAATCTTCACACACTTGATCTATTTGGAATCTTAGTTAGTACAATCAAAATATAAGCATTCCAAATGCAATCACAGAGCATAAAAGCATTCAAATTAGCAATAAAATAAATAGGACAATTGATAGGAAAAATAGGCAAATCCCATTAAAATAAAGATAAAAGTATTATTGTTTATTACAGAGTAATAGTGGATGGGAAAACCCACAATACAGAATTGAAATTCCAAAGATACCCTCTAACAGCAACTTCTCTCTCTCCCCCATCCCCTTCCATGGGGCTCTCTCATTCATATACAAACACTTCAATGAAAAAAACAGAGAGAGAGAGGGGCAGAAAGAGTCTATAACAGACTCTGAATTCTAACCCTATCTGTGCTTACTGTACGCGTCTCTTCCTCGCTCTCGATCGCGGGAACCTCTGGAATGCCTCCCCTCTTCTTCCCACTCCATTACAGCCGGTGGCGACGCCGCCTCATACCTCGAGGGCCTCCTCTTGAAATGCCGCTCGTCCTCACTAGAATCATAGTCTAGTGTGCTCTTCCTCGGCGCCGCCATTGTTGTTGTGGCTTTCTTCGTAGGCTTGTAGTCGTCATGGTATCCGTTTGAAGTGCTCTTGTGGTGAGCAGAGGAGGCGGGAGCTTCGGAGGAGAGCTTCCGCTTCTTGGCGGCAGCTGCTGCGGCAGCGGCTTCTGCTTCGGGGAAGCTGATCCGGGAGAAGACGCTGGCCTTCTGTTTTCGGTCAGCGGCGGATGTGGTGGTGGTGTTGGTTTTGGGAGGCGGTGAGGTGGCGGTGGAGGGGGGTTTCGGGGCTGAGGACTCTGAACGGTGGTGGGTGTGGTGGTCACGGGGATGGTCGTAGTCGGCCTTTCTCTTGGAGGAGGGGCGCGGTGGATCTGAGTCACGGATGGGGCGGTCCGGGGAGGACTTGTCAGATCGGTGGCGGTAGTGGTGGTGGTCTGACCCAGATGGTGGTTGAATTGGTTTGTGCTGCAACGAGACAAAAAGAGAAACTTGTGATTAGGTTTTTAATAATAATAATGTATGATTCTTGGAGCATAAACTTCGTGAATTTGATTTGACCATTCAACTAACAATAAAAGCGCACATGCAACAAAGTTATCCACCTGCCATTCTTTCTTTACCTGAATTTTTGTTAATTATCATTTTTCTTTTCAGAATATTTTTTCCTTCAAAACATTTAAATTCACTTTATAAATAAAATAAACATTTTTAAATTATGAAAACAAAATTTGACTTGGCGAAGGGACGAGAATTCTATCTCGCACCAAATTTTTTTTTTTTTCAGAAGCAAATTGCTTATAGGATGACCCATTTATCCCACAATAATAATAATAATAATAATAATGAAGTAATAAGAAAAAGAAAAGAAAAGAACCTATTGAGAAAACTGATAAGTCAAACGTACATGAAACCAGATGAACACCAACCCAAAAATATCATACTAGAAATGCCGTTCAAACTCAAAGATGTGATCTTTGGAAGACACATGAAACGCACATTTGCATCTATTTTAAAATTTTAATTTATTTTTCATTCTGAGCTTTTGAAAATACATGGAAAACAATATACAGAATCATCCTTTCAAAATATATATTTATATATATATATATATACATATATACAGAATCAAAACAACAAGCAGAAAAATCCAAGAATCGATGTGCACCGAAAATTGATAAAACATTTAGCGTCACCAGTAGGTAGCATTTCACTGATATTGGACCTCAATCAATACTTTCTAGCACACTATCAAACACATCAAACTATAGCATATATAGGGCACCCCCCCTAATAGGTACCAGCTCAAAAATTTTGCCTTTTTTATTTTTCTTTCTCTATATTCTAATTTTTACGTGCCGGGTGGGTTTGATGATGAATCCTTACCATGCAAGTTAGAAGTAAAATAAAAAATAAAAAATTACCATAACTAATTTAGACAATAATTTCAAAATTAAATAACGCCTTCACATGAGGCCCCATATGAAACCTTGGGCAATCTCCAGCTCCATCTCACTTCAGAGCAGTTTGGAACGGAAACATAAACTCAAGTTTACATGGAATGATTTTCACAAAAACCCAGCTTCTCATTTCTTTCCAAGCATCAAATGGTGCATTAGAGACGAAACGGGACAAATATATTTTTCGAAAATCTATTTAGTAATGTTAAAAAGATTTTGATTATGCAACCCCAACTGCAGGATATAAATGAGATTTTCTTCTCTTTCAAGTGTGGTAATAGTAGTAGTAATAATTCTCTTGCCGAACTGTCTTTCACTAATTCCGCCAATTTGTTGCTTGGAACCAAAGAGTCTACCTGCCGCAGTACACTACTAACAATAAAAGGATAAATTTGGACAACAAAAAGACATACAGATTTTGATTTCAATGAAGATACATCGCCACTGCTGCTCACTTCCTTACTGAATTCCCGATCTCTGGATATCTCCCTGCTGAAAGAGGGAAAATTATTCATATTATAATGTAAGACAATAAATACGAAAAAGTGAATTTAATTGCACAATGCAAAGCAAACAGTCGTATATGGGAAGAGCACAACAATAGATTACAGAAAGAGCAATCTAAACACACATTGACATAGCCATCACTTCCTTCTGCCAAAATTGAAGCTAGTACCAAGTTATATATGAACATCAATTTGGTTAACATATAGCATAAACATAGTTATCCATCCATGTTTGGAGCTCAGTAGGAAAGGTTACGAAGGAGGATTCGGTATATCAAGCATGGTACAACCTAGGCAAGCTCCTCTAGATTGCTCCCTTTGACGCAATAACGGAATAGTAAGGTGAGAAGCCCTCCTTGATATGCAATTCATAGACTAAAGTAAACATGTTTGTTAATACAAACTGCTACTTCACCAACTCAGTGTCCTAAAACATGGTATGTCCAAATGGCAAACTTTGACAAAATAACTAGAATTGACTGTGAGAAGATACCAATAAATAACATAGACCATGTGAACATGTTCGGTACCAAAAAAATGCTACTTCACCTTGAGGACACCTTACACTTCAGCCACTGGCTATCATATTGGTAGCGATTTCAACAAAAGAAATTTAAAACTACTCCTAATGTTTAGACTTGAGGCAATTATATCTATCTGGTTCTCATCAATCAATCAACAGGGAAAAGTATTCAAAGTACTCCAATTCAGAAATAAAATCAGCATGAGAATCTCAAAAAAATTAAATGAACATCTAAAGTCTCCTTGAGAAACCTAAATAACACAAGATATTTTACATCAAACTATCACAACAAAATACAAATATCACAATCAGAATTATCAAACACCAACCTTTCACCCCGTCTCTCAAATTCACGCTTCCTCCTTAGATCCGCTTTCCGCGCCTCAAACTCCTCCCTGCTCAAGATGGGTCCAGGCTGAATGCCCATCCCGAATTCTGCAAGATCCCTATAACGATAAAGAAAAGTATCAGCAACATAATAGGACATATGCTTAACAGAACTTTTATCCATTTGCAGACATACACAGGCTTATCAGATAGCAAATACAAGCACTATTAAGCAACACAGTCAACAACCGGTTTCCCGTTCCATCCACAACAATCCTCCTTTACATTTTATGTTCTTGTTGTGTGTGTGTGTGTGTGTGTGTGTGTGAGAGAGAGAGAGAGAGAGAGAGAGAACCGAAAGGGAGGGGGAGGGGGCAGCGAAGGAGATACCTTTGTGGTGGAGCCATAGGTGGCCACATATAATTTTGAGCCGCAAAGGGGTCAGGTGGGAATACACCCCCAAATGGGACATCGAAAGGACCAAGTCCATAACCCATATAAGGCATGGCACCAGCACCGTAGGGAGCACCGTAGGGCGCACCATATCCTTCCATTCCAGGTTGCATGCCAGTCCAGTAAGGGTTATAGGCAGAATTCCCCATAGGCATCATGTAATTCTCAGCTGCAAAGTCTTGAGATGCTTTCCACTGCATTTCTGTAGCTTGAAGCATCGATCAATTGAACAGAATAGTGTCAGAGCATTACGAATACTAAAAAGCCTCATTCAACAATGACTTTCAGCAACCATCTCTTTTCCAAAGAATCATTCAGTAAAAAATAAATGATAAGACAATCTAACAAAATAATAACATACCATTCATAGGCAAACGAGCTTTCTTCTTTTTCTTTTTCTTTCCTGAAAAAAAATGACAGAAAATAGTCATGCCCTATTCCAACATTTAAGAATTGAGTTATCTATCAATACAAAGTTATATTGTCTTCAGATAGGACATGCATGCATGAACCCATCCAGCTCCTAACACAATATGATATTGAACTACGGAACGAGATGCTGTGGAATTTTACCATGTCTACACAACATATACTGGTAAACAATTTTTTAGAAACATCTATAATTTATCAGAACATCAATGAAACCTCGTCACTTGCCTGCCTCATCAATAATTGGCTTCTGCTGCACTTCTTCATCAGGCAGTGGAGCACTACCCTGTGATGCTGGTTCTTTCACACTCATTGATCCATGTGCAGCTTCAGAAACATCAGCAACTTTTGCACTCCTCCCCTTCTCTAATGTTTGCTGAGGAGCATTAACAGCCACACCCTGCTCTACATTCTCCTTTACTTTTGAAGTCTCTTCAATTTGAGGCGGTGGCAATTGCTCCCCTTTTGAGGTCGCTGACAGCGTAGGAGATGGAATCTTAGGCGGTGCACAACGAGCAGACTCCATATCTGAATAGGAAAAGGAGAATTACATTGCAACAAGAAGGTTGTTACTTGTGATTCGCAACAAACAGACTCGCTTGGTAAATATCTCAATAAGACAGAATCATCAATAGAATACAAACCTTGAGCATGAAAAGCACTGCCACCATTTTCTCCACTGCTGTTATTGGACTCCAAAATCCTATTGATAGTATCCCTGACTGTTTTATTTGGCAAAAGATCATCTGCTAGGATATTTGTGGCCCCACATACACATATCGACTTAGAGATGATGTGATCTCTTATACCTAGGAGTTGAATTTAGCAATAAGAATTTGAATATCAAGAAGTATAGATGTGTCAAATTGTCAAATGACAACAGAAATTACCAATGCAGAAAATGAGCAAACAAAAATCCTAACTGTCAATATTAAACAAAACAAAAAAAGGGGAGCACATTCAGTCTAACTACACAGTTCCCTATAGCATTCTCGCAACATCCAAAGGACTTTTTCCCTATTTTTTTATGGTGTACCAAGGGGTGCCCACCATGGCACAAGATCACTCCCCTGTACAATCAACAAGCACTGTACTGGGTAAGGCTACTAAAACTACAGGCTAGACCCAAGGGAGGGGAGTTGAAGCAAGGAGCCTGTTTCACAAGGCATGGTTGTTGGTCACCTGTTTTATCGTCTCGGGCAGATGCCAAAGGATTTTGAAAAACCAACATCAAACAGTTGCATCGAAAACTTTCAAAGTACCCCAAGAATCTAGTTATAAAAAAAAAAGTACCCCAAGAATCAACCACAAACATAAATAAATATAAAAGGCCAACAAAACAAAACATCTAGAAAGTTGCAGAACTTAAAAACTATAGTTAACATGAAAATTGGCACGATCAGCACACAGACAAGTTCATATAGACCAGTAAGAAACATTACATTTATCACAAAAACTACTGAAACAACACTTGCTCGTCAGCACAGCATCTTTCATTACTTCTTTACATAAAGGGCAGTGAAGTTCTGGTGGAAGATCACCAACAGAACGAGTAGAAGGTAACCCCTCAATTTCCTTTTCAAAAGCAGCCCTATACAAAAGACAGTGAATATAATGAATCTTTCATTGCAAGAAAGTCTTCCTGACAAAAAAAAGGGAAAATAATAAATAAATAAAAGAGAGAGCAGCTTACTCATTTGGCCTCAAAACAGCAACAGCACCACTCGGTAATGCATATGAACCATCTGGGGTGGCCATCAACATAGATTTCGGAATACCAGTGGGAGGTTTCACTCTTTTAATGTCAAAAGTAGGATCACCATTTGTTATGCAGTGCTGAATAAAATGCCCTGAACAGTAACATTCCTTATTTAGTAAATTTTCAGTCATTTCAACCAACAAAAGAACTTCTCTCTTCTTTTCTTTCAAGGATTTATGTAAAGCATCAAAAGCATACCAGGAATTTTGCACCGATGACATATGTAGCCCTGTGGAGGTGTTTTCCGCTCCAATCCTCCTCCTCCTCGACCTCAAGAATAAAAGCATAAATCTCAGCCTCAAAAGCATATATACAACTTAACTAGATAGAAGATATATTACAACATGATGCAATGTATAAATTACATAACTAGATAGAAGATATAACACAGCAATGTAAGGTATAAGAGAATCACCAAAACCACGTCCATTCATCATTCTTCCACCCATGCCCCGTCCGAAACCTCTACCAGGTCCAAAGCCATTGGAAGCTTGTCTGAACAAATGGTAACAAAAGATAAGAATCTAAAGAGACATCATCCCCTATCAATAACCAAAAGCAGAACATAACACTAGAAGGTCAAAAAACAAACGGCAGTAAAATATCTCACTGCTGCCAACAATCCAAAGCCGGAGTATCAATTAAAGCCTTGATCTTGCTATCCTCATCAGCTTTACTAGGAGGGGGAGCATCTTGAATTGGGTTGATAGATTGTACCGGCTGGGCTTCAGGAATAGCATACAAATCATTTCCAAATTCATCCCATTCTGAATCTTCAAGCTACAAGCAGAACACATGGATAAGGACCAACACCTAAATCCATAAAACAAATCCAAAACCCTATCTAGATCATAGACATAGCAGCTCAGAGCTTACATATTTCATTCCAGATGAATCACCTCCCAAGAAGCTATTCTTTGCTGGTTGAGCATCCTCGGACATATATTCAACCTTTGGCCTGTCGACAAAGCACATATATTGAACTCAACCAAATGCTCAGAAGTTGTCCCTCAATAGGGTCTTAAAGCTTACATGAAGATGATTTTACCACCTTACAGCGTCTTTACAAAGGACAAAATGAAAAGCACCACAAGAATAGCCAGCAGGCTAAGAGAATCAGTGCAACCTTAAACTACCAACATAGCTTATATCTATAACAACCAATTAACTGAAATAAACAGAATTAAAACTGAGGTATCAAATCTAAAGGATTGAGGTAGTACTCGTCTTGTTCAGCAACTTGTTGAGTAACAATGGTCATTCGAGGACGTCCCGGAACTCGACGAATTAAAACAGAAGTATTTTTCGGAATCAACATTGCTTCATCAAGATACTCTGAAATTGCAATAGACACAAAAATCTATATAAACCACTGCAGAAAAGTTATACATCCATGTAACACCAAACATACAATTGACAATAATTTAATACCCCGAAAGGCATGTCGCATCATCCTAAAACAACAAAGTACCTAAACTATCCAATACTAACCCTCACCATCACACCAATCAATTTCACCATGACACTAAAATAGGCCAACTTGACCTCACTCTACAAACAAACCACCTTGACCTTACACTTAGGTAGGCAATTCAAGTCCTTCCCCCAAAAAAGGCCAATTTGTCCCTTTTCAATGAATTTAGCAAGTTTGACCATATACACTATCCTACCCAATAATAGCAACCCCTCCACTCATCTTACATTCATCTCGTGATTCATTTATCCAACAATGTCTGGCACATTCAAACACACATAAACTTCATGTACTTTGTACAGAAGAGTGTTCATGAGCCCAATCACTTGCTGGAAAACTATTGACTACCCATATTGAATGAAAGAACATACATTATTATTATTATATATTCACATAAAAAATTCATCAGAAATCATATAAAAATACCAATATGCAATCAAAACTCATTAAATTTTAAGGAATGAATTGAATTTCAAACCAACCTTCATTAGTCTGAGCGTTGGTGACAACGAGGTCAAAATCAGTACCCCTGCCCAAATGCTTGGATTCAAATATTTTTTCTTTCAAATTGGCAACTGATATGAAATGACCGTCGATTGGAATAGAGTCAAAATCTTTTGCACTTTTAAACTTATAATACACTGCCATATTTCTTTTCAATTTTTTTTCACCCTCTGCTAAAAAATATAGACAAAGAACGAGAAAGAACACAAAGCCCTAAAAATCCAAAGGCCGTCAAATAAAAATCAAGGCCTGATATTGAACTGAAACAACAATATATATAAGAAAGTACAAAAAATTAGCTCTTTTTTTCTAATTTCTCTTCAATAACACGAGAGAGATCAAACCAACGCTATGAACTCCTCAATCCGCAAATCAAATCAAACGGTCCTTCAAACCCCAACGATCTCTTCGTCGCCGATTTCTTCACCGCTCCAATCTTCGACTGGTACAGACAAAATCAGGCCTTCGATGATATATATATATATACGCACACCGATTGAAGCGATTTCAATCAGATCTAACCGATCGGAGCGAGAATCGCAGAAGCCCTAACGTCGCGAAGCAGAATCGCAGCGAGTTGCAACTCTTCGGATCGATGACGAAAACCGAGTATTCAAACGATGTGGATCTTCAAAAACACCACCTGTTCTTCAGATCTGTTGCAGTTGCGCCAAATCTCGAATCAATCGCCGATTGCTTTCCAAGAAAACATGCGAACTCGAAAGAGTTTTGATGATCGGAGCATCAAATATTCATCGGAAATTGATTGAAAATCGAGAATCGAAGCGAGGGATTGAGGAGACCTTGGAGCGATTTCGATTGGTGAAACCCTAGAAGCAAAAGAGAGGCGGAATTAGAGATTGGGTTTACGTAAAGCGATAGAGAGAGGGCTAGAAGGTGAGGGCACTCAGAAGTGAGAGCTTCGGTTATCGATTTTGGGAATATATTGATTTTATATAGTATTTGATTTTAGGGTTATTTGCACTGAGACCCCCTAAACTATGGGTCAATGCCACTCAGAAAGTGGTCAACGCGAGTGTTGGCCACTTGCCCCCCAACTTTGATTTTCGTTGCAATGACACCCCTGGAGCTGTGAAATGACTATAATACCCCTTAATTGTTTCACTTATTACATTAGGATAATATATAAAATGTGAAATTATCCATATGCTCAAACACTTCACCCCTCCGAAATTATTAATTACACTTTCACCCCATATTACAAAATATATATATATATATATATATATATTACGAAAATTATAATTTTTTTTTCTTTATAATATAATTTGTATATATAATTACGAAAATATATATATAATTTGTAAAAAATATATAAAATTTGAAAAAACATATAAAATTAAAAAAATATATAAAATTTGAAACAATATATAAAATTAAAAAAAAACATATAAAATTCGAAACAAATATATAAAATTCGTAAACAATATATAAAATTCTAAAAAAAAAATATATATATATATATAAAGTGTGACTGAAGTTTAAGTGGACAAGCCTCGGAGTCATTAGTCAAGGTAATGGATCCTCTCCAGCTCTCTGCAGAGCTATTTCAATAGCCACGATGGCGACACATGCCCCACGATGGTGACCGAAATCGGAATCGAACTGATACTTTATTAAAATATTTTAATCAAAATTAAATATATTAATATTTGGATCAGAATTAACGGTTCGGTTCTGATTCTCATTTTTAAAGAACCGAAAGTATCGGTTCGATTCCGGTTTCGGTCGGAATCAAAAGCGAACCGCATCGTGAATATATTAATATTTAAATCAAAATTAATGATTCAGTTCCGGTTCTCATTTTTAAAGAACCAAAAATATCGGAACCGAACCGTTAATTTTGATCTAAATATTAATTTTAATCGAAATAAAAATTTACTTTAGTTCTTTAAAAATGAGAACCGGAACCGAATCGTTAATTTTGATCCAAATATTAATATATTTAATTTTGATTAAAATATTTTAATAAAGTATTGGTTCGATTCCGATTTCGGTCACCATCGTGGGGTATGTGTCGCCATCGTGACCATTGAAATAGCTCTGCAAAGAGCTGGAGATGATCCGTTACTTTGGCTAATGACTCCGAGGCTTATCCACTTAAACTTCAGTCACACTTTATATATATATATTTGAATTTTATATATTTTTTAGAATTTTATATATTGTTTACGAATTTTATATGTTTTTTCAAATTTTATATATTTTTTACAAATTATATATATATATATATTTTCGTAATTATATATACAAATTATATTATAAAGGAAAAAAATTAAATTATAATTTTCGTAATATATATATATTTTGTAATAAGGGGTGAAAATGTAATTAGTAATTTCGGAGGGGTGAAATGTTTGGGCATATGGGTTATTTCATACTTTATATATTACCCTAATGTAATAAGTGAAACAATTAAAAAGGCATTATAGTCATTTCATTAGCCCAGGTGTGTCATTGTAACGAAATTGAAACCTCAGGGGGCTATGGGACCGAAAAAGACAAACCTTGCATCTGGTTGCAATAAAGCCAAAGTTCAGGGGGTGTGGCTGCAAATAACCCTTGATTTTATATAGTATGAGTGTGTATATATATATATATATGTATGTGTATGTATATAGTATATATTAAGGCGCGGTAAATATAATGAAAAGCGCGTTTCGAACGCGTGACTAGTGGTGCAGTCCGCATTGTACTCGGATTCTATGATGCCTTATATGGAAATATATATATATATCTATATGTATATTTGTTTTGAGAAGAATATGGAAAAAAAGTTATTATTATTTTCTCTTTTAATAATCAGGACATCTGGGAAAGTCAAATTTTCACATAAATCAAATAAAAGTGAAATTATATTCAATCAGAAGTTATATTTAATCAACAACAATTGAGAGTAAGATCTGATTTTCTTTTCTTTTCTTTTTTCTTTTTTTTAAAAAAGGGTCTAAGATGACAAGTCTTTCGATTAAATACAGATATAAAATAATATTTAGTTTTTTTTGCAAAAATAAAAATAAATATAGAGTAAATAAATAAAGGGTTAATTTCAATAAACCCCCCTATACTATCCAGATTAATCAACTAACCCCTTGTGTGTCCACTTTGCCCCCTATACTATTCAATTTCATCAAATTGTCCCATCACTTCTCAAAATGCCTAAACTACCCTCAATAGTATAAGGGGGTTTAGTGAAATTAATAGTATAAGGGGGTTTAGTGAATTATTTCGGAAATAATAATATATACTTTTTGCAAAAAAAAAAAAATTCGAAAAAAAATCATATTTGGTTCCAAAATATGATTTTTTTTTCGAAAAATATTTTTTTTGCGAAAAAGTATATATTATATTCCAAAATATGAATTTTGTTTTCGAAAAATATATTTTTTGCGAAAAAGTATATATTATGTTCCAAAATATGAATTTTTTTTTCAAAAAATATATTTTTTGCAAAAAAGTATATATTATGTTCCAAAATATGAATTTTTTTTTCAAAAAATATATATCATGTTCCAAAATATGATTTTTTTCTGAAAAATAATTTTTTGCGAAAAATATATATTATGTTCCAAAATATGATTTTTTTTCCGAAAAATATTTTTTTTGCGAAAAAGTATATATTATGTTCCAAAATATGAATTTTTTTTTCGAAAAATATATATTATGTTCCAAAATATGATTTTTTTTCCGAAAATTATTTTTCGAAAAAAAAATCATATTTTGGAACATAATATATACATTTTTGTTCCAAAATATTATTTTTCGAAAACAAAATTCATATTTTGGAACATAATATATACTTTTTCGCAAAAAAAAAAAAAATTCAGAAAAAAAAAATCATATTTTGGAACATAATATATATTTTTCACAAAAAAATTATTTTTCAGAAAAAATTCATATTTTGGAACATAATATATATTTTTCGAAAAAAAAATTCATATTTTGAAACATAATATATACTTTTTTGCAAAAAAAATATTTTTCGAAAAAAAAATTCATATTTTGGAACATAATATATACTTTTTCGCAAAAAAAATATTTTTCGAAAAAAAAAATCATATTTTGGAACAAAATATAATTTTTTTTCGAAATTTTTTTTTTTTGCAAAAAATATATATTATTTTTTCCGAAATAATTCACTAAACCCCCTTATACTATTAATTTCACTAAAACCCCTTATACTATTGAGGGTAGTTTAGGCTTTTTGAGAAGTGAGGGGGCAATTTAATGAAATTGAATAGTATAGGGGGCAAAGTGGACACACAAGGAATTAGTTGATTAATCTGAATAGTATAGGGGGGTTTACTGAAATTAACCCATAAATAAATAATTCAGTAGATGGAAAAAGGCAGGTAACATTTGTTGATGTTCTTTTATGTAAGTAAGGTCATGCACTTTCTCTCTCCATTTTAGGGTCATCAACGGTTTTAATCAACAGGAATTGTGTAATTATTTGACTCTCAGTGATTATATTTCCCGTTGCTTAGGTGTTGTTCGATTTAGCACTTGTTTGATTAAATACGTTTCAATAGAAATCTTAAGGATTTTAATTTAGTCGAGTTGCTTTGTCACTAGACTTTGGTTACTTGATAAATTTTGATCCATTAGATTCTCACTAATGAAAGACTAATTAGACTGACCAAATGTCTAATAGTCAAATGGTACATGCATTTACTCTCACATGGAAGATCAAAGATGAACAACAGGATTGAGATTTTTTTTCTCCCCAAACCTAAAATATTAGTTCAAGTTACATAAGATTTTAAGTAATAGGTTCATCACTCAACAATAAAGGATGAAGATTGAAAATTCTCGAAACTAAACTCTACTTAAAATTTCCAGTACCTAAAATTTAGTTCTTTAAATTTCGAGTATATGAAGAAAGAGAAAAGTAAGCGAGGGTAACGAGATAAATTTAAATTATGATTTTTAAAGTAGTTTATTAGTATAAAAGTAAATTCACAAAATTCGTCGTGTGTTAAGTATACTACAATTTTATTGCGCGTCAAACAAGTCGATTTGAGTTTTAGGTTGTTCAAGTTCAAACTCATTTTGTTTACGATTATGTTTAAGCTCGAGTCATATTCATGACGAGATCAAAAAATTGAGCTTAGACTTGGATTGACGTGTTTAATATCGGTTCTAATACGATGAGTTTTTAATCAAACTCATTTTGTTTACGATTATGTTTAAGCTCGAGTCATATTCATGACGAGATCAAAAAATTGAGCTTAGACTTGGATTGACGTGTTTAATATCGGTTCTAATACGATGAGTTTTTAAAATATGTATGATATTACATTAGAGTTATAGCCTACATCCACATAACACATTTTAATGTGGAGTCGTATAAGAGTTTATGCTCTAGAACATAATAAGTCTTTACAAGCTCATTGTGATAAATCTTGTCCCACATCAGATCCGGATAGAAAAGACTTTGGATATAAATGAATTGGGTGTTAGCCCTATCTAACAATTTTTATTTTGGATCAGATAGTGAAGCACATAACATGTGACAAAGTGATATCAAAGCATACTCAAACCTTTGATTCGACCACATCACACCAAGCGCTCACACGAAAGGGTCCAGATCGAATCGTATCCCTCCTTTTTAGGATGGATGGATAAGGTAAGGTGGCCCAAACCTTGATTAAGTGTCAAACTAGACTTCATTCTACAAAACTTTGAAAAATGTTAAATCTATACAAAATTCTTCTAAATGAAGAAGTTCTTCTTCTATTTGAATACATGACTTCCAAGTCACAATGAAGATCATTGAATCTTTAAAATATTTTTTGTTTTTATTTTGCCTTAAAACATTATGCAACAAAAGTATGTCCATTTAAATTATGAAAGTTTCACGTCCAATTATAACTCTGTAAAACTATAATATTTGGAATTTTGCACAATTAATTCACGTGACCATATGAAGTTAGTTCTCATTCCTATACAATATTTGCATTCAATAATTCAGATAATTTGGTACACTATATAGAGATTGAAAAAAAGATTACGGAGAATAATTCATTTAATCCTGTAAAAAAATAATAATTTAATAGACCTGCAAGTCTATTCAGTAATTTAAAGCCATCGAAACATTATTCATACAAATTTTAATCAGCAATGTCAATGACTTGTTTATTTGTCCTCTACATCAATTGATGTTAAATTATTGTATGCAACATTGCATTCCTTAATTGAAGTTCTTAAGACTCGATGAAATCAAATTGAGATTAATTTGCAGCTTGACATAAGACGACGTGATGAATAAGCATATCAAATAACGAGACCATGAAACTAGCTATTGAGTTCAATAAATTTTCAGGAGGAATGCTAATATACATATTTTCTTAATTAGACAAAGATAATTCATGCGTATTGGAATGTGTGCTGCATTTATTACTCAGTTATTTCTTTACATATTTTTTAATGGATATATGAGATATATTATTATTATTATTTTCGGTATGTGACATATTATTTTCTTAGTTGAATACACATCAATATAAGTTACTTCATACAAAAGCCATAATGTGTTAATCATAATAAATATGATATATATATATATATATATTTGATAGAAAAAAGTTAAATATATATATTTTGGTAAAGTAAAATTATTTTTACCGAAACTAGCCCTTTAAATCTAAATTTATAAAACATTAATTTTGAAGCTTTCGTTAAAAAAAAAGGTTTTAAATTGTATATATTAACTTTCTACAATAACACGAGAAATTTTGAAAAGTAATGAAATTAAAAAAATTAATTTGATAAAATAATCAGTCAAATATTTAAATCAGTGGCAACGGGACTCTGAACATTTAATATTCCATCACCCTGTATATAACTGAGTAGTGAAAAATTTTCATCTCCCCTTTCCATTATTGCGAAAATTTTATTAATAAATCGGTAAGTATTGTTGAAATATCTTGAGTGAAATGAAAATCAAATTTTAGTTTTCAAATGAAGTTGTTTCATTTGTTTCATGGATATTCCACTCAACCTACTTGTTATACAAGTATAAGGATATTTATATATAGGCCACTCCATCTAAAATTTCTTAATAAAGTACATTCTTATATAGTTTCTCTAAATTATTTTATTAGTTAAAAATGTTTTAGTATGTTCTGTCTTAAATATTTGTAAACATATTTTTTGTGTCGTTTTTATAAAAAAATTCTAATACTTATTTGTCTGTTATTAAGTTTAGACATTTCTAGAACAGTGCATTAACTTTTTTAACATTTTTTCTCCATATTCCTCGTTGTGAGAGATAAAGAGTTATATTTATACACATTTTAGAGCAACCGGAGTGGTAGCCCTTTTGGCTAGCTGGTCATTCTGTAGCGAGCGAAACATGGTGTGGCGCTGGCTAAACGTGGGTCCTACAGGGTGTCTAGCTACTCGCCAAATTTGGCGAGCTCTTTGGCGAGTGGTTTTGGGAGGGAAACAGTTGCAAGGAGATGTGAAGTCGTTGAGAAGGAAAAGGCATATACGAATAACACATACACATATATATATATATATATTCATACACATATATATATATATATTCATACATATACAAATCAAAAATTAAACAAATAAATATCAAATTGAAAATATAAATTACCTCTATAGTTTCTCGATCGCCCCTCTCTCCCTTTTCCTTTGTGGTCGACTTGCCCTAGGTTCTGATTTAGGAAGGATGGTGATCTGATTCACCTTGCTCCTTAAAGCATTGGATAATTATGAGTCATAGTTCTAATTTAGGAAAAGCCTGGTTCTGATTCACCTTACTCCTCAAATGAAAGATATATACGTGTATATATATATATATATATATGATGCCCTATGTTCTAATTTTAGGCAAAACCTTTGTTTTGTTCTTTTAATGGTTCAGTCGATTTTTCCTTTTTATTTTATTTACTTATTTATTTATTTTTGTATAGTTCCTTTTTTTGTTAATGCAAATTTTTAACTCTCAATATATATATATATATATATATACTGATATTTATATATACTTAATATAACACTTATATATATAATAGTTATATTAATTATTAATAGCCCAATTACTTTGAGAGAACATAAAATATTTAAAACAAAAAAAAATTATTTAGAAAAAAAAATATGTAATGCGTTTTATTTAATGTAATATTTTTTTATTAATTTGATTATGTAATAAAATATATGAATTATTATTTAGTTTTTTTAAAAAAATTATATTATTTTTTATTATTTAGCAAATATAATTATTAATAAAATATTTAAAATTACTATTTATTCATCACAAATAAAGTAAAAGTTACAATCTCAACTGAATAAATAAACATACATTATGAAAAAATGTTTTCTCAAATAAATGCAAATTAACATACACTTATGTATTACACTTCTTCATTACCAAATTTATTCCACAAATGATTCATGAGGTCTTGCCTGAGATCCAAATTATTCTCTGTATTGCGAATTCTACCAAGTCGGGCAGAGATGTGTGCTGCCAAAAATGATGGATCTCGATTATAATGTGGAAGCGAGACTGATTCTTCTGGTGGAGGTGACTAATTCAAAATATTGGTACTCGGTTCGTCTTCTATGATCATATTGTGTAATATAATACACGTTTTCATTATCTTGCCCAAATCTTCTTTTTTCCAATAGTACACTGGTCCATGTGTTATAGCTCATCTTATCTACAACACGCCAAATGCCCGCTCAACATCCTTCCTAACTGCTTCTTGTCTTTGAGTAAATAATTTTTCTTTTGCAGTTGTTGGATGTGGAATAGTCTGTATCAAAGTTGCCCACTTCGGATAGATACCATCAGATAAGTAATACCCCAATGTTCGTTGACGCCCATTCACCTCGTAATTAACATAAGGCATTGTACCATTGATAATACGCTTGAATACTGAAGAATGATCTAAGACATTCACGTCATTGTGTGAACCAGCCATACCAAAGAAAACATGCCAAATCCACAAAATTTTTAATGCAACTGCCTCTAATATAAAAGTAGGTTTGCGACCCCTTCCCTTATATGTGTCATGCCAAGTTGTCGGACAATTTTTCCATTCCCAATGCATACAATCAATAGAACCAGACATACCTGGAAACCCTCTTTCCTTCCCTTCTTGAAGCAGACGTGCTATGTCGGTTTCATTTGGTGAACGTAGGTATTGATCTGCATATAATTCAATAATAGAATCACAAAAATTCTTCAAGCATAGAATTGCAGTGCGCTCGCTAACCTTTGTGTACTCGTCACATAGATCCGCTGAAATTCCATATGCAAGTATACGTATCGTTGCTGTCATCTTCAAGATAGGGCTGCAGCCCATACGACCAACGGCATCAGGCTTCTGTTTGAAGTAGCTATCATGACCAGTAACATCGTTCAAAATGCGAAGAAATAATTCTTGTCGCATCCAGTACCGTCGACGAAAATACTTGGGTGGAAAAATGGGATTTTCGGCAAAGTAATCTTTAAACACTTGTTGGGCTGCCTTCTCTCGATCACGCTTAATATATCGTCTCTTATTTGAACCAAACAATGCTTTTATCAGTTCGGGTGTGAACTTTCCCAGAACCGTTTTGATTCGTTTCTGGTGAGCCTGAACTGCTGTTTCTCTCTCGTCTCGATCAGAATCTAACGAATCAAGGGATGATTCAGACTCAGACTCAGAAGAGAATGATGGAATTTGGGATGAAGATGCCATGTAATGTTTTTGAGCAAAAATATAAATAAGGACAAAATTTGAGAAATTAAAATTGGTAAATGAGGACTAAAAAATTAATTTGGAGTTGAGGAATTGCAAAACATAGAATGAATGATTTATATAGGAATTAAAAATATAGCCGTTATATTATTATATAACCGTTACATTATATATATGTATATTTAGCCGTTACATTATATATATATATATATAGCCGTTACATTACAAATTGTCAATTTGTGACAATTTGTCACAATGCTCTATATTGTGACAAATTGTCACAATGGTGTATATTGTGACATTATATATATATATCCCACTTGTCAATTTGTGACAAATTGTCACAATAGTCTATATATATATATATATATATATATATATGTCACTTGTCAATTTGTCACAATATAGCCGTTGTCAATCAATTCAAATTATAGCCGTTAAATTCACAATATAGCCGTTGCCAAAAGTTTATAAATATCAAGTGCAGAATCTATTTATATTTCATCATTCAAATTTAGTAGTTCTGACCTTCAAATTTCATCATTCAAGCTTCATCACATTTTATTCAATTTTCTATCTCTATAATTTCATGGATGACCTTCATTCAACAATCCTTACACTAACCAATCTGGTAGTTCTGAAATACCACCCGAATTTAATTATGGGTAGAACTTCCAAGATCCTACCCCATATGAATTCTTATCCCAATCCAACTTCCAATACCCACAAACTCAATTCCAAGTCTCGTCTCAGCAAACTTCTCAATCTCAACCCCCTTCAAGGCCAAAAAACAAAAATTGGTCAAAAGAAGAAGATGTAGCATTGTGCAAAGCATGGATTATGGTTGGTGAAGATCCAGTAACGGGAATGGATCAAAGTAAGTCCACATTGTGGAAAAGAATTCACTCTCATTTTCTTAGTCAATTGGGAGGCATGTCCGAAAGAAACAATTGTGCTCTGATGAACCGTTTCTCAACCTTGCAAGCAAAAGTAAACAAATTTTCAGGATTTTACAACAATGTCCACGATAATCCAGCCAGCGGCTTCAATGACCGTGATATAGTAAGTTTTTATTATTAATTATAAGAGCAATTTATTTATTTATTTAAATTTCATTTTAAAATTTATTTATTTATTTAATAATTATTAAAAATTCAATATATTGAATTTTTTTCCCCATAAACTGTAGATGAAAACTGCCAAACAACTGTATAAACTACAAGAAGATCAAGAATTTAAGTTTGAGTATTATTGGATTGTGCTTCGAGAAACACAAAAATGGCACGACCATTACAGTATTAAGCAGAAATCAACTCAACACATAAGAAAGAGAGGTATTATTGATTTGGATATTAATGAGCCTGAAAATTTATCCAAATCGATACCAACAACACCAGGTTCTTCGACTCCTGGTGTATCAACTCCAGGATCTATAAACCTTGGCGATGACGAGTCGCCAATATATACCGATGAAGGTTCACATAGTGCACGCCCGACTGGACGTAAAGCAATGAAGAGTAGTAGGAAAAAAAATGCATCTATGTCTTCGACAGTACAAAATTTGATTGCAGAAATGTAATATGTAGCAGAAGAGGGCAGAAAAATGAATGAATCCGATCCGGTTAGGCTTCA
This sequence comes from Cornus suecica, assembly GCA_963922005.1. Lineage (NCBI taxonomy): Eukaryota > Viridiplantae > Streptophyta > Magnoliopsida > Cornales > Cornaceae > Cornus > Cornus suecica. Next base: position 55,355,544 of record OY998245.1, read on the forward strand.
AATTCGCTTAGAGAGACAACGAACTAAACAAATGGAGATACAAACAAAAGAAATGATGGCTCAAATGGAGATAGAAGCGAAAGAAAAGATGGCTCAAATGGAGATGGAAGCGAAAATAATGTTTCAAGATCCATTGAAAGCTCCCACAGAATAATCAAAAGCATGGATCATTGCACAACAAAAGAAAATTGCAAAAAAAATAGCTCAAGAAAGTAATGACGTGTAATGTTTTTATTTATCTAGAAAAAAAATATGTAATGCATTTTATTTAATGTAATGTCTTTTTATTAATTTGATTATCTAATAAAATATATGAATTATTATTTAGTTTTTTTTAAAATTTCATGTTATTTTTTATTATTTAGCAAATATAGTTATTAATAAATTAAATAAAAAATTTATAATAGTATTTAGCAAATACTATTTATACATACTCAATCAAATACTACTTTTATATATATTTTTAACTTAAAAAAAAAAAAAAAAACAAATGCTCCACACCATGGCCTCACTAGCTAAATAGTTTAGCTAGTCAAAAATGCTTCCGTGGCTAGCTATAGCTAGCTATAGTGGTACAATAGCTAGCCAATATGGCGAGGTGCACTCCGGCTGCCCTTACTAAAAATATATTTGTTATGGTATTGCTTCTTTAATTTGTTACATATACCAATAGTCGAAAATTGGAATTGCTTTTGTGTATTGTTTAATTTGTCTTCCCACACTCACACCTGACTCTGTACTTGAGGTTGATGATAGTTTTGTTTCTTTTGTGTGAGAGAGAAATGTTTATTCTAATTTAGTGAGAGCTTATTGGTTTGAAATGAAATAAGTTCTTCATGGCTATGGGGCATTGTGTTACACTGAATACAATTTAGATAAAGTGCATAAATAATTTTCCTGTAGGCACTTTTTTTGTTTCTTCTTAAATCAGCATAATGCTATGTTTTAGTAAATTATACCTCAAGTTCTGAACATGACATTATGAAAACAAATTCGCACTATTCAATTAAGTATTATTGATTAAATTTGTATGTCTATATGCTAGAATTGAAATTAGTTATTTAAACAAGAATGTAAAATAATGAAAATTTAAAATTCGTTCGAATGATTTCAAAAATTTTTGCACTTTTCATTTGAAATCAACAATTTCCACACATTAATTGGTAATCTAACTAAAGAGGTGATGTTTGATAATGGTGTTATGTAGAAGGTGATGTTTAACATGCATACAAATACAAATAGTTTGATATTAGTAAATACATTATTTGATACTATGATTCGATTATGTAACAAACAATAAATAAGCAACTATGGAAAATAATGTATTTATTGCTTAGGTCAATGCCACTAATATGTTGGTCAATACTTTTTCGGTCTCATAGCCCCCTGAGGTTTCAATTTCATTGCAATGACACCCCCTGGGCTGGTAAAATGACTAGAATGCTCCTTTAATTGTTTCACTTATTACATTAGGGTAATATATAAAGTGTGAAATTACCCATATGCCCAAACACTTTACCCCTCTGAAATTACTAATTACACTTCCACCCCTTATTACAATATATATATATATTACGAAAATTACAATTTGATTTTTTTCTTTATAAAATTCTAAATAAACACAAAAAATTCGAAACAAACATATAAAATTCGAAAAAATATATATAATTTGTAAAAAATATATAAAATTTGAAAAAACATATAAAATTCGAAAAAATATATAAAATTTGAAACAATATATAAAATTAAAAAAAACATATAAAATTCGAAACAAATATATAAAATTCATAAACAATATATAAAATTCAAAAAACATATAAAATTCTAAAAAATATATAAAATTCAAATATATATATATATAATACTTATTATAAGTGCAAGTTTGAATTCTTTCTATCCATTTTTTTTAAATATGAACACAAATTTTTCTATTTCGTTAATTAAAGGGGTCAAACTAGAGAACTAAAAGTGTTTTTCTCTTATTTTGTTTCATTTATTTTCAATACACACACACATATATATATACATATTACTATAAAAGTGTGAAGGAAAAAAAATTCCTATACATTTTTCCGTATTTTTTATCTTTGTATTTCATCTCTTAATTATATGTTATGATAAATGTCATTATGATTTAGGATATTAAAAATTTTGATAAGGCACCTTTAATAGTCATGTAGTTTACTTAAGTGCAAATATTTTGATTCTTTCTATATACTTTTTATAATTTATAAAAATAAGCATAAAATCTTATTTCTTTAAAAGGCTTACGTTGAGTAATATATTAAGTTATAATTTTGAATATTATTAAGTTCTATATGAGTTTTCATTATATGCCTTTTTTTGTTTTAATCATTATGTCCATATAATCTTTCTAATTTTTAGTACTATAAGAAGTGAAAATTTATTAATCAATTTTTTTGTCAAACTTGCACTTATAATAAGTATTATATATATATATATATATATATATGAATTTTATATGTTTTTTGAATTTTATATATTGTTTACAAATTTTATATATTTGTTTCGAATTTTATATGTTTTTTTTGAATTTTATATATTGTTTCAAATTTTATATATTTTTCGAATTTTATATGTTTTTTCAAATTTTATATATTTTTTTCAAATTTTATATATTTTTTACAAATTATATATATTTTTTCGAATTTTATATGTTTGTTTCAAATTTTTGTGTTTATTTAGAATTTTATAAAGAAAAAAAATCAAATTGTAATTTTCGTAATATATATATATATTGTAATAAGGGGTGGAAGTGTAATTAGTAATTTCAAAGGGGTGAAGTGTTTGGGCATATGGGTAATTTCACACTTTATATATTACCCTAATGTAATAAGTGAAATAATTAAAGGGGCATTCTAGTAATTTCACCAGCCCAGGGGGTGTCATTGCAACGAAATTGAAACCTCAGGGGGCTATGAGACCGAAAAAGTATTGACCAGCATATTAGTGGCATTGACCTAAACATCAGGGGGTGCTACTGTAATTTACCCAAAACTTTATATATATGAGTGGTTTTTCTCTTATGTTAAACGAAATTTATGTAATATTGCTCTTTAAGTTAAAAATCATCAAATCTTGTGACCTTCGAGTAATACTTTGATTATTTGTAATTCATGCCTACCACATATTATAATTTTCACAAAAAAAAATAATAATTATGAGAATGATTATGCTTGTGTGCGAGATTTAATTAATCTTAATTTTGTTTACTCTTAGAACAAATTTCGGAAGTAAAGATTCTTGTGTTGACAGTAATCCAATTATGTCATAATCTTTGTAATGCTAATAAACAATAAGAAGACCCCTAATGTATGTCATTATCCTGCCCACACTTCTAAATTTTTTAAAAAGTAATTGGGTTAATTTCATATGATTATTACACATCAACTAAATGCTAGTTGAGTTCTAAAATACTATCGCGAAATCTTTAACTAAACAAGTTACGTGAATCTGATACGAATACAATTAAAGTGAACTTAAACTCACAAATTTCATGTCGTGTTCAAGTCTCGTTGACAGTTGACAGAGTAGGTCAAAGTTTGACACTCCTATTATAACTATGTGAAACCCAATCCTCATTGACTCAAAGATTATTTCAAATTCATTTATTTATTTTTTATTTGCACTTCAATTTTTTTCTATTATCATCATCCAGTAAAATGTCATTGAAAAATTAAAAATATTGGAAATTTTAAAGTTATTGACTTTGCTAAAAGAACACTATGCCTCTATTTTTTCCAGCTACATTCTATATTAAAATTTAATCAAAATTATTCCAAGCAGGGATGACAATTCATTGAACTAGTAGAAGAACAAGGTATATATATTAATAAAAAATGACCACTTGCTCCTACAAAATTCATACTCACTTGTGATAATGACCGTGTTAGATGTGTGATACTATTTTTTTTTTATTATTTTTGAATAATCAAGCTTTATAGAGAGAAGAAAAAAAAAGGAGCTTAAAAAGGCATACACATGAGAAATGCCATGCTCAGACTCGTACACAACTCCAAAAAACCCCAAACCCACCATAAACACAAAGTGAAAAATTCTACAATACCAAAAACAAAGGACACTAGAAAACTGATGAAGGGACAAAAAAAACCAGCCCGAAAGAAACTAAGAGACTGCCCAAAATCAAGATCAAACAACCACTGCACCAAAACTTGCATTTTCCTAGAGAGAACACAACCTTTAAGAAGAGGCTACATAAACACTGAATCAGGAAGTTCCCATAGAGTAGTTGTTTTGACATTGAGCTCTGTTCTCTTAAGTTATTGGAGGGAAAAGCCTCTAAATCTAACAGTTTCAATGATCTCTTTCTGCAAACAAGCAAGTGGTCTAACTTCATTAGAGTAGAGTCTTCTATTTCTCTCATTCCACAGAACATACATTGTGGCAGCAAGGCTCCATCTAGCAGAGGTGTTAAACAAATCATTCTCGACAAGGAGGTCTTCCCAGGAGATATAAGGCCAGACAAAACCTCTTTTAGTGCATATGGCTTGCCAAATAGAATGTGTTTCATGACAGTAAAAAAAAGAGGTGATTTATAGACTCCATGTTTATCCCAGAGAACATACATTTAGCTTGCTCAATCAATCCCATCTGAAGGAGCTTGTCCTGAGTTTTCACTCTACTTAGAATCATAAGCCACGGTATGAAGGAGTGCCTTGGAATAACTCTTTTGAACCAAACTGTTTTGCTCCAATTCATTTTGTTTCTTCTATTCTTTGCCAATTTAATTTTATATAAATTAAATGACAGATGTAATTCATGCACGTTCCTAGAATACAATAATATAATAATAATATAACGTAGTTATATGATAGATGTAACACATGCATGATTCTATACACTAATACAATAGATTTGTATCATACCTGCTGAAGACATTTCTTGCTTTGGAACTGTGAGTCGATACAACCTTCACGCGATCTTCCACCCTTTCCACACTACTCAATACGTCTCTTCAATGGGGCAAGACTAACCAAAATTATAACCTAGTTGTGTGAGGGTAGGGACCCGTATATATAATATCATTGATAAGATCATTCCCATCAATTGATCTTCTCAGATTACCACATTACTTAATCTTGGTAACCAAGAAAAAAAGCGATGTATATAAATCTGTTTTATTCATATCTCAATATCACATTATACATGTGACTAAGGTATGCCATAACCCAAACTTTATAATCACATCCAAAATAGGGTATTTGACACTCCATATCGGGTCTTAAACATCAATCAGGTTTTTAACAAAATTTAATAAATAATAATCAATTAATGCTCAAATTCTTACATTTTCCTCCTTGGGCAAAATTGATTATAGAATATGCCCTAACTCTAGTATCTTGTCTTTTAACTAGGGATTGATGAAACTTTATCCCGGGTACGAGGGCCATCCTGAAAGTTTCGACAGCAGAATGTTGATCGCAGTTGTTGATGGATGAGGATTCGACGTTGAACCCAGACAAGAAACTTTTCAGGGACTCTCCCTTCTCCTGGATCATTGTGAAGAGACTAGATATGGTTTTCTTCTGCCTTTTGTTGCTGTAATACTGGACAACGAAGAGTTTGCTCAGTTTTTGCCAACTTCCGATAGACCCAGGTGGTTGCTTTCTTAACCATAACAGAGCAACATCAGCCAAGCTTGTTGAGAATACCTTGCAAAGTAGTGCTTCGTTTTCAGCGTACATGGCCATCTTTTAATGGATCTGATATATGTGCTCTTCTGGATTGTTCGTGTCATCGTAGAGGGTGAACCTGGGCATCGCAAATTTCTTCAGGAATGGCACACAAGTGATTTTTGTAGTGAAGGGCGATTGAATGGACTCGACAGAAGCCTGATCGGCCAAATCATTGGTGGACTAAGCCTTTAGATCCCTCATAACCTTTTTCTGGAACTTGGCTATCATCCCGTCTAGCCTCTGCAAGGTCAGGACTCCTTCCTGAATAAGGGTTTTGTTTGCATGAAGGGATGATTCATCATGTTCATCTGATCTATCACATTCTTCCCGAACCTGGGGATGATCAAATGTGACCGACGAGGCGAGTATATGGATTATCTTCATAAGGAGATCAACGTTCTGTCTTTCCAGAACGTTGTTCCGCTCCTACATGGCCATCATCCGTTGCAGGACATGCTTGAGGGTCTGGGAGGTCTCTCTCTGGCCTCCTCCCTTGGCTGGTATCTCAGTATGAGAACGGGTTACTGCCATTGTTTGATGAGGGTAAGAGAGAATTGGTGAAAAAACTCAACTAAAGAGGTGGGAAGATGATCACAAGTATGATCTAGAATGAACAATTCTCACAAACAGCGCCAATGTGTAAATGCCAAAAATTGCACAACACATGAATGAATCTTCTTGAGGCTCTTAAGGTCGTATATATACATGAATTTGATGGGATTTTTGGCCCATCTAATTCATGATTGACGAGAATCAAATCCCTAAGTTATTGGGATTTACAATTATCCATTTTTCACCACAATCCATCCCTAACTGTAATAGTGAAAATGCGTGGCCCAAATAGACTAGGCTATAGTGGGATCCGATTAGCTCGTGTAGTTTCTAGAATGATGTGGATTGCAAGACAAGATTCAACACTCAAATCCCTAAATCAAAGGGATTGGGTCAGAAATGGAAAAGATAAGTATCAAATCCCATTGAATGGGGATGTGATAGGCATTATTGATGGGCCTAGGCCCATTTCAAAATGTATATATATGTGATCAAAATCATGAATAAAACATTGAATTCATTGTGTATTTTTCCTCATCTACACAATTGGCGCAGTATGTGGGAAACACTCTTAAATTTTTTCGAAGCTTCCCACTTTCTACTCGCTTAGGTTAAACATCACTCATGGCGGTTATCACCCGATCACATCAAGCCGACTTACCCCCGACATGAGGCAACACCTCTCAAACCGAAGAACAAATCCAACGTTATCCTGGAAGAGAGAAACGCTGAGTTAGAAAGACAGAACGCTGAACCAGTTGGGAAACTAGCTCTGGTTTCGCCTACGACGCCGATCCTTCCTATGGGACAACAAAACTCACAGGCAGATCAACATGGTGATTCGACAAACCACCCAGACCGATCAACAAGCCACCAGACAGATAACCACGACCATCCGACACTATCCAATAACAACCAGGAGGATTATGCGGAGTCATCCCTGCAGGTGATCGGGGTACACAACCCCGGTAAAACCTTAACCATGAAAAGATTGGAAGAGATCATGGTCAAGTTCAAGTGAGAGGTGCTCAAGGACCTGAAGGCCCAAACCCCCAACGATTTGGCCACCGAAGCATCCATAGACGTAGTACGAACACCATTCACCCTAGAGATAACTAGTGTGCCCTACCCAGAAAGGTTCAGACTACCAAAGTTTACCATGTTCGATGGTAGGAAAGACCCGACGGAACACATCTACCATATCCACACAGATGAATATCTATAATGAAAATGAAGCTTTACTCTGCAAAGTCTTCCCAACCAGCCTGACCGGAGCCGCCTTGCCTTGGTTTCGAAAGTAGTTACCCCGATCCATCAGAAGTTGGCTCAAGTTGTGAGAACTGTTCATCGCCCAGTATTTTGGTAACAAGAGACGGAAGAAGACGATCTCTAACCTGTTCACTATGATTCTGGAAAAGGGTGAATCCCTGAAGAGCTTTGTTTCACGATTTAATGTCAAAATGTCCTCCATCGATAATTGTGATCAGCATTCGGCCGTTGAAGCCTTCAGGATGACACTCATCCCCGGGACTAAATTCCATCAATCTTTGGTCAAAAGGCCGCCGACAAACATCAGAGAACTTAACTCCAGAGCACAAGGACACCTCCGAATAAAAGATGAGCTAGCCATACACTAGAGAATAACAACCTTCGCAAATGTGGAGGCAAGGGCATCTGACACGAAAGCCAAAGACGGAGCGTTTGACCAGAAACATCTGAACACCACTACTGCGCTTTCTCAGACCTCCGAGAAACAACAGAGGTTTGAAGACAAGGTTACTCCTTTAAAGGTCAATCTGGCAAAATTATACTAAGAGACAAAGGGTAGGGGGATCTTCCAGACACTGCCTCCCATCAGACAACCGATGGATCAGAGAGATATGTTCAGGCATTGTGCTTTCCATAGCGAGTATGGACACCATGCCAATAAGTGCAGAAGTCTCAAAAGACAGGTGGAGGCAATATCGCTAAGGGAGAATTAGCTGACTATGTCGCCAAGAAGGGTGCCCGATCTGACCAACCTGCGCTCACATTGGCTAAAGACACAGTTGCCCAACCCATAAGGGTTATCCACATAGTGCATAGAGGACCCAACAATTTAGAAGTAGAAAAAACCCGCAGATCCCAGATACGTTAAGCCCAAAAGTTACGATGGGTGGGGGAAATCAGTGAGTTCCGAAGTCCGAAGGAGGACGCCCGGATCACCTTCTCCTCAGCATACCTACGAAGGATACAATCACCACACGACAACCCTTTGGTGATTTCCCTCATAGTATCAAACTGCCTGATCAATAGGGTAATGATTAATCCGAGAAGTAGTGCCAATATCATCACCAAGTGAGCCTTTGAGAAATTAGAGATTGACCCTCAGGTGATAATCCCCTCAAGAAGTCTGATAGCAGGTTTCGACGACAGAAAGGTAGAACCAGTGGGATAAGCCCAACTACCGATCACAGTGGCAAGGCGTACACTTAGGGAAACATTTGTGATAGTGGACGTTAAGCCTTCATACAATTTATTTATGGGTGGGGGCTGGATCCATCGGATGCACGAAGTCCCTTCCACACTACATCAGGTCATGCGATGTGTTGACCCGAACGGCGTCAACATAATTAACATCCAAGGAGATCAGGTAGTAGTAAAAAAATGTTATGCCGTTACAATGAAGGGGCTAAAGAAAAGACCAGAACCAGAGCATACCTCCAAAGTCAAGGCGATTCTTGGGGACCAATAACAATTACAGGAGGGGGAAGCGGGGTCCCCCATAGTAGCAAAACCACTGGTGGAGGTATCGATCATCCCCGACCAACCTGAAAAGACGACCTATATCGGTTCGGGCCTTACCGATCAAGAAATAAAAGATAGAAGTCCTCATACGATCTAACGTTGATGTTTTTTGCATGGAGCCACCTGGACATGCCAGATATTGATCCTGTGATAGCCTAACACACCCTTAACATGGATCCTAACGTTAAGCCCGCCAGACAAAAGCAACGACGCATGGGAGCCCACCGAAACCAAATCATAGTAGAAGAGGTGGATCGGCTCCTCTAAGCCGGATTCATCAAGGAGGTATAGTACCCCTCCTGGTGGGCCAACGTGGTAGTAGTATAAAAGAAGAATGGGAAATGGGGGGTGTGCATAAACTTCATTGATCTGAATAAGGCATGCCCGAAGGACTGCTTCCCATTGCCAAAGATTAATCAGATGATTGATGCCACTACAAGGTTCGAACGCCTGAGTTTCCTTGATGCATACTTTAGTTATTACCAGATACGCATGAATCCTGCAGATGAGGAGAAAACAACATTCATCACCGAGTCAGGTACTTATTGTTATTCAATTATGCCTTTTGGACTAAAGAATGCAGGTGCGACCTTTCAGAGGTTGGTTATAAGAGTTTTTCAAGGTATGACGGGATCTACTATAGAGGCATACATTAATGATAGCAAGGCAATGGCAGATCACTTGGCAGACTTGCAGGAAGTATTCGACACCCTCAGAAGGTATGGGATGAAGCTCAATCCCTCCAAGTGTTCCTTCCGTGTATCTTTCGGATAGTTCCTGGGGCACGTAGTTGATCGGACGGGAATATAGGCAAGCCCAGCACAAGTCAGAGCCCTCATCGAGATGGAGGAACTCAAATTCCGGAAGAAGGTCCAAATACTGACCAGAAGGGTGACAACTCTCAACCGTTTCATCTCTCGTCTAACCAACCTCCAAATATTATTTTATTTTGAAAACAATTTTGTACTACTTATTTCTATTCTTTGAGGGGCTTTGGTGATGTCATAAAACTTGTTACTTATCTATTGCAATACTTTTATTCTTTTATCCACTGTTTATTACTTTTGTGATTTTTATTATTATTGGAAGTTTTACCACCAATAGCATTACAGTCTCACATCCGTCAATTATTTTGTCTTTATTTTGCAAGTAAAAAATAGAAAACTTGTTACTTTTATTGGTAATAAATAAATTACTCAACTTTCACTTTTCAATTCTTGTATGCACGTGTAAGGGTCATAAAATCGAAGCCCAAAATTACAAGTATGCGTAGTTGTCAGAATCCCGATTCTAACTGGTAAAATCTTAAGATTCTACAATTCTGCTACAATTTTATAGGATTCTGTACGATTTTACAATTTTACCAAGTTAAAATAATGGTTGGATGGTTAAACCCTCCATATGAAATGCCCAAAACTTTAGTCCACTATCCTAATATATGGCCTAAATTTATGAGAAAACATTTAAAGATCCAATGTATTAGAAAATTCAGAAAATTCTAATATGATTTATACTTTTAAAGTAAATATTTAATACTTAATATTTTTCTAAAAAATTAATACGTTATTCCGATTCTACGGACCCAAAATGATTCTACCTAGACTCCTAATTCTAACAACCCAAAAACGATTCTACCTAAATTTTCGATTTTGACACTCTTGCAAGTATGGTTAGCCCATTCCCAAAAGCCAGGTCCATTTCCGGGAGCCCAAATTGCAAGTACAATCCAGCCCATGAGAAGGAAGGCTCTGGAATCAAAGATCCCAATCAAGATCAACCCCATGCAAGATCAGGATCATTAGATTAATTGAGGCCCAGATCCCATTAACGCATTGTATAAGTGGGAGAGTTTATGCAAAAAGGTTAACTTTATTTACACCCCGATATTTACTTTTATTTTAATCAAATTCCCATGTTTGAAATTTTTTATTTATATTCCTTATTTTTTCAAAGCCACATCATTTACTCCCCTATGCTGAAATTACCCTCAATGTTAAGATAAGTGGTATTTGGAAATAAACCCTTATATTTTATTATCCAAATAAGACATTAATTTTTTATTTTGGCATAAATCAATATACAAATTCATTTATAGTAAAGTATTTAATATTTAAAAAACGGAAAAAAATCTAATAGGTAGTTCGATTTTTTTTTTTATATACATTTCAAACTTAATTTTTTTTTTTTATATATTTTACAATAATTGGTAGTTCGGAAAAGTATTTCGGCATTAATTTTTTGTTGTGGCATAAATAAAAATAAATGAATTCGTTTATAATAAATAAAAAAATATTTAAATAATGAAAAAAAAATTAGTTGGTAGTTCGAAATATTTTTTTATATTCCGGACTTAATTTTTTTATATTTTACCCTAATTGGTAGTTCAAGAAAACATATTTCGGCATTAATTTTATTTATTTATTCCAAAAAAAAAATTTATTGCCGAAATATTTTTTCCTAACTACCAGTTATTGTAAAATATATATAAAAAATTAAGTTCGAAATATACTATAAACAAATTTATTTTTTGATTTATACCAAAATAAAATATTAATGTCTTGTTTGGATAATAAAATTTGAGGGTAGTAAACCTTGTTTCCAAACACCGCGTATCTCAACATTGAGGGTAATTTAGGTATTAAGTGGCATTAAAGGGGTGTAAATGATGTAGTTCTGAAAAATAAGGGGTGTAAATAAAAATTGTCTAACCTGAGTGGTCTAATTGAAGATAGAGCAAATTTTAGGAAGTTTAAATGATGTGGATTTGAAAAAAATAAGAGGTGTCAATGAAGATTGTCAAATCTGAAGGGATTTGATTGAAGATAAAGCAAACCTCAGATAGTGTGAATGAAATTAACCCATGCAAAAATTAGCATTTACCGCACATAAAAAAAAATAGAAATAAAATTTAAATATATTCTAATTTTTTAAATAATAAAATAAATATCTTTATATTATATAGAACTTCTCATTAGGATTAGGATTAGGATTATATTATAAAAATATATTATATTAATTTATTTGAATTATATTGATATAGATACTATTGTAAAGTATTTAAAAAGTGAAAATGGATGATTTTGGACGAAAGGATGTGGCTGAATCTGGCTATTTAGGATTTCATATTTGGGATGACATTTGTTTTTATTTTTTTTTGGTTGTTCGGAGTTTTGCACTGTACAGACCCAGGCTAGGAAAGATTTTCCATAACTGAGCTAGGTAAGGACCAAGCAGCTGCAATACCCCTAGCAACTCTAGAGTTCTTTAGCTTCATAGGCAAAAGCTGAGTCTCGAGCATTCTTCAATGCTTAGAATAACTCTTCTAGAGGAGGAGTATTTCTTCCCAAACAACCTAACATTCCTCTCTCTCCAAATGAAATAGATAGCAGCAGCAAAACACAAACGAAATATAAGATTTTGTCAAGTTGGTGATTAAAGGCCTTTGCTCCTTCCTTGTATAAATATTATTTCTTTTAGTTATGATATTAATTATGTCATTTACCTTTAATGTATTAGACTAAATATACTCTCAAATGTTTTTTTTTTTGTAAGTTTTAATTATTTTATTTGTAAATCAATTAACTTATTATTAAATTTTAGTTTGATTTAAATCATAAAACTCAATCCTAATTAATATATTCATAAATATATCACAATTTATGAATATATTTTTATGAAAAGAAAGTTTCATTTGGCAAAAAAAATAAATTAATTAGGATATTGAGTTTTATGATTTAAATCAAATTAAGTTTTATTGGAAAATGATATATATTTTGGAATATATATATATATATATATATATATATATAATTTATCAAAAATATATATTTTTCGAATTGTTTTAAAAAAATATGAATTTTTTCCAAAAAATAATTTTTTTCAGAAAAATATATATTATTTTCCAAAATATGATTTTTCCCCCTAAAATAATATAATTTTTTTCCGAAATATATATTTTTTATATTTTAGAAATAATGTATATTTTTCAGAAAAAATTCATATTTTTTAAAACAATTCAAAAATATATACTTTTGACGAATCATATATATATATATATATATTCCGAAATATATATAATTTTCCAATATATATATATATATTCTAAAATATACATATTTTTTCAAAAAATAATTTTTTTGAAGGTTTGATTTCACTAAACCCTCCTATACTCTTGATGGTAGTTTAGAGATTATGATTCAAAATCATATTTTGGAACATAATATATATTTTTCTCAAAAAAATTATTTTTCGGAAAAAATTCATATTTTTTAAAATAATACATATTTTTCTCAATAAAAATTATTTTTCGGAAAAAATCATATTTTGGAACATAATATATATTTTTCTCAAAAAAATTATTTTTCGAAAAAAATTCATATATTTTTAAAAGAATTCGGAAAATATATATTTTTGACGAATTATATATATATTCCGAAATATATATCATTTTCCAATATATATATATATATTCCGAAATATATATATTTCGTTCGAAATATATATATTGTTTTCATAAATTGTGATTTATTTATGAATATATTAATTAGGATTGAGTTTTATGATTTAAATCAAACTAAAATTTAATACCAAGTTAATTGATTTACAAATAAAATAATTAGAACTTATAAAAAAAAACTAACATTTGAGAGTATATTTAGTCTAATATATTAAAGGTAAATGACATAATTAATATTCTAACTAAAAGAAATAATATTTTTGTAATTTAAAAAATTAAGAAATATAATAGTAAGGATATGATTAAAGGTAAGGTGAAAATACAAAAAGTTTGGAGGGTAAAAGGGTAAATTTTTTTGAGAGCAAGTCCATGGTGAAATAAAATGAAAGTTTAGGGGGGTATAAATAGATGAGGGGATATAGTAGAGAAAGAGGGTAAACTTCAGGGGGTTTTAAGCAATTTACCCATATATATATGTAAACTTTGAGTATGAGTTCCACCATCAACTCGTAGCACCTGAGGCTTAGAATTATGCACTTTTAGCGCCAACTGAATATATATATATATATATATGTATATATATATATGTGGTTAATGTATCTCTAATAAATCTAGAAATGCAAATATGGAGGTAGTGAAGTTTCAAGTTCAAACAATTCCAAAAAGTAAACACCTTTGCCATTTAGGCTCACCGATTCATAATGAAAGAGAAAACTACAGTTGATGTTACGTACACACGATCATGACAGAATGGATTAAATGGATAAGTCGATCGGTCTTATACATGGTGTCATCACATCACATGGGTTTATGTATCAATTTGAGTTCTTTAAATGGTGGAGTTTTGGGAAGTCATTGTTTCTTTTACCCTGTAGAAAATACCCTATCCGTAAGAGCTGTGGTGGCAATTGGACAGGTTAGAGCAGGTTGTAAACGGGTCAATGATCCATTATCAATCCGTTATCATGGAAATGAGCTGGGTCAATCCGTAATTTGCCTGACCCGCATTTAATTTATTTATTTTTTCCTTTCAAATCTTCTTTCTTTTTGTATTAATATATAAAAAATAAAAAATAAAAAAGTACATGCACTCACCCTTCTCTAAGACTATAACCAAGTGGGCTTCTTTTGGTTTTTTAACTCTCTAATTCTCATCACAAAAAAGTACACGCGGGTGGTTAGTGTCCTCAGTTTTAAAAATCTACATATATATATATATATATACTAGTTAAGAGCACGTGCACGTAATATACGCAACACACATAGTTTAAAATTTTGACTTATATTACCTTACATTAAAGATATTTTACAACACAAATATTTTTTAATAATAATTATAGAAGATCATGTGTTATATTTATTTAACTATGAAATATAAAAAAATAAAAATTTGAGTATATCCATTTATTTTCCTTTAACTATATTTTCTTTTATTTTGTATCTAGTAACATGGTTAATTAATTACAATTTTTTTATATAATAAATTTATTAAGGTGTGAGAAACTAAAAGGGTTATAAGCTGTAATTACTATCATCATATAAGTTGTAATTATTACAGTTAATTTCAGTAAACCCCCTATAATTTAAAAAAATATTACTTTGCCCCCCTCTTATACAGAAAACCTCCCTGCACTTATCAAATTGTATCAGTTTGCCCCCTTCCTTATAATTTTGGACCAAAATAACCCTGAGATTTAATAAAAAATGATTAAAATTCAAAAAAAAATATAAAATTCAATTTTTTTTATAAAATTCGTAAACAAATATTAAAAATTCGAAAAAAATATAAAAACATATAAAATTTGGAAAAAAAAACATATAAAATTAGAAACAAAAATATAAAATTCATATATATATATAATTCGTAAAAAAATATAAAATTCATAAAACAATAAATAAAATTCAAAAACACATATAAAATTTGAAAAAAAATATAAAATTTGAAAAAAAACATATAAAATTCGAAACAATATATATAAAATTTGTTACAATGATTTAAAATTCGAAAAATGATTTAATGATTTAAAATACTCTGGGATTTAATGAAAAATGATTTAAAATTAAAAAAAACATATAAAATTTGGAAAAAAAATATAAAATTCGAAAAAAAATACAAAATTCGAAAAACATATATAAAATTCAAAAACAATATAAAATACGCTTTTATGTATTCATAAGTGTTATTTTCTTATTTAAGTGTATTAATTTTAATAAGTTAAAAGGTCCCTTGGTTTTATTCCATAATTTAAGCTTATAACTTAAATAACAGTCTTCAAATGATATTCAAGGGTTATTAATACTTCGTTTTATGTGGGGTGAATTCAAGAGTTTTATGCTCATTCTTTTATAAGTAGATTAATTATAAATTAGTGATAGTTTGAACAAATATGGGTTTAGTTGAAGTTAATATGTTATTTTTATAAGTAAGTTATTTTGTATCTAGTAACATGGTTAATTAATTACAATTTTTTTATATAATAAATTTATTAAGAAGGTGTGAGAAACTAAAGGGTTATAAGCTGTAATTACTATCATTATATAAGTTGTAATTATTATTACAATTTCCCCCCCCATAGATTTATAATAGTATATAAATACTTAAAATGTAACATTTGCAAACAATGAAAATCCAAAACAATGGAAGAGTATATTATATATATATATATTTATTTTTTTGTTCATTTATTTTGTTATATTTGCAAATATTGACATTCCAAACAATGAAATAGTATATTATATATGTATTTATTTATTTATTCATTTAAATTTAGATTGTATATATGTGTTAATATATTTTTAACTGATAAATATGCTCCGCTAACAATCATAAAATTATAAATAAAAAGTATATATTATATATATATATATATATATTCATTTATATATATATGCTTTTATGTATTCATAAGTGTTATTTTCTTATTTAAGTGTATTAATTTTAATAAGTCAAAAGGTCCCTTGGTTTTATTCCATAATTTAAGCTTATAACTTACATAACAGTCTTTAAATAATATTCAAGGGTTATTAATACTTCATTTTATGTGGGAGGTGAATTCAAGAGTTTTATGCTCATTCTTTTATAAGTAGATTTTATCTATTTTTGTTCTTGACTTTTTGAACTCCATAGGTTATATGTATTGCACAATTTACCTCTTTCGCCTTCCACCTACTTTATTTGCTTTTCTTTTTTAATACAAATAGTGTTGTTTTTGAATTTAATGCATAAGTTATTTTTGAACTAACATGCATTAAAAATGATACAATGCAATTTTAAAAATAATTTACTATACATTTTGTGCCATTGATTCTTAGCATAACATCAATTATTTTTTATATCAATGCTTGAGATTCCTCAATATTATTATAATTGAAACCAAGTTAATTAGATTATACGCCAAGCTTTTCCTAGGGGCTTATACATTTTAGACCTCAAACGTTTCATTTCCTTAATCTATTTGTCATCTAATGCAATTTGTGATATTTTACCTTGTAATTTTATAGTATATATAGATGTACATATAAATTTACATATAGACATAAATGAAATAATATTAAGCAATATTAAAAATATTAATAACCTTGTAATTACAAAACATTTATAGATATAGAGATAGATATATATCGAAGATGTAGATATAAATATAGATATAGGCATAAATGAAATAATATTAAGCAATATTTAAAATATACATATAACAATATATAAAACATATGAAGTGTCATTACATTTTTTTCAAAGGCTTTATACATGCACTAATGATGGTTTTAAATGAAATACATTTAATAAAAAAAAATTATTTTTTATTTAAAAATAAAATAGAAAAGGTTTGGAAGATTTAATACACTTTTTTAATGAAATAGATTTAATAAATAATAAAATAAATATTTTTTAATTTAAAATATTATATTAAAGTGAAGAAAAATAATCAAGGGCTTTACACTTTAAGAATAATATAGATATATATTAGGCTGTCCATACCCATATCTACATATATATCTATCTATCTATATATATATCTATATATATCAGGCCTTCTTTTCTCTAAGCCGCAATCAACCCTATATATATATAAATAGATATATGTATACATATATCCTTGAAGGTAGTGATTAGGAACATATAGAGACGTAAAAAAGAGAGGAACTGATAGAGACGTGAAGGAGAGATGAAGAGAAAGAACGAAAGAAGAGGGTCAAACAGAGTGAAACGAACGGGTTAACATGGGTACCATAACCCAACCTGTGAAGGACCCGTGATTTTGAGGTTTCTTTTAAAAACAACTTGTGAACAGCCCTGCTTCTGAATTTACTCACCCAATACCCAATTTTAGTGGGCAGGTTAGGGGTCAGTTTTGCCAGCCCTAGCTAAGAGTAAATCGGTGTGATTTTGAATGCTTCTCATTGTTCATACCTTACTTTACGAAGCAACTTTTATGATTGAACTTTTCTCGAAAAGCAAGGGTTTGACTGAATTTATGCAAATCTGGAGGGTCAGATTGAAATACAGACAAAGTTCAAGGGTGTAAATCAAATTAACACTTCATGTTTTAATATAATTTGCCATGTCATGAGTCATTGTCACTCTAATGTCCTAATAACCCTATCAAAATTTAATTAAAAAAATTAATAAAAGCAATTGCGAAAAGTCATAACCAATTAAAAAGTCTAAATCAAACGTTATATAACGACTATATTATATATACACATATACATACTCCTCTCTTACCTTTTCCCACATCCTATTTTCCTATTCCACTTTTCTCTCTCTCAAGTATCCAAATCTTTCCCTAAAAAATTTCCGGGAAAATCTCTGTCTTCAGTCCGTGCAGCTCTGTTCTAGCTCCTACACACCTCCAAAATCCTAATTTCTGGTCTCCCTTCTAATTCTAGATCGAAGGTATTCAAATTTACTTCTGGGAATTTAGTTATACCTTTTTATGATGTGTCAATTATGATAATTTCATCATACCTTTGAGTTATTCTGGATTTACACCCATTTACATAAGCTTGTCATACATTTATTTTTCTTTTTCGATTTATCATTTGATTTGTGGTAATCAATTTCCTACGGGTCATTTCATATCTGTATCGATACACACACACAGATATATATATATATATATATATATATATATATATATATATATATTATTGGCAAGACACACATAAACTTAATGGCAGTAATTCCTCAGTTTCATTTGTTTATGATATTATATGGAAGATGGAAAATAATTAATTTGTAGTTAAATAGCTTACTGACCGGATTGGTGTCCTGCAAAAAAAAGTGAGATAATTATTGTTGAAACAAAAGATCAATAGGAAATAATAAGACAATAAAAAATGAAGAACATACAGGATTTATCATGGTTTGGCCAATGTGACCTACGTCCACCAGAGCAAAACAGTCTTTAGTATTTAGTTTATCAATGAATTAGCGCTACAATGATGTATATATACACCTAATTCATATGTATTGGTAAAATATCAAAAACACCATTTACCGTAGCTTGGAGGGCTACGCCCCAGCCGGTGGGCCCGGCCTGTGGCAGCCCACCCTTTGAACCCAAGACATTGTAACTTTCTTCCAGGATCATGAGCCATAACCCAACAATTATGGAAATTTTAATGTTTGGGTTTTCATGTTACGAAAAAAAAAAAAAAAAAAAAAAAAAATTAATGATTCCCGTAAAAAATTCAATAAATAGTGAGTATTTATCTCAATGCCATGGTTATCAATAATTTCCTTTTTAAAGATAATTACTCTGTTATTATTTATGCTAAAGTAGTGATTCCACAATAGTATCTTCTATACTTGCATTTTTTTTTTGGGACGGGGAAATTGTTCTATCATTATTTATACTTAAATTAGTGATTAGTTTCCATGATAATGTAAGTATTGCATTTTGTTTAGGTAATTTTTTCTGTTATTATATATGCTAAAACTAGTTATTCCCACAATAGAATTATCTTTGATGCTGGCAAGAACTTGAGGAATATTTTAGATGACATGCATATAATTAGACATTCTTGCGTGCTCGCACACACACACACATATAAGCACTAATGCATCCCAACCATGTATATACGTTTACAAATACATTGATTTTTCACAATTAGGCATGGAAGCCAAGAAATAGTAACTCTTCTCCTTTTCGAACATACTTCAGCTTCTGGAATGTCAAAAGCTACAAAACCGTGAGCTTTGCGTTGAACAGAAATCAGATGTTGGCCTTATGAAGCACCGAAGTTGAGGGAACTTTTGAACGGTTACGGGTACACGTCATTGGGATGTGGTTATATCAGTCTTTCGATTGCCAAATTCATAAGACTATAGTAGAATCAAGTCGTCTGACAAGATACAAAAAAGTTGTTACGAGGTAGACTTAATTGTCTCGATGTTCAGAGTCAATTGGATAAAATTGTTTTCGGCTGGTGCTATACTCACAGTAGTAGGCGTTGCGGTTCAGTTATATGCAATTCCTTATCTGCTGATTGAATGGATTCCAGACCACCCAGTAGTTTTTTCATCTTTGAACAGTACCATGTTATTTAGTGAAACCCTTTCCTTGGCAAGATTTGAACAGTTCGAGCCCGTTCCAACGACCCCCAATGTTGTGCTGAATACTTCCACTGAATTATATAAAAAGCGAGGTGGAACTAGAAGATGGAAGAAGACGATGAAGAAGGAGGTTTTGTCAACTTCTTTCGCTCTTCCTCCTCGTGCTACGACTGGGCCTTCTCGCTTGCCGGTAATGTTCTTGAGGTTTTATCATGATACATGGTACTCTAAATTTCTCGATTCTTATTCTCATTTTTCTGTCGCTTCTCTTATTTCTTTCTAGAGATACATATGGTCATTGACACCGGACAAGGCACTTCTGTATGCTAAGAAAGAGATCCAGAATGCCTCAACTGTCACTAATGATCCAGATCTATACGCTCCTTTATTCCGGAATGTTTCTATTTTCAGAAGGTACAGCTCATGGTACTTGTATAACTTGTTTTTTCAACTGTCATGGCACTAAGTATAATGTTCATGCTTGTGTCTTTTTCTTCAATAATTGATGCTACTATTAAAATAACTTGAGCAATTATTGGAGGAAGTACTTGATTAAAATTATGATGTTTTTGTGCATGAGTGAACGTTCCATATCCAAATAGGTGGAATAATGTATGGTTTGCTATCTTCGTTATTATTTTTACTTCTTTATTGTTGGCCTTTAAAGTAACTCCATTGAACATCTCATGCCCACGTCTATGAACTCCGAGTCTTTTAAATGGTGGACTTGGGGAAGTCATTGTCTCCTTTTCGCTTTAAAAAATATTCTATACCTAGGAATATCACATTATATCAGTGTGATTTTGAGAACATCTCATTGTTTATATGGTCATACCGTACTTCACAAAACAACTTTTATAACAAAGGTAGTTGAGAATTACTTTCGTTGGTTTATAACCACATTCTTCTTGACCTTTAGGTAATGGATCAAATATATATGCATAGTATACAAGCATCAACATCAATTTTGGCATGGATATATCCAGAAAATAAAACAACATGAAAATACAAGCAAACAAAATCTTTTTCCAATTACCTAGTGTTGGCTACATGAATCCTCTTTTTCCTATTCTACTTTATAAGGCCCGCAACGTTAGTCCTTACTAGCCCACACATGTTACTACTGGTCTTCTCTTTTCGCTAGCGGTGCCCTCATTTAGGACCATGTGACTCTTTCTAAATGTGCACTTAGCGGTATTCTTTGTCAACTCCCCATTTTCTACCATTTGTTCTCCACTGGTTTCAACCCTCTTGCATCTGTGTTCACATCTAATTCTGTCCTTTCATGTCATGTCGCACATCAACATTGGATTTCCACCACATTACGTTACGATTCTTTCTTAACTGCTAACATTCTAGCCCACAACTAGTGGCTCGTTTAGTAACTGTTTTTTAGAATTTCCCTTTCAGTCACTTAAGGAATCTGCTAATTACACCATGTATAAGACCAACTCATCCATTTAACCCACTATGTCTTGATTATGTGTAACATCATCTGTAATTTCTTTATTATGAAATGTTGAGCCTATATAGCAAAGGTGCGTACTTTTTAGTATCTTTTTTAACTTGAAACTTCACTTCCACCGTATTTGCGTTTCTAGATTTACTAAAGTTACAACCTTATATTCCGTTGGTGCTAAAGTATATAATTCTAAACTTCAGGAGCTACGAGTTGATGGAACTCATACTCAAAGTCTACATATACAAAGAAGGAGCGAGGCCTATTTTTCATCAACCATATCTTAAAGGAATTTATTCGTCTGAAGGATGGTTCATGAAGTTAATGGCGGAAAACAGGCAATTTGTTACAAGGGACCCAGAGAAGGCTCACCTATTCTATCTGCCATACAGTGCACGCCAGCTGCAGAAGTCCCTTTATGTGCCTAACTCGCATAATATGAAACCACTATCATATTTCCTCAGGGACTATGTGAACATGCTCGCAGCAAAGCATCCTTTCTGGAACCGAACTCGTGGAACGAATCATTTTCTGGCTGCTTGTCATGACTGGGTATGGTCGTCTGAATTTAATAATGTTTGGATATTTATCTCCCGTCCGTATAAGTACTTAGACGTATCAGTTTGCTTCTGCTAATATAAGGAACTGTTTTAAGGCTCAAGGGTATATTTCTACTTTATGACTAGTTCTGTTATTCTAGTGAATAATTTTGTGAAAATGTTTTAAGAAAGCTATGTTCACTATGCACTTCAAACATGAAATTCACTCTGGCTCAAAGGGAAGTACTTAACTAATAAATGCTCCTTGGATGAATTTGGATTCAACTGGCTTTAGAAAGCATGAATCCTCATGTCATGTAGGGGCCCAAACATGGAACACATAGTAGTTGTATATTCACTTGATGAGGTTATCACACATTTAGTTCCTTTTCTATTTCTCTCTATTGAGGCCAACTGCTTTTTATTTAATTTTACTATTCACCTTGAATCGAATCTTGCATTCTAAATCTTTTCTATACAGAAGGCACAGATTAACAAATTTCTAAAAAAGCAAAGTGATGTCTTTCTTTTTCCTTTTCTTGTTGATGGACATAGTGAAAACAAGATCCAAAACATGGAATAGATGTTATGAAAGTCATCCCTAACTTTTAATTTTGCACCGTTGCGTAGCATGAACAACCACGTCCATATTATGTTCTCACTGTGAACGACGTTTCGTTTGGTACTACATGTTCTATTAGCAAATATTATGATCAAATTCCTGTGTGTGGGTAGAGCTTCATTGGAGCTACTGGGGCTTCAAATAGAAGCAATTTTGGGAGAATATCTATATTTCTTCTCGAGAAGCAAGCATTCTATAAATTATACCAAAACCAAAGGCAAAGCCATTACAAGATTACTTGAGGTATACCTTGAGGAATATATGGAATCCCCAGACCCACCAAATTTTGGGAGAATATTATCCTGAAGTGTAGAATCAAATCGAGTTTTGAGTTAAACGTGGTGCTTCGAATTTCTGCTTTTATGTTTTTATGAGTGGTCTTTAACAGATGCTCACTCCCTCAGCTGGCCATAAACAAAGCAGAATGGTAAAGAGGACCATATATTGCAGCCAATATAGCTGGGACTACCAATACTGTTTTGTTGAGTTGCCAGCTACCTCAGCTAGTTAGCTGGTGCTCTGTGAGACTCTTTGTGCTTGGGACACAGATCGATGAAGACATGCTTCGCAAAAACGTGTTATCATTTTTAATTTGGAATTTTACTCCCTTCCTTTCCTTAACTTATAATTTTAGTTTATTCAAGCAAAGCCTATCTTCTCCAACTTTTCCCTTTATGATCTAATTTCTTTTATAGGGCCCTTACACACTGACTGAGCACCAGGAGCTAAGAAGAAACGCCATAAAAGCACTCTGCAACGCGGATGTGTCTGAAGGAGTATTTACTGCTGGGAAGGATGTCTCCATGCCCGAAACAACCATAAGGAATCCCCGTAAACCCCTTATGAATCTCGGTGGAAAAAGAGTGTCACAGCGCCCGATCCTTGCCTTCTTCGCCGGACAAATGCATGGTAGGGTCCGTCCAAAACTTGTCAAGTTTTGGCGTAACAAGACCGAAGACATGAGAATTTACGGGCCTCTTCCCAAACTCTCCAGAATGATGTCCTATGCCCAACACATGAAATCAAGTAAATACTGCATTTGCCCAATGGGTTATGAAGTGAATAGCCCCAGGATTGTTGAGGCCATATATTATGAGTGTGTTCCGGTGATCATTGCTGACAATTTTGTGCCTCCTTTTAACGAAGTGCTGAATTGGAACGCTTTCTCCGTGATTGTGGCCGAGAAAGATATTCCCAAACTGAAGGATATTTTATCGGCCATCTCTCTGAGACGATACCGAACCATGCAGACCAATGTGAAGATGTTGCAGAAGCACTTCATTTGGAACCGAATTCCGATCAAATATGATTTGTTCCACATGATTTTGCATTCCATTTGGTTTAGCAGACTTAACCAGATTGAAATACCACAGTCACAATATCTGTAAAATTTTGGGATTTTTTTTTTTTTTTTTTATGGATTGTGTACAGGGCCGGCCCTGACCATAGGCGACCCAGACCACCCGCCTAGGGCCTCCGGTCCAAAGGGACCCCAAATTTTATTTTTTTTTAGTATTTTTAATTTATTTTTTTAAATATTTTTATAATCCTTAAGAAAATTAATTAATTTTTCAGTACAACTCAAAATAAAGCTTAATATAATTATACAATTTAGGGACTCAACCTCAATATTGTTTTTAAAATTTATTTAACAACCCAATTTGTAATAAATCCAAAACCAATTTCACAAGATAGAGCCCCAAAATTTTATATTTCAGTTACTATTACTATATACTCAAAAACAAAAAAAAAATTATTTTTTCAAACTATTATTTTAATAAGGGTTAGAAAATTCTTGTAACATTCGCACAACGTTTAATGACTACACTTGCGGCTGTCGTACTCACTCAACGACAATAATTTTTCACGTGACTATACTTGAGCTTTCGCGACTGTCACACTCAGACACACAACAATAACTTTACACGACAATATCAAGATGAAGGTTGTTTTCAAAATTTTAAATATTAGTATATTTAATGTATTTTTTTTCACAATTATCACTTTTTAAGTTTTTTTTCTGTAAGTTTATTAATACTGAAAAAAGAACAAAATCCTAATTAACTTTTTAAATTCGTAAAACCTTATATATAAGGGATCTTACATTTTATCTTGCCTAGGACCTCTACGTATTTTTGAGATTTCGGGCCGGCCCTGATTGTGTAGTCCGTGACCTTGGGGCGGTACTAGTGTTAAGATGTCGAAGTGCATTGAACAGAGAAGAAGGTTGAATCCTTGGTGGAGAATCCGCGAAATCCGAAATGAGGACTACTCTAATGCAGGTACTACATGATTGCTGTTTTGCATAGCTGATTGTTCATGTTCTTTTTCGATGTCACGAATGCGTTCGATAATTTTTATTTTTATTTTTATTTTTTATTTATATGAAAGGATCCCATCAGGGTATCAAATGACACTGTCATCACTTTCTGAAAAATCAAAGTAAAATTCTCGAAAAGATTTGAGAAAATGACAGTACCCTTTTTATATGTGCTATTATTTTACTTTGTGAATATTGAATGGATGCAATATGTAACAGAAAACAGGATAGAATTGTAGAAAAATATGCTTTTTATTTTTATTTTATTTTAATGAGTATGCACTTATTGTATTTTATCTCTTACAATTGCATTCATATTTATATTTGAATTGCAGCACAGTAGTTAAAGGATGTTCATAAAATATGATAATTGTCTGTGATTAACCCCTCTTCATTTCCTTACTATTTAAGTTCTCCTGTAGCTCAAGAGTTAATTCTAGTGTTCTTAAATTGCAGGTACATGAAGAAGTTCCATAGTTCTAAAATTGAGATCACCTAGCAGTTCAAGAGATCCACTTATTTTTGTAGCATCAGAGTAAAACAAGATAAGGTTCAATGATCCAGATTTATTTTTATTTTATTTTTTTGGTTTTTGTTTTTTTGTTTTTGTATCCATTTTCGTGACTGTTCATGGCGAAGAGAAGAAATCTGACTGAAAGAAAACAAAATGCCTATGTATGTATTGAGACAAAATTACAGTTTTTTTTTTTTTTTTGGATCATCTGGACTATTATGCATAGATCAATTTGATTGTATACTCTTCCTCTCAGTTCATGAGTTACAAAACAAAATTTTTGCAATGATATTTGGCATTTAGTGTTTGGAAATAAAGTGTCATTTCACTTTTGAATTATTTCATTGATCCACAGTATAAAAATTCTATGAGCCAAACAGAGAACCTTTTTCCTTTAGAATTTCAATTCTGCTTCTATGATGGCTTAGCCCATTGATTCTTAATTACTAATCTTTCTACTTGTTCCTTTTCCACCCTTCTCCTTGTTTTGGACAAGATCAAGTATCCCAATATCTGATATGTTGGCCGTAACTATATAGTCCGATCCATTTGCCTATAGTTGAGCTCATAACGCTCCGCTTTTAGAAAGTGTCAATAATAATATAGTTGAGCTCATAACGCTTCATTTTTTGAAAGTGTCAATATTATTATGTAACATTGATTGATGTTCATCTGATATTCACATTGTGTATTATTCTATTCATTTTTTACAAATGCTAATATGGTCACGAAGCATTGATATTTATCCGACACTCATTTTTAAAATCAATATTATCCAAATCCCATATCAATACTCAATTTTAAAATCAATATTATCCAATTTTTTATAAATTGTATGGTATAACCGCGACAATGATTTATGAATACATGTGCGAGATTGAGAGAGCCAGTCCGATGCAATACAACACTATTGCACCACGATTGACAATTCGAATGTGTTGCCTAGGCAAGTCATACCCACCATTAAATAAATAAATAAATAAAACTTGGTGCCCTCCATTACCATATATTAATTCAAAGGGTTTTGTTTTCATCTTATTAGTGTTTATTCTTCTTATTTCCTTTTATAATCAAATCTAATGGTACGGACAAACCAAGTTCCTTTCAGCTTTATTTGGTCCATCTTCACAATTATTATATGAATGTCATTAATCTTCATTGTTATTGATAATGACAAAATCAGAGCTGCTTTCACCTTTATGTGGTTTGACGTTCATGTTGTACATGTGGCCATGTGGGGGCTAAATGAGGCTGCTTTAATGTAAAGCCATTTTACATTACATGGTCATTGCTCAATCACATTGGCTCCTTCATTCCCTTAGCAATTTGAAATTGAAGATGTCCACAGAATCACATATATATATATATGTATGTATATATATATATGTATGTATATTGTTGTTCTGAAAATGATTGCTCTTTATAATTATGATGAACTCAAGTAGACCTACATCATTAAACCGAGTTGGTCCAACTTAAATCCTCACTCACGACCACAATTTGACGTCATAATATTCTCAAACACATACCAAAAAGAACGTTATTTTGAATTATCGAAAAAAAAGAAAAAAAAAAAATCTGTGCGAATTATCGAAAAAAAAGAAAAAAAAAATCTGTGCTAAGTCGATGAAAATGGCTCGAAAAGTCTGCAGCTATTGGTAAATTCAAAGAGTTTGTTCAATTATCAGAATAACGTTACCCATGTTTAAGATTTTCAAGAGAGTTACCAATTTTTAAATAAGATATCAATTGTTAAGTAATTTTTAGAAAAACTGATTTGTACAAAATTTTCTTTCTTATGTTTTTTTGAAAATATTCAAAAATGCTGAATCAAAAGTTATTACTCCTTATAGGTACGTTAAATCATTCATTGGGTGAGTCTCACAAGTACATTTCTCTTTTAATACCAAAAACTCATGGTCAATGCATTGCACTGGACACAAACATGATCAGTACTTCCAATTTATTCAGCAATTCTAGATCAGTTTCATTTTATTTCATCACAAGAAATCAATTCAAATTTTACAACAATTTCTCTAGGCCACAATTTACAAGAGCCTCACATTTTATCCGTAATCCACGAATCCTCATCCAGCTCGAGAAATTTGTTCACCCACTCCAACCCATTGGTGCCTTCGCTAGAGAAATCGAAAAATTCATTCACATCGAAGCTAATCTCCACGTCCCCACTCCCCGTGGTAGCTTGTTTTTCGGGCTCACTAGTACTTGCCACAGTTTTCGTGAGCGTTGTCTCCTGTGATGTCGAAGATACTATTGTCTTGTCCTTTAGATTTATTTTCTTGCTCAAATGAGAATTCCAATAATTCTTTATCTCGTTGTCAGTTCGACCCGGAAGCCTCCCAGCTATCAAAGACCACCTATCAAAAAAAAAAAATAATTAAATAAATAAAACTTAATAAACCATTGCTCAATTTGCTTTATCAAAATTAACCATGCTTAAACACTATACATACATGATGACAAAAAAAAAAAAAAAAACACTATACATACATATATATATATATACATATATATATAAGGTTTGGCGTATTCTCTAACCTGTTTCCTAGTAGCTTATGAAGTCTGAGTATTAAGTCCTCTTCTTCATCAGAAATGTTGCCTCTCTTGATGTTAGGTCTCAGATAATTCAACCATCTCAGTCTACAACTCTTCCCACATCGATTCAAGCCTGCGAAAACCGATATGAAAAAAACGCATCAAGCCTAAAGCTCAAATTCTCTAAACTAACATGTTGGTGATGAATTAGGTCAGTTAAGAGTTCAAGAAACAAATATATATATATATATATATATGTATGTATGTATGTATGTGACTTACCTGATTTGATGAATTAGGTCAGTTAAGAGTTCAAGAAACAAATATATATATATATATATATATGTATGTATGTATGTATGTGACTTACCTGATTTGATTGCTACTGTTTTCCACTTCTTTGCACCATGGATTTCAATGTACTCAGCCAGTTTTTGATCCTCCTCACTTGTCCATGCTCCTTTGTTAAACACCTTCTTAGCTGATTCATCATTCTTTGGAGCCATCTCAAATATATTTATATATATATATGTGTGTAGTTAGTGTGTGTGTTTGTGTGTGTGAGAGAGAGAGAGGATATGCTAGCTGAGAGAGGTAGTGTTTTTGTCAGAGAGAGATGATGTAGTGGAAATGAGAGTGGTAAGAGCTTAAAATATGAAGGGGTTGGCTAGGGAAGTGTTTGGTCAGTCCATTGACTCAAATTCTATCTACCCTTCCTAGTGTGGAAAAAAAGTAAAAAAAAAGCCCAACTACCAGTTATATCAGTTGTGTAAGAATTGGAAGTAGAAAAAAAGAGGTAGATGGTTTTATGGTTCAAATCATTGAAGGGAGTAAAAAGGATGCTTCCAAAACTACAACCTTTTTAAAAGCTGCAACTTGAGGACTTTTCACTCTTTTTTTTTTTATTTTTTTTTATTTGAAGAATCAAAAGCTAGAGCTAATCATATGGAATATTACTCATGATATTCCAAGGAGGATTTGGCTGTTTCCACTTTGGAGTGAGTGGCACAAAAGTTCACAAGTACTCCTTTGTTTGAGGGAAGAAAGTTAGTTATCTGTGTGAAGCCTAGAAAATTATGAGAGAGTTCTATTTTAGAGTATTGATGACAATGTAATGTTGTTTTCTTAGGTTTCCTTTTTTATTTTGGGGCTCATTCATTCATGTATAGACTTTCTTCTTTTTTGGGTGAAGGTGGCTGCAAAGCACTTAATGTGTTCACAGTTGACCATATTGCCATTTAATTTGGATAATGCTTGCCTACCCATCAATGAGGGAAAAAAAAATCAAGAGTCTTTTACTTTATATATATAAATATATATATATATATATATATATATTTTTTTTTTTTTGGGTAAACTTATTTCTTTACATTTTGATTCCTCATTCATTTCAATTTTAAAACGTATAATTATCGTTCTGGAAATTTATATACACAACTGAAGAGACAAATGTTATTCTTATTACCTAATTTTTCTTTTTCTTTTGTTGTTAAAAAATTTGACCTATACAGACTCACATTAAGGACTTCATGGAATTAGGATTATCACGAGGAAGCTCTCTTCAACCTTATGTGAAACTCATTTGAAGGTTTATAATCATCCACATCAATATTTGAATATATTATAATTACAACCATACGGTCATTCATGAAATCTTAAAGTCGTCTAGAAATTTTTTTTTTTTCTTCAGAGGATGAAGAAAGCAATAAGAATCTTGTTCAGCTTAAAATCTTTTCACCTTTTACTTAGAAAGATGAAAAAAATTTAGCACTTTAACTACAAAAAAAGTTCTAACTATCAAAGATGATTTTTCTTGGACCTAGATTCTAAAGAGATCGTCCTTTGAGGATGTTACACGAATTGGTCTCACATCTCATATAACATTAAGTCGCAGACTTGCGGAGGAACAATTATTCGAACCCGTACTTGATACAGTAAATATGATTTATTTTACCAACCAACTCCAGCTTGACTACCGAAATTGAGAAGAGCAAGTACCTAATGTATCTTGAAGAGATGGTGATTCTATACTACAAAATTTGTGGGTGGGTGATGTCAATTAAAAGGAACATTGATACTTCCTAATGTCAAATTGAAAATACTAATCAAGATATTGTCACATGATATATATACCAAACATGGCATATATATATATATATATACCCTATTTCATGTCAAGGTTATAGAACCAAGATTTCTGACTTTAATTAGTATATTCGGATTAGTTGAGAAATTGCATTTTCAGGAAAAACATTGGGTTTCTAAATTGCAACAACCACGTGATCAAATCTCTATCCAAGCTTCTTTAATATTATTTTAACTTTAATAAAATCTCTGATAATAATAAATTATCATATTTTCTCTACCTATGCCCTATAGGCATGTCAAGGTTATAGAACCAAGATTTCTGACTTTAATGTAAATTTGGATTAGTTGAGAAATTGCATTTTCAGGAAAAACATTGGGTTTCTAAATTGCAACAACCACGTGATCAAATCTCCAAGCTTCTTTAATATTAGGAAAAATTAAACAAATTATTCCTGAATTATGATCTAATTGCATACGGTACCTTTTATGTTTCAATAATATCATAAACTACCCTTAAAATCACCTCCGTTGTAACACTTAGCCTTCTGTTCAAAGTCAATGCTGGAAACTTTGTGTATTGGTCAATAAAGGCTGTTTTTGTAATGAACTTCCATTTTTGCCCTCATATCATTGCATGTTCTAATTTTGCATACAAAATTACTTAAATATCCTAATTTTTTTGAATTTATATATAATGTTCCAAAATATGATTTTTTTTTTCGAAAAATATTTTTTTTGCGAAAAAGTATATATTATGTTTCAAAATATGAATTTTTTCTGAAAAATATATATTATGTTCCAAAATATGATTTTTTTTGCAAAAAAGTACTTATTATGTTCTAAAATATGAATTTTTTTTTCGAAAAATAATTTTTTTGCGAAAAAGTATATATTATGTTCCAAAATATGAATTTTTTCCGAAAAATATATATTATGTTCCAAAATATGATTTTTTTGCAAAAAAGTATTTATTATGTTCCAAAATTTGAATTTTTTCCGAAAAATATATATTATGTTCCAAAATATAATTTTTTTTGCAAAAAATTACTTATTATGTTCCAAAATATGAATTTTTTTCCGAAAAATACTTTTTTTGCGAAAAATATATATTATATTCCAAAATATGATTTTTTTTCAAAAAAGTACTTATTATGTTTCAAAATATGAATTTTTTTTCCGAAAAATACTTTTTTTGCGAAACATATATATTATGTTCCAAAATATGATCTTTTCCGAAAAATATATACTATTATGTTCCAAAATATGATCTTTTCTAAAAAATATTTTTTTTGCGAAAAATATATACTATATTCCAAAATATGATTTTTTTCTGAAAATATTTTTTTTTCAAAAAATATATATTATTTTTTCCGAAATAATTCATATTTTGGAAAATAATATTCTCCCTCCGAAAAATAATTTTTGGGGCAAAGTGGACACCGTGGGGGTTAGTTGATAAAACTGGATAGTATAGGGGGTTTCTTGAAATTAACCCTAAAATATAATATAAAACATGGGCTTTTAAGTAAATTCACGCACAAATCTGACTGAGACTGTTCTAAGGGGTAGTAATTGATATTATTCAAACATTAGGAGTACTCTCTGCAATTAGGTCATAGTTTAGGGGTAGTTTGTGTAATTTTCCCTTAATATTATTTTAACTTTAATAGAATTTTTGATAATAATAAATTATCAGATTTTCTCTTCCTAACAGTATTACTTTAATTTAAATACTCTATGCTAATCGTAATTGCCTCTAGCTTACTGAAATTAATATAAAGAGAAACAATATTCACTGGTCCATTTGTTTTTCTTAAGTGTAAAAGAAATTTCTTTGGCATAACTATTGGTAATTATTGTTAGATGGTTTTGTTTTACATCTGATTCAGATGAAAAAGAAAAAAATAATTGAGTTAATAAATATGTGGATATTAACTTTACTTATCAGTTTAAATTTTTAAAAAGATAAAAAATAATTATAATTTTTTATTTATAATAAAAAATATAATTTCATAATTTTTATAACAAAAATGAGAGTGATTTGATTAAAATTTAAAAGTGATTATTGTGGATCTTTATGATCACTTCTAAGAGAAAAAGGCGGTTCGTGAAAACTGATGAAGGTCATTTTAGTAATTATAATGCTACCGATTTTGACAATCGGGCTAACGGAGAGAGTAATTAATTAAATTTGATAGTATAACAGGGTAAAAGGGCAATATGATTTTGATCAATTTAAGATCAAAATAAAACCCATTTGATGATTTAACACTCCGTGAATAATTTCAGAAATTGCCAACATTGTGTATGGGCGTGCGTAAACAGGTTTGGTTGCAGGCATGGCGGATTTAGGATTTGTGATTAGTGGGAGCTAAATGATAAATAACCCAAATTTCAGAATAAAAAATGTATTGCCCACTGGGCATGAATTGGATCTATGCCTGGTTGCAGGTGATGGTCATGGGATTGCATACGGTTTGGTTTCGGTAAACTGAACCAACTTTTTTTTTGGTTTTATTGTGCTTGATGGTGATGAGACTAAGATTTTATTTGATATAATTTTTGCTTATGATTTTCCGCAGAATAAAAAGATAAACACAAGTTATTTTGAGAAGCTGATATCCCTAACTTTTTTAAAATGTTATTTCAAGGTTCAGAAGTTCTTCTAAAAATTTTGTCAAACATCACTTAAAATATTTTTTCTCTCCAAAAAACCAAAAACATCGTTTAAAAAATCATTACCTGAATAGTAAATATTGCATTTTGGGGTGGAGACAAGTGGTCGTGTATATTAAACACTTGGTTGGGCCTTATAGAACAAATTTTAACTTCAATTTTAGAAAAAATTATAAATATCATAAAATATTCCTTTTGTTTCCTTTTTAGTAGACAAGAATCCAAGATATGACTTTTCTACTTGTTTGTTCATGTATATTCTAACCCCTTAATTTACAAAAGGGTTATTTGCATTCACACCCCCTCAATTATTAATTAATTTCACTCAGAAAGTGATTAACGCGAATGTTAGCCACTTGCCCCCTCAACTTTCATTTTCCTTGCAAACACACTCCTCCTAAAGCTTTGAAAAGTCATGAATACCCATGTCCTGTCTGAGTTATTACATATCTTCGTGTGAAATGTCCTCTTTGCCCTTAACCCTAATCTTTACACCTACCCCCCGCCCCAACCACCCTCATTGCACCCGTCATCCATATTCTCTCCAGAGAGAGAAAGTCTCAACTAAAATTCATTTCCTCTATTCTCTCTCTACAATCTTTACAATTTTCTCTCTAATCTTCAGCTCATATAGACGAAATCGACGAATATATACACAAAGTCATCTCATATACACAAAATCTAACCTATATTCATGGTCTTTGTGTGAAAAGATCATAGATTATTGGGGTTAGGTTTTGTTCGTTCGATATAGGGTTTATTTCGGTCTTGATCTACTCTTAAATCCTTAAGATTTGATCTTAAATCTCTTTATTTCGTTGTGTTTTTTTATGGTTTTCGACGGATCACTCTTTATTTCGCTGTTTTGGTATGATATCATCTCCTAGCATAAGTATTTTTCTATTTCTTTTGATTTCGAACAATTTTTTCACAGTTTCTTTTCAAAATCTAACCTAATATTTATGTTTTTTTATAGATCGAGATATTTGGTGTTGATCTGACTATTAGTTGTTCGATATTTGGGTCTCGGCTTCTTCAGCTTGGATTCTTTGTTATTTTGATACAGAAAATCTAACCTAACCTAATATTTATGGAATTTTAGATTTTTAATGGCAAGATATTTTTATTGTGTATATATTTGGGACTGTTTGTTGCTTGCATGTTGTTTAATGACAAGATTTAGTGTTGATCTGACTTTTTGTTGTTCTATATATATTTTTTAATTTGTTTTTTTTTATGAAAGTTGGGACTGTTTTGGGTGTTATGATATTGATATGGTGAAAACAATTGTTAGTTTTTGAAAGTTTGGACTGTTTGTTGCTTGCATGTTGTTTAATGACAAGATTTGGTGTTGATCCGACTGTTTGTTGTTCTATATATTTTTTTAATTTGTTTTTTTTTTATGAAAGTTGGGACTGTTTTGAGTGTTATGATATTGATATGGTGAAAACTATTGTTAGTTTTTGAAAGTTGGGACTGTTTGTTGCTTGCATGTTGTTTAATGACAAGATTTGGTGTTGATCCGACTGTTTGTTGTTCTATATATATATATATTTTTTTTGATTAAAGTTGGGACTGTTTTGGGTGTTATGATATTGATATGGTGAAAAAAATTGTTAGTTTTTGAAAAGAATTTAAAATTTTTTTTTTGCTTGCATGCTTTTTAATGATAGGAAAATGGTACCTTGTGAATAAATTTTTTTTTTTAATTTTTAATTTTATTTTTATGAAAGTTGTGACTGTTTTAGGTGTTATGATATTGATATGGTGAAATTTGTTAGTTTTTTAAAATAATTTTTTTTTTAATTTTTTGAAGCTTGCATGCTCTTTAATGATAGGAAAATGGTACCTTGTGAATAATTTTTATTTTTTTTATTTTTTATGAAAGTTGGGACTGTTTTTGGTGTTATGATATTGATATGGTGAAAATTGTTAGTTTTTTAAAACAATTTTTTTAATTTTTTTGAAGCTTGCATGCTTTTTAATGATAGGAAAATGGTACCTTGTGAATAATTGTTTAATTTTTTTAATTTTAATTTTTTTTTTTGATGAAAGTTGGGACTATTTTGGGTGTTATGATAATGATATGGTGAAAATTGTTAGTTTTTGACAACAATTGTTTTAATTTTTTTGAAGCTTGCATGCTCTTTAATGATAGGAAAATGGTACATTGTGAATAATTTTTATTTTTTTTAATGAAAGTTGGGACTGTTTTAGGTGTTATGATATTTATATGGTGAAAATTGTTAGTTTTTGAAAATAATTTTTTTAATTTTTTTTTCATTGCATGTTCTTTAATGATAGGAAAATGGTACCTTGTGAATCATTTATTTTATTTTATGAAAGTTGGGATTGTTTTGGGTGTTATGATATTGATATTGTGAAAATTATTAGTTTTTGAAAATAATTCTATAATTTTTTTGAAGCTAATGGTACATTGTGAATAATCCCTAAACCCTAAATTAACCTAATCCCTAAACCCTAAATTACCCTAACCCCTAAACCCTAAATTAATTTAATCCCTAAGCCCTAAATTAACCTAAATCCTAAACTCTAAATTAACCTAAACTCTAATTAACTTAAACATAATTAATTTAAACATAATTAACTTAAACCCTAATTTACTTTTTAAACATAATTAAAACTTAAACCCTAATTAACACTTAAACATAATTAACTTAAACCCTAATTAACTTATTAAACATAATTAATACTTAAACATAATTAACTTAAATACTAATTAGGTTTGTTAATTATTTTTAGGTTTGTTTATCCACAGAGAATGGGCAGACTTCATAACATAGTCTTTCAGTTTGAATGACACACATACCTATTGACAGATGTAGATGTTGATATATTTGGTTTTATGGATCTGTATTCTGTTGCATATAACTTCATAACAAATGATAAAACTACTCAATGTTCAAAAGGGGTCATGCTTCACTTATTTTGTACAATCCCTGGTCAAACTATAAAATGAAGCTAACTCTGGAAGAAGACATTATCATATTGTTTCAGCTAAAATCATATGAAAAATTCATAAATATCCTAGTTGAGAAAGATGAACCTAATAATGTTGAATCCTCTGTGGATGCTCCAAAAGCTCCAATCACTATAGACACTGAATATGATTTTGAGTCAAAATCAGAGGATAGTGAATATGAAGTGAAAACTAATTATAGTTTTGAGGATAATGATGATGACTTTAACGATAGTGAAGAAGGGGGCTTAGGGTTTGAGAAACTTAATGATGAACCTAAAGATGAACAAGTAGACAGTGAGAGTGTCCTATCTGATTACAGTGATGATATTGAACTTGTTGAAAATAATGGGGATGAATCTAGGTCTAAAACATTAAATTTTGTTAACCTTAATGGTAAAGTGTTTGCATATTCACATGGAGGTAAGATTCAATTTGAAGTTAATCACATTTTTGATGATGTAAAACACTTTAGAACAATTCTAAAAGAATATTCAGTCCAAAAGGGGTTTAAACTTGTCATGGAGAATAATGATAAGTGTAGGGTGACCTCTAAATGTGGCAATCCAGGATGCAAATGGAGAATACAGGTTAGTGTCTTGGGTGATCAAGTAACATACAGAGTTAAAACAATGGGCCCTCAACACACCTGCATCAGAACCACTAAAAACAGAGTTGTTACATCAATTTTGTAATATCCCGTATTTAAATAATTATGTTATTTATTTATTTATTTTGGATGGCATGGTGGGTATTTTAAATTATTGAGTAAGGGTACTCTAGTCATTTTATAACTATTAGGTAAGTTGGTTATTATGGGATCTGATAAGGGCATATTAGTCATTAAGACGAGTGACAGGATGGTTATTGTGGCAGATCTAGGGGCATTATGGTCATTCGCCATAACCTAGCTCCCCCTATATAAGCATAAGGATATTCAGCCTATTATCTCAAGACTATGAAGAATTCAGACTTCTCTCTTCTTAGTCACTCACCTATATACGTATACACACACATATATATATATAGATAGAGAGAGATCTAGAGAGAGAGAAAATATTTGGTTCAGATCTGGATTCGGGGTGTAGTAAGCTCTCCAAATCAGGCAAGACATATGTTCTACTCTTCCTCTTTGTACTAGAATTCGTAACCTTTGTTTGGTACTCCTATAAACTGTTATACATTAATTTCGTATATGTATGCTTATGAGTATTAGTATGTTCAATTATGTATTGATATATAGTTATATGAACATGTATGTGTAGATCCGTAACTATATATGTATATATGTAGTTATATGAACATATATGTATAGATCCGTAGCTATATGTATGGATATGTAGTTATATGAACATGTATGCGTAGATCCGTAACTATATATGTAGTTATACGAACATGTATGCGTAGATCCGTAACTATATATGTAGTTATACGAACATGTATGTGGAGATCCGTAACGATATATGTATATATGTATAGATCCGTAGCTATATGTATGGATATGTAGTTATATGAACATGTATGCGTAGATCCGTAACTATATATGTAGTTATACGAACATGTATGCGTAGATCCGTAACTATATATGTAGTTATACGAACATGTATGTATAGATCCGTAGCTATATGGTTATATGTATAGATCAGTAGCCATATGAGCATATATGTATAGATCCGTAATTATGTTAAAAACATATGTATAGATCTGTTATAATATGTTGGTATTTACGTATATATATGATGATATATATTATGTTATACATATATGTATAGATCCGAAAGTATATGTATAAATCATGTGTATATGGATAGAATTGTGATATTTATAACCACTCATGTATAGATCGGTTATAGTAGGTTTTGATTCATGATTACATATGATAGTATATATTCTGTTTATACGTATATACATTTACTTGTAGTCATATGTACAGATCTGTTTTACCATGTTCATGTCCATAAATATATACGCAATTTATTATATTCTGTGTAGACTTGTATGAATTTATATGTTATTATAAGTCACCACGAATTATACTAAAATATGTATATTCGACCGTATAAATGAATAGTTTTGACCGTATAAATATACCGTATTTCCTGGCGCTGGGGCGCTGCCCCAGACCCCGCCAGGGGGGCGCTCAGGAAAGGTCGCCCCCCCCCCCCCGGACCCCCCAGGCTCGACTTTTCCAATTGTTATACATCCCCGAATAAAGAATACAAGTGAATTAATAAATTCGTAAAATCATAAGATTTAATTAAAAGGAATATGGTCGGGAGATTTAAAAAGGAACCACAAGTAGGCTGACTAATAAACGCAGTCTCACTAGTACCGCGGGACTTGGATGAGTTGTCACGGCATGGCTGAGTTGCCGGGTACGTGGTTATGGTTGGAAATGGAGATGATGGAAATTTG
The DNA here is from genome assembly GCA_963922005.1 of Cornus suecica. Lineage (NCBI taxonomy): Eukaryota > Viridiplantae > Streptophyta > Magnoliopsida > Cornales > Cornaceae > Cornus > Cornus suecica. The sequence goes on from OY998245.1 coordinate 55,393,784, forward strand.
ACTTATGGAAGGAATTTATGGTATTTGTTTTATATCTTCACGGTGGTATTTTAGTAAAATAAATAAATAAATAAATAGAAGTAATGAATTTAATTATATTTTTATGGTGGTATTCTAGGGAATATAAAGTATAGTAAGGTATATTAATATTTATTAATATTTTTGGGATAGGTGTCACTGGGAAAGGGGATGGTTTTTAGTACTCTGTTTGGGATCATGTAGAGATGTACTTGCTCGTGGGTTTGACCCACCTTTGTTGATATTTCAGGTCCTCGGAAATTGCATCCGCAGGGTTGAGGATTTGTCTCTCCTGTATTCTCGGTCCAGCAGTTTCCTTCCACTACAGGGTAGGAATTCAGTCTTGTTGTGGTTAAAATAAGTTTGTGTGGTCTAGGGGTCCATGTTATGGGATTCCCAAGTTGTATAAATTTGAACTTAAGTTATTTCAAAGATGTATTGGGTGTGGGATCTTTCCTGTATAAGTGGTATCATCAACTCTTATTATCTTATCTTTATTTTATGTCTTATCATCTGTGCTTATTTTTGTCAATTGAAGATACTCATAGTTTTTGTGTATGGGCCTGGCCAACCTATGCATGGAAATTGTGGGTGTTACAATTGGTATCAGAGCACTCCAGGTTCAAGTGTCCTAGGGATGTCTTGTCAGTCTTCCGCGTTACGTATTCTGATATTTGGAGCCTAAATTTAGGACTCGTTGTATTCTTTTAAGTTAGTGGATGTGGTATTAACAACTCATATAATCGTTATTTCAGTATGCCGCCGCGTAGAAGGAGGAATGTTAATCAGATTCCAGACCCTGTACCAGAAGGGAATGTTCCACTTCCTCCAAATCTCTCCGAAATAATTGCTCAGGCAGTAGCTGCAGGAGTGGCAACCGTTCTGCAACAACAACAGTTTCATCCACAACCTCCTTTACAGGCACATGTCCCAGAGCCTGTCATGCCAGATAATGGGTGGGATAGAATGCGTATTGCTTTCCTGAGAGGCAATCCGCCCGAGTTTTCAGGATCCACTGAGGTCACAGTAGCGCACCAGTGGAAAAAGGATATTAAACACCATTTGCGCATGATTCAATGTACGGAGATCTAAAAGCAGTTATTAGCTACATTCAAACTGGTAGGAGATGTTTTGCAACGGTGGGAATCAGTCACTACTACTGAAGAGAGAGCCACAATGACGTATGATCAGTTTCAAGTCCGATTTGATGAGAAGTACTTCCCGTTTGCGGTCAGGGCAACCAAGAGGAGGGAGTTTCTTGGTTTACAACAGGGGGAGAAAACTGTTGTTGAGTATGAACAGGAATTTACAAATTTGTCATTATTTGCACTGGAGGAGGTTAATACAGAAGAGAAAAAAAGGCATGCTTTTGTGAATGGGCTGGCATGGAATATTCGGTAACTGATAGTGGGTAATCCAGCTTACACCACTTATACTCAGGTGATGGATGCAGCTTTGCAGCATTGCCAGATTCGAAGGGACTATAGAAAAACAAAAGGAGAGAAACGAAATAACAAGGAATCCACTAGCCAGATCGTGGAAAAAGAAAATGGTCATAATGGTAAACACAGTGATAGAAGCAGATTCCAGGGACACCAGTCTTGGAAGAAACAAAGGGGTAATGCTGAGACCAGCAAGGAGATGTCTACTCATCAGGGACAACTAGGAGGAGCACCTCAGAATGCACATGGACAACAACAGGCACAGAAGAAACCTATGGGTCCTTTTAGGGGGCATTGTTATGCGTGTGGGGAGTATGGGCACTCTGCCAAGAGGTGTCCCAAGGCTACTCTAGGGCAGCAGGGACAGACCAGTCAGCAGGGACAGAGACAGCCACCACCATTTCTGGCACCACAGTTTCCCCACATTCAGGGCCCGAACTATCTAGCACTACCAGCACCTCCACTACCTCAGGGGCAGTCTCAGCCACAACTTCATTTTGGCAGGGTCTACAACGTCATGCCACAGGACGTTCAGGCACCACGTGCTATCGAGGGTATGTTTCCTATTTATGGTAGACTTGGTCGAGTACTTTTTGATACTGGTGCATCACATTCTTTTGTATCGCGCTCTTTTGTTGCTCTATCTGGTTTACTGACCCAGCCTAGTAGTCAACCTCTCAGTGTTTCGACGCCATTAGGTGTTGATGCAGTTTTACGAGAAAGATGTGCACAAGTACCTATTGAGATTGGCAAGCTTACATTTTCTGCTGATTTATTAGTTCTTGACATGCTTGCTTATGATGTGATACTTGGGATGGATTGGTTATCTCACTACCATGCACAGTTAGACTGTCGTGGTAAGACGATAGTCTTTGCGATACCAGGACATGAGATGTATTTGATTGTTGCACCTCGATCTTATGGAGGGTCTAGTACACAGTTGTTCTATATTGAGGCAGAGACTCAGGACCACACGACTATATCTATTGATAGTATTCCTATAGTACGTGATTTTCAGGACATATTTCAGGAGATTCCAGGGCTACCTCTAAGTCGTGAGATCGACTTTGTTATTGACTTAGCTCCAGGCACCCGACCTATTGCTAATGCACCATACCGGATGGCACCAGTGGAGATGCGTGAGCTAAAGGATCAGATTCAACAGCTTCTCAGTCAGGGTTTCATTCGCAGGAGTACCTCACCCTGGGGAGCACCAGTATTGTTCGTAAAGAAGAAGGATGGTTCTCTTCGTCTTTGTATTGACTACAGGGAGCTGAATAAAGTCACAATTAGTAACAAGTATCCACTGCCTAGGATTGATGATTTATTTGATCAGTTGAGGGGAGCCACCCACTTATCCAAAATAGACTTGAAGTCGGGGTATCACCAGCTTCATGTCACGGAGCAGGATGTACCCAAGACAACATTCCTCACTCGATATGGGTCATATGAATTTCGGGTCATGCCTTTTGGACTCACCAACGCTCCAGCTGTTTTCATGGATCTGATGAATAGAGTATTTCGACCATTTTTGGATCAGTTTGTCATCGTGTTCATAGATGACATCTTGATCTATTCTAAATCAGAGGATGATCATGCCAGACATTTATGGATAGTGTTGCAGACACTAAGAGATCATCAACTTTATGCCAAGTTTGAAAAGTGTGCTTTCTGGCAGAAAGAAGTAAAGTTTTTGGGGCATGTAGTGTCAGAAAAGGGGCTAGCGGTGGATCCAGCGAAAGTCTCACCGGTCCTGGAATGGGGACAACCTACCTCACCTACAGAGATTCGCAGCTTCCTGGGTTTGGCTGGATATTATCGCAGGTTTATTCAAGGCTTTTCGAAGATCGTCGGTCCTCTTACCCACTTGACTAAGAAAGGAGTGCCGTTTATTTGGGATGATCACTGCCAGACAGCCTTTGATGAATTGAAGTCAAGATTGACATCCGCACTTGTTCTAGCTACACCACAGAGTGGAATTGAGTATCTTGTCTTTACAGATGCCTCATTGCAAGGTTTGGGTTGTGTATTGATGCAGGAGGAGAGGCCAGTATCCTATGATTCGCGTAAGCTCAAGCCGCATGAGCTCAACTACCCAACACATGATTTGGAACTAGCAGCAGTTGTTTTTGCACTAAGAATTTGGCGGCACTATCTGTTAGGTGAGACTTTCAGACTGTTCAGTGATCACAAAAGTCTGCAGTATTTATTCACGCAGAGGGAACTGAATATGAGGCAGCGCAGATGGCTGGAATTTGTAAAAGATTATCACTTCTCCATTCAGTACCATCCAGGAAAGGCTAATGTAGTGGCAGACGCTCTCAGTCGTCGACCCTATGCTAGTCTTTCAGCGTTGTTCGAGACGGAGTGGAATGCACTGAGAACAGTGGATGATTTAGCTAACGCTTTTGCGGCATTTGTTGTGGTGACGCCTGCTATTATTCGGAGGGTAGTCAAGGCCCAACAAGTGGATCAGCAGTGCATTACTAAAGTTATGGAATCGACATCTGGGGAGATTCTTTTCTACTCAGTTGACTCCGATGGAGGCTTGAGGTACAAGGGACGATTGGTTGTTCCTCCTACAGAGGACTTAAGAAAAGATGTGATGCGAGAGGCTCATAACTCTCCTTTTGCAGTGCATCCTGGAGGAGATAAGATGTACCAGGATATGAAGCGCCAATTTTGGTGGGCTGGTATGAAAAGAGATGTTGCTATTTTTGTCTCCACATGCAGTACTTGCCAGATGGGGAAGATTGATCACCAGAAGCCACCGGGGTCATCACAGCCACTTCCAGTGCCTGAGTGGAAATGGGAGAGCATTTCCATGGATTTCATTCAGGGATTGCCTACTTCTCCTCAGAACCATAACTCCATATGGGTGATTGTTGATAGACTTACTAAGTCTGCTCATTTTCTACATGTTCGTTCTTATTTTACATCGGAGCAGTTGGCAAAGCTTTACATCGCGGAGATAGTGAAGCTTCATGGGATTCCTTTATCTATTGTGTCGGATAGAGATCCGAACTTTGTATCTGGGTTTTGGGCGACTTTTCAGCAGGCCTTGGGAACAGAGTTGCATCTGAGTACAGCTTACCACCCGCAGACAGATAGTCAGACTGAAAGGGTTAACCAGATTTTGGAAGATATGCTTCGAGCTTGTGTCCTTGATTTCAAGGGCAACTGGGAGTTCTACTTGCCGCTGTCAGAGTTTTCCTACAACAATAGTTACCAGAAGACCATCGGTATGGCACCTTTTGAGGCCTTGTATGGTCGACTGTGTAGATCTCCAGTATGTTGGATAGGAGTTGGAGAAAGCAAATTCCTGGGTCCTGAGTTCATCAAGGATACTTCAGAGAAGATTACTCTTATTCGAGACCGTATGAAGACTGCTCAGAGTAGGCAGAAGAGTTATGCTGATCGTCGGACCCGAGCCTTAGAGTTCAGAGTGGGAGATCAGGTTTTACTAAAGGTGTCCCCCATGAAGGGAGTGATGAGATTTGGGAAGAAAGGGAAACTATCACCTCGCTTTGTAGGTCCTTTCATGATTACCGACAGGATTGGACCAGTGGCTTATCGCTTAGCTTTACCTGATCATATGCACAGGGTGCATAACGTTTTTCATGTTTCTATGTTGCGGTGATTTCTCCGTGATGATGATGTCTATCAGCATATAGATGTGGGAGAAATTGAGTTGCAGCCGGATGCGACATATGTGGAGCAGCCTTATCGCATTCTGGATCGTAAGGATCAGGTACTCCGCTCGAAGGACATTCCCCTTGTACGTATTCAGTGGAGTCACCACAACGAGGCAGAGTCTAGTTGGGAAAGGGAAGATGAGGTTCGTGCTATGTATCCGGAGTTATTCATTTCAGGTATGTGCTGAATTCCGGGGACGGAATTCCATTATTAGGGGGGAAGAATGTAATATTCCGTATTTAAATAATTATGTTATTTCTTTATTTATTTTGGATGGCATGGTGGGTATTTTAAATTATTGAGTAAGGGTACTCTAGTCATTTTATAACTATTAGGTAAGTTGGTTATTATGGGATCTGATAAGGGCATATTAGTCATTAAGACGAGTGGCAGGATGGTTATTGTGGCAGATCTAGGGGCATTATGGTCATTCGCCATAACCTAGCTCCCCCTATATAAGCATAAGGATATTCAGCCTATTATCTCAAGACTATGAAGAATTCAGACTTCTCTCTTCTTAGTCACTCACCTATATACGTATACACATATATATATATATAGATAGAGAGAGATCTAGAGAGAGAGAAAATATTTGGTTCAGATATGGATTCGGGGTGTAGTAAGCTCTCCAAATCAGGCAAGACATATGTTATACTCTTCCTCTTTGTACTAGAATTCGTAACCTTTGTTTGGTACTCCTATAAACTGTTATACATTAATTTCGTATATGTATGCTTATGAGTATTAGTATGTTCAATTATGTATTGATATATAGTTATATGAACACGTATGTGTAGATCCGTAACTATATATGTATATATGTAGTTATATGAACATATATGTATAGATCCGTAGCTATATGTATGGATATGTAGTTATATGAACATGTATGCGTAGATCCGTAACTATATATGTAGTTATACGAACATGTATGCGTAGATCCGTAACTATATATGTAGTTATACGAACATGTATGTGGAGATCCGTAACGATATATGTATATATGTATAGATCCGTAGCTATATGTATGGATATGTAGTTATATGAACATGTATGCGTAGATCCGTAACTATATATGTAGTTATACGAACATGTATGTATAGATCCGTAGCTATATGGTTATATGTATAGATCCGTAATTATGTTAAAAACATATGTATAGATCTGTTATAATATGTTGGTATTTACGTATATATATGATGATATATATTCTGTTATACATATATGTATAGATCCGAAAGTATATGTATAAATCATGTGTATATGGATAGAATTGTGATATTTATAACCACTCATGTATAGATCGGTTATAATAGGTTTTGATTCATGATTACATATGATAGTATATATTCTGTTTATACGTATATACATTTACTTGTAGTCATATGTACAGATCTGTTTTACCATGTTCATGTCCATAAATATATATGCAATTTATTATATTCTGTGTAGACTTGTATGAATTTATATGTTATTATAAGTTACCACGAATTATACTAAAATATGTATATTCGACCGTATAAATGAATAGTTTTGACCGTATAAATATACCGTATTTCCTGGCGCTGGGGCGCTGCCCCAGACCCCGCCAGGGGGGCGCTCAGGAAAGGTCGCCCCCCCCCCCCGGACCCCCCAGGCTCGACTTTTCCAATTGTTATACATCCCCGAATAAAGAATACAAGTGAATTAATAAATTCGTAAAATCATAAGATTTAATTAAAAGGAATATGGTCGGGAGATTTAAAAAGGAACCACAAGTAGGCTGACTAATAAACGCAGTCTCACTAGTACCGCGGGACTTGGATGAGTTGTCACGGCATGACTGAGTTGCCGGGTACGTGGTTATGGTTGGAAATGGAGATGATGGAAATTTGACTTATGGAAGGAATTTATGGTATTTGTTTTATATCTTCACGGTGGTATTTTAGTAAAATAAATAAATAAATAAATAGAAGTAATGAATTTAATTATATTTTTATGGTGGTATTCTAGGGAATATAAAGTATAGTAAGGTATATTAATATTTATTAATATTTTTGGGATAGGTGTCACTGGGAAAGGGGATGGTTTTTAGTACTCTGTTTGGGATCATGTAGAGATGTACTTGCTCGTGGGTTTGACCCACCTTTGTTGATATTTCAGGTCCTCGGAAATTGCATCCGCAGGGTTGAGGATTTGTCTCTCCTGTATTCTCGGTCCAGCAGTTTCCTTCCACTACAGGGTAGGAATTCAGTCTTGTTGTGGTTAAAATAAGTTTGTGTGGTCTAGGGGTCCATGTTATGGGATTCCCAAGTTGTATAAATTTGAACTTAAAGTTATTTCAAAGATGTATTGGGTGTGGGATCTTTCTTGTATAAGTGGTATCATCAACTCTTATTATCTTATCTTTATTTTATGTCTTATCATCTGTGCTTATTTTTGTCAATTGAAGATACTCATAGTTTTTGTGTATGGGCCTGACCAACCTATGCATGGAAATTGTGGGTGTTACAAATTTTCATTACTAAAAAGCTTAGAAGACATTCAAAAATCAACTTGAAATAACTTTAGAGACTTTGGGGGCAGAAGTTAGGGAGGAATTTCAGGTTAATTGTACTGAAACATGTCTAAGGAGAGCAAAAAACAAAACTTTAAATGAAAATCAAGGAACACATGCTGGGTCATATAGTAAACTGTGGCAATATGCTCATGAGGTATATAAGACAAATCCTGGTTCATTATTCTTTATAAAACCTTCAACAGATCAACCACCAAGATTTAAGAGAGTTTTTATGTCATTTGGGGCTGCCATTAATGGGTTTAGGGGTGGCTGCAGACCACTCATTGGTGTGGATGGTTGTTTCTTAAAGGATCTCTTTGGGGGTTGAAATTACTTAGAAGACGGTGAAATAAGCTTAGAGGGGGGAGGGGGGTGAATAGACTTTTTATGAATTAATTGATAAATTAATATTTTAATTGCAGAATTGTTAATTTTAATTCTATTCGATCACAATATAAACAACACAATAATAAATATAAATGAAGAAAATAAATCAGAGACGACACCAATATTTTTACGTGGAAAAACCTTGGAAAACTCCAAGTAAAAAACCACGGATACGCTCGGGTATCGATGCACTATGAATGAAGAAATACAAGACTCTATGAAGTTTTAGACTTACAAATCACTCTGATCTGCCTTTCTCCACTCGACGTCTGATAGTCTTGAATCACTCGCGCTCTACGAAGCTCTCGCTCCGATCTTCGTACTCTGACGACTCTGTTTCTCAACGGATCAAAGAACTATGAAGTCTCCTGCTTTGATCAAGGTGGTGTGATGATTTTTCAGCAACTAGATCATCCAATTGTGTATAATGATCTTCGGTGTAGAAGCACAATTGGAAAATCTCAAACCAAGAGAGAACTAGAAAATATATAATCACTCAATAATTTTCCCTTTCTAAATATCTCTGTAGAATAATATGAATCTGTAAAAGAATTGCAGAAATCTCAAAAAGCCACAAGCCACCCCCTTCTCTTAGGTTTAACTCATATATATAGAGAATAGTCTTCAATTAATGGTAATAATCTTTTTCCAATTAGAATTCGTATTTCCACCATTTAAATCTTCCAAATATATATAAATATGTCAATGATAGTCCAATATACTGATAATAGCTTCTAATCACGTCCCAAAGTGGTTAAGAATCAATTACATAGCAGAATAAACCTTCCCAAAAATAATTCGTCGGTGGCGGTTCTACCGAGTACTCGGTGAACACCCAACAGTTCACAAAACGCTCTGGAGGATTTCATCACTTTTGCGCAAACGGCCGCAAGTTCGTACTTTACCGAGTACTAGGGAACACTCCCACTGAGTACTTAGTGGAACAAAATAGAAATTTCTTTGAAATTGTTTCTCCATTGCAGTACCACTTCCAGCAATTGTTCCACTGAATATCTTTTGTATCTTCACCACTTTGTACACATATTTGACGCTTAACAACTCAATCTAAAACACCAAAACTCTCAACATGATTTTTGATCAGAATAATGTCATTGCATAAATAAATATTCTTACAGGGGTATACTCATTAGTGTTGTGGGACTAGATGGGAATAATGGACTGTATCCATTTTCTGTGGGTGTGGTTGAATTTGAAAACAAGGATAGCTGGACATGGTTCTTAGACCATCTCCACAAGATAACTGGTGATGATTCTAGCAATGAAGTGCCTTAGACCATCATAAGTGATGGTCAGAAGGGCATTCTACTTGCAATTGATGAACTATACCCTAATGCATTTAAGATGAGGTGTTGCAAGCATATTTATGCTAACTTTAGGTCTTTACACCATGGGTTGAGATTTAGGAGACTGTTTTGGGAAGCTGCACAGAGTTATAATGAGTTGGACTTTAAAACAACAATGAAAAAAATTTAGAACACAAGTCAGGAAACATATAATTGGTTAATTGATCATCCAATTAAAACATGGGCAAGATAAAAATTTGATTTAATGGGAAAATGTGACTTTGTAACCAACAATGTTGTTGAATCATTTAACTCTTGGCTAAAGCAAGTGAGGGGAAAACCAATAACAAAATGTTTGGATGGGATCAGAACCAAGTTGATGTCTAAATTCCAAAAAAAGGTTCAGCAAGAGTGGTCAATGGGAGTTTGTGGTTCCAAAAATCAGAAACAAACTTAATCAAAACCTTTCAAAATTTGGTTGTTGTCAATTGATATGGCCTGGGGGAGACATGTATGAGGTTACTGAGGAGTTGAACATGAAATACATAGTTGACCTTAAAAATCATACCTGTTATTGTGGGGAATTTCAGTTGACTGGTGTACCTTGTAGGCGTGCATTACTTGGAGAAGGGAACCTATAGAGGACTATTGTGATGAGTATTTTACTAACTATGTGTATGGAAAAGCTTATAGGCACCTCATTTATCCCATGCACCATGAAAGTTTATGGGAAGAAGTGGATAAGTTGCCTTTAGATCCCCCAGAACTGAGGAGGCCAACTGGCAGACCTAGGGTGGCTAAGAGGAGGGAGGGGATGAGGGAGGAGAATGAACCAACAACAACAAAAAGGTCCACAGTCATGACTTGTAGCATGTGCAAAGCTATTGGCTACAATAAAAGTGGGTGTAAAAGATTTCCAAATAACAGCCAGGGCAAAACTAGAGGTCCACAGTCATCTGCAAGGACTTCATCAACAGCAGCAGCAACAACAGCTCTACCACCAAGAAAGAAGTTAAAAGTGGCAAGGAAAGGCAAATGACCAAAGACAAGATCAGCAACCCAACAACACCAGCAACTTCATCACAGAGATCTTTGTCCACTGTAAATTTAAATTCTTTTGATATTCAATTGTTTTAACATTGTAGGGTTCGCAAGTTTTTAGATGATGCGAAGATAGTTTCTACATCAGTAAAATAATCAACAATGATGTTTTTATTGCTTTTTTTGGTTTGCTTTACAGAGAAAATGAAGGAAAAGATAGCAAGTACAAGTGATTGAGAAATTCTCTCTCTCTCTAGGAATTTCTCTCTCTAAGTCTTCCCCCAAAAGTCCTCCTCAAATGAGCTCTCGCACATCTATTTATAGACTTGAGTGTCCAGTAATCCTCACGGACTTGTATTGCCACGTCAGCATCTGTCTCGCAACATGGTTTCTGTGTACCAATCCGCGAGAAAAGTAACTTGCACAGTATCATCTCGCGCATTTGCCTACGCGAAACGGATTCGCGTAATCTCATGCGCGGATTTATACAGTGCTCCATAAATACCTTGCACAGTGTTATTTCGCATTTCGACTATGCGAAACAGATTCGCGTAATCTTATGCATAGGTCATGATGTGCGCCATGCCCCGTGATCCGCGCCTATTTCATCACGGATCTAATTTATCCTTAGCCAAGGATGCCGTTATAGCTTTGCTGGGTCATGACCAATCATGCATGTCTTGGTCATGTCCCTGAATACTATCGGCCTCTCTAAGGTACTCTTGCTTAGGATGGTGTAAATAAGGTCGCGACCCACTATTTACTCATCCCTAGCATTTCCCCTAGATTCTGAGTAGTACTCCCTACGCGAGCAACATATAGGGTTATGAGTTTCTAATGCGAGCTATAAAACACATCAGCCCCTCATTCCTCCCTCTGTATAATGCAAGCTCTTGCGTAAAACCATATCTGGGCTATTTCTCCAAGTAATCAATTATTTGGGCCAATCTCCCAAATAATCTTTTACTTGGGCCGGTTTCCCCAAATATTCCAATCCTGGGCCATATCCCAGATAATTAAAGCCTTGGGCCATATCCCAAATAAATAAGCCTTGGGCCATATCCTAAATAATTAAAGCCTTGGGCCATATCCCAAATAAATAAACCTTGCGGATTAGTTTTCTCGCGAGTTACCACCTTTACAAACATTTCTAACTGTTTTATTCACTCAAAAAATATGTTAATGATGTAGGTTGATGGTGGTGATAGTTCACAACAATGACAATCAACACTAGCATTAACCCCTGCCCAAGCTAGTTGTTCTAATATATATTTCCTAAACTGTTTTAATATTAGCATTATTTTTTTCATAACTATAAAATATTCTTGTTGTTTTATAATATTTTTGTGAAACTTTCAATTGTAGATTCCAACTGGGCAATGTGGCTCAAGATCTCATTGGGCACAATGGTGACATTGGTAAAAACATATCTTATGTTGTTTTTTATATATTTTGGACATGGACTGTAGATGGCTCATTTTGGACAGTTTTTGGATAGTTGTTTTCATGGATAGTGTAGTGACTATTTTTTGATTGTTTTTGTACATGTCACACTTACACACACACATGATTGAGCCAAGCTTTTTATTTTGGCGATATCAGTCTCATTTCAAGCTTTATTGATTTTCTTATATGTAATCTAATATATTTCAGTTAGGTATTACAACAATTTTACTTTGATAGTAGGGTTTAGGACTTCAATGTAATATATTTTTGGTATGTAATATATGTATGCATGTATGTTGGAATGAAATTACTTCTTTTAATGTTGGAATTTCTCATTGTATTTAGGCATTTTAATTGAGGAATGTATGATGTAGTTGCAAATTACCACTGTTCAATTCATTTTGTTTCAAATTTTCTGTAACTCTCAATTTTATAGTTCAAACATTGTTCATATTTTTTGGTTGAAAAATCTCTTATTTCTCTTCACTGTTCATTGGTGTCAATACACAACAACCAACATGAGTATTTAGGTCATTGCAATTATACATCTGACTTTAATAATGAAAAAGGGTAAAAAAGTAATTTTAAGTGCCAAAAACCCCTCCAGATGGTGTGTTTGCAAGCAAAATGAAAGTTGAAAGGGCTGATTGACTGAAAACACGTTGACCACTTTCTACCTGGAATTGACCGAAAGTTCAAGGGGTCTCACTGCAAATAACCCATTACAAAAATATACATGTATGTTTCAACTTATTCGTTTAGTCTTTATTTATTTATTTTTTTCATTATCGTCTCATGAAAAATTGAGTATAAAATTTTTGATCATGTATTTATGTTAAAATTAATATATCATATCATTCTATGCAAAATAATAATAATAGAGTTAATTTCATTTACACTTCCTGAGGTTTGTCCTAACATCAATTACACCCTTTCAAATTTGCCAAAATTCATTTACACCCCCCCTGTCAGTAAAATTTGTTGTGAAATATCTTAAATGCCCTTAAGCCAAATAAACTTAAAACTAACTTAATTCCATATTAGTCCAAATTTGGTGCCCAAACAACTCTATTCTCATATCCAGATTTGGTGCCCGCCCCTCCCCCCACCCCCGCAGCCATAACCCACGACCCATGTTAGGAAAATGTGTCAAATTCCTATTGTAATTAGGTTTTCTATTTAGAGTATGTTTTATATAGTAATTTCTTGTTAGAGGAAAATATTATTCTCCAAGGAATTATAATCCTTGTCCAACAAGAAATTAGTTTTGTAATTCTATAAATAGATACCTGGGGTTGATGGTTGAGACTTATGAGAAGGAGAGAGATGTAGCCCCAAGGGGATCGATGTGTTTTGAAGGGTAAATAGAGTTTATGTGTTGGGTAGAGTAGACACTGATGGGAGAAGAAGTCATGCAGGCGAGAAGAAGTTGTGAGTACACACGGAGATATTTACCGGTGTTGGTAATTCTCTACTGTTGTAATATCTCTACATGATTATAATGAAATCCCTTCTCATCCGTGGACGTAGGACAAAGTTGGGGCTGAACCACGTTAAATATTGTATATTATGTGTATGTGATTTATCTGTGTGAATAAAAACAAGTGTCGATGATCTTGAACATGATTAATTCTTAAGTAGTGAAAAAGAATTAATTCCTAACAACCCACCCTCATGGAAATTTCTGGGTACCTTTATTCATATGTATGTGTGTATAAAAAGAAAGATAAAGACTTTTCAAATCATGCCATGTAAATGAAAACCAGATTGAGTTTACATTTTCTTCACTCATAGAAAACCTATGATTTTTTTTTTCTATATCTTCAAACATTTTCCTAGTTTCCATGTAAAGATAAATTTTCTATATATTCTAAACATTTTCCTTCTTGTTGTTGTCTTTATTATAATAATATATTAATTTTTATCTTAAAGGTTTTTTTTTATATTTTTGTTTAACAAATTATAAAATTATTTTATTTAACAAATTTTTATCTTAATTATTTAACAAAATATAAAATTATTTTTAAATATCGTTTATTTTTTATTTTTAAATTTTT